>CM039732.1:16849958-17449958 GCA_022539455.1 Dendrobium nobile | reverse complement strand
ATTTGAAGCATGAAATTATGAATGGTTAAGCTTTAATTAATTTTCTTTTCTTAACTCATGTGTAACTCAAACCATGCATCACATCACTAAGGTCCTTCTAAAACAAGCAAAATCACAATTACAAGCTTAGAGAGAGAAGTCCTAAATTAAATAAGATATAGACCAACCAAGACAGCAATGCTAGAAAAAAAAATGAAGATTAGCAGGAGCATCACCAAAATATATCATCCATAATAAATCACCCAGCAATAGTCCAAAGAAGAGCCCAATATCCTGATTTGCCTCTAAGGTTTCCAAACAAAGTGATGACCATTCACATAGAGGGAGGAAGGCCACCACATCAAAGAAATATAAGAGTTCTCAAACCAGTTACTAAGGAGGGAATCATAAGAGATGCAACTCTAAATTAAAAAAGAAGAATAAGCATGAATAAGAGCAGCTAAAGAAGGAAGACCGAGACCACCTAAATTTTTAGAAAATTAAGTTTTTCTCCTAGAAATAATGTGAAGCTTTTTACCATGATAAAGAAATTCAGCACAACAATTATCAATAAATTGCAACAAGATTTAAGTATAATAGAACCTTTAATCCAATAAGCAATACATTTCTAAATACTTAACTTAATAAATTGAATTCTATCAGTAAAAGATAAAAGCTTAGCCATCCAACCCTCCAACATATTATAAATTTTTTTATAAAGAGGGAGAGAAGTCAACCACTTTCAGCTTCCTTGCAATAGTGGGAATACAAGGTATTTAAGGAAATCATCACTCAAAGAAAGTTTAAGCAAATCAACGATAACCATATGATTAACAATGTCTTCAGAGAAGAAATAAGCACTCTTGTCATATTTAACACTAAGACCATAAACATTTTTAAAGGTGACTAATATATCGTCTAAAATATGAGAATTAGCTAAAGAAGCTTTTAAAAAAATTAGTAAATCATAAGCATAAACTAAATGAGAAATAGAGGAGCCAGCATGATTAAAACCAATAGACCAAAAATCATTAATATGAGAGGCATGAGACCCTTTGGGATAAGGGAAATAACTGTGGCCTTAACTTTATTTGGAAGAAAAGATGTGAGAAAAAGTGCTTAATAGCTTTAAAAACCTTATTCCCAATGATAAACCAATATTTTTTATAAAACTCATAGGTGAAAGCATTAGGGCCAGGAGTAGAAGAGTTAGGAGTGGAGACGATAACTCTTTTAATCTCATCATTAGTGACAGAAGCAACTAATTCAAAGATAATGTGACACCTCTAGGTTTAGCATCCTGATTGACATGTTCTAACCCAATTAGAAAAAGCAGCTGTGTAAAGATAGAAAGAGAGGAATTTGGAGGAATTCTAGATAGAGAAACTACATTTTTAGTTGCTTCGGGTCATTTTTAGCCATCGGCCCCATTGAGAAAGTTATCCGTATCGAGATAGGTCATACTATACTTAGCTCAATTTTAAAAAATAAGTATTTTTTATTAAATTTTTTTGAGTAAAATTTCATTTTCATTACCAAAATAATGGGGATGAATTTGTAATGATAAAATTTTCACAACGTAACTTTTTATATGTTATAGATATTGAGATTTTGAACACTTTGAATATTTTCTAGAAACTTAATATGGGGATTTTAAAATTTATATAGTTTTTATCAAATATAAAATAATCTAGACATTAAAAAAAAGTATTATAATGCAATTAATATCATAAAATAGTGTTTTAGCAATACCTAGAAATTTAGTTATATTTTGAAATTGTGAAATTTTACTCAATAGAAATTTTGTTGTCTATTATTATAGAAAACTATATAATCCAAACACCTGCTTAATTATACTTTAAATGCTATAATATGATGAAATACATGTATATGTGACTAAATTATGACAATGTGGAGATATAATGTGAGACCTTCAAGATCAAAATTCAATTCAAATCAGTTACCCAATTGGAACAATGTAAATTTTTGAATTTTAAGCTTTGGGTTTTGAACGCATTTGCATGTTTTGGTGAAAAAAATGATTATGTGTATTATAACACAAGTCCAAAGTGCTTGGTGTGAATTTTGACAAAATCTGAAAATGTCACTATTAGAGTGTCTTAGCATTGGGCGTTCGATCGCCTCGATGTTGCACTCAACCAAGGAGCCAAATAGTGACATTATGGTGCTATAATATTGATTTTTTAAATTTTAAGCTAGTGCCACAACACTCGCAATTAGCATTGCAGTGCTAGGCCATTAACAACCAATTAAATATATGTTAAAAATATTATTCCATTCATTTTGATCGCATATAGCCGACATTAAGGAGAGAAAAGGAGAGGGTTTCTAGTGCAAGAAACTCAATTTTAAGCCTCTTCAGACCATCTTTAGTCGTAAGGCTAGCGTCTACGAGCTACCAAGGTGTGTGTGTGTGTGTGTGCGTGTGCGAACTTTATTAATTTATACCTATGGAAAATATACAAAATTTACATTTTAAAATTATGTCTATAAATTTATATTTTATTATTTCTTATTTTAAAAATAAGTAAAAATGGAAATAAATAAATTTTATATTAAAAATAATAGATAAAAATTAAATATTATTTGCATTATTAAATTTTTATTTTAAAAATATGTAGAAATATATAGTATATGTATAGCAAACTTGAGAACTTCACCTTAATTTTTAGTCTCACATCACTTAGACATTATATGTTAGCATTATATTTATATATATAAGCTTTTGCTTTACATGAAAAAAGTAGTCACATGATAAGTTGGGCCATGTGATAAAGCATAGGTGATAAAACATTATTGATTCTTGTTTTACTAAAATATATAAAATTTAAATTAATTTATTAAGTGTAATATTTAATAATAAATTTATTAAATTATTTTGTTTAATTAAATATGAGCTGAATCATTTAAAATTTAGCTCACCTTAAACGCTCGATTTTGTATAACTGACGTCGGTTTGATTGCCAGTTCGAGCAGTTCTTGGGTGGCTCAATGATATTCCAATTTTATACACAGACCAAACTAGTTGGTTCCTAGTTGAACTGGTTGAACTAGATGATTTAGTTTAGTTTTAATAACATGAGTGACAAGTACGACTTTTATTTCCACTTCTCATTGTCATAATTTATTCGATTTTGGTTATAGCCATTCTTTCATGTCAGAGCAATATTTTGATGCTCTCAATTTATCTTATGTATTAATATCTATTTATTTTTATGTGATTTTGCCTATAGGAGATGGAACAGTAGCTAATATGCGTTATTTTTCTGGTTTGGAGTTTTTTAATAGAGTTTGTAGATCTAGTTTGATTTTATAATCTATTTCTACATTTAATAATATTTTGGGGTTAGACTATATGAGTCGATATGAGGCTCATATTGACTGTGTGAAGAAGAAAGCAACTTTGTACCAAAAAAATGAGAGCTTTGTATTCGAGGGAATTAGGGGTATTCTTTTTTATTTGATTTTTGCTCTAAAAGTGGATAGACTAAGGAGAAAAGGTAGCCCAATATTTTTAGCATCTATTAGAGATATGAGACTCTCTTCTGCATCTGTGGGTAGTGTCCTCGTAGTTTAGGATTTTTTTAAATGTCTTTCTTAAGGAGTTAATGACTTTACCCTAGATAGAGGGGCAGAGTTTTGTATAGATGTTTTTTCAAGTACTGCTCTGATCTCTAAGGCCATATATTGGATGCCACCTAAGGAACTTCAAAAATTAAAGGTGCAACTTCGGAGTTAGTGGATCGAGGCTTTGTTCATCCCAATGTATCTATGTATGGAGCACTTGTATTATTTGTCAAGAGGACCAAGCACCATCAAGGGAATACAAAGCAAATCAAGTTATGAAAACTTGCAAAATCTTTGCACATCATAACATTATAAGGGCTATTAAAATCTTTTATTTTTAATTTTTTTTTATTTTTTAAGGGCTGTTAAAACCATGAACATTCTAAATAGCAATTTTAGGCTTATTCATTAAGTCGTAGAATTGTGTTTGGAGCCCTTTTTGGCACTCCTAGATCAAGTACTAATGCTCTCTTGAGCTTTGGAGGGAGAGTCAACAATAGGTAAATTAATTTTATTAGTAGCGTGCAACAGAACAAAGTAGAATTCCCAACAACTTGAGGAGAAGAAATAGATGAGGGGTTCCCTAAAGGGGAAATTTAAGTTGGGAATAGCAACAAGTACATCTGAGGAGGGCACATTCTTCAGTTGGGAGAGGAATTTTAGAGGTATTGTCAACCACATAATTTTTTTTAAAGGAAGAAGGATTAATAGCAGAGATTTCATTATCAATAGTTACTTTACCTAAATCAGGAGCATTAATAGGATTCCTACTAGTGCTTCTCCCACAGTTAGTAATAGCTTTAGGAACATTAGGGTTAGAGTTTTTGTTGAGATAGTTGCAACTTAGTTCTTGATTGTTGATATTATTACAACATGTATGTTTTTTATGATTCCAAATATTTTTGATTTGATTATTATTTCTCCTAATATATTTTGGATGCATTATTTTTTGTGTTCGTGTGTACTAACATTTCAGGGAAATCATACTCCGGATTGTTGAAGACTTCAAATCAGATCAATTTAGGGTTTATTGTAAATGAAGTTTATAATTTTTCATTTTACTGAATCTGAGATAGTGTGTTTGTAATTGAGTAACTATGCATACACACATGGGGGGAGAGTTTAACATTTAAAATTTTTTAAACTAATCGTACTGTACGAATGCACTTCGTACGGGATGATTTGTTCAGTTATTTATCCCGACGAGCAGCCAAACAAAAAGAAATGAAATTTTTTCTAAGTATTAATCGTACTGTACGATCACATTTCGTACATGCCCTCCAAAGTATGAAATGGACGAGTTCCTGATCATGCAAAAAGATTTTTTTTCTAAATATGGATCGTACTGTACGATCATATTCGTACATGCCTTCGAGAGTACAAAATTGTGAGTTCCCCTTTCATCCAGACGAATTTTAAAAATTTATTAACTATTCATATTGTATGATGTCATCATCGTACGTACGCCGTTCAGAATACGAAATGGACGGGTTCCTTTTCATCCCGACGAACTTGAAATTTTTCGTAATGGATCGTACCGTACGATGCCGTCATCGTACGTATGCCATATAGGGTACAAAATTGTGGGGTCCCTCTTCGTACTGACGAAGATGAAAATTTTTCTAACTATTCGTCCCTGATGAACTTGGTTTGTACCGGACAATGATCGTGTATGAAATGGTTTTGTACTGATTCATAACAGGTTCATACACAACAGTTTTTTAACTGTTCGTATGTTACGAAATCCGATCGTATTGTACGATCGTGTACGCTCAAAATTAAAATTTTCTAGACAATTTTTCATGTCGTTATTATAAACGGTCCACTAAAATTGACTTGAAAAAGTCTTGTCTTCATGATTTTTAAAAGGCAATTGAAAGAGATAGTATTTGAAAGAGATTTCTTACAAGTGGAGTGTGAAGGGTTTACAAAGTTACTCAGAGGTAAGGATCTGATTTTTGTTTTTCCTCTACCACTTATCTTTTGAGATTGCTCCTGAGAAGATCTTTGAAGAAGATCTGGTTCTCTGCTGACACTTGGAGAGTGTGAACAGACGACGGTTCTCTTCCGACACTTGGATGGTGTGAACAGACAACGGTTCTCTACCGACACTTGAAAAATGTGAAAGGATGACGATTCTCTGCCGACACTTAAAGGGTGTGAACAGACGATGGTTCTCTGTCGACACTTGGAAAGTGTGAAAAGACAACAGTTATCTGCCAACACTTGGAGAGTGTGAAAGGATGACGATTCTTTGCCGCACCGGGGATTGATGGAAGAGAGGTTTTGAAAAGGCCTATCCGCCTTGCTGTGGGGGTAAAAGTAGAGAAACTTTTGATAATAGTGAAATACATGAAGAGGGTGTCTTCAGGGAGTGGATATAGGTCGTGTTTGACTGAACCACTATAAATCCTTGTGTTGTTTAAATTTTTGCATTTTATTTTGTGCAAGTTATATTCTGTGGTTGAAAATTTTGCTTTTAAAAATTCTCAATTAACTTAATAATTGAATTAAAGGTTTTCCAAATTTTTAAATCCAAGAGTAATTTTTTAAATTACTAATTCACCTCCCCTCTTAGTTAGCCTTGGGATAATAGTTTAGACTTAACAATCTAATCAAGATTCAACATGTGGTATCAGAACTTTGTTTCAAAATCATAAGTTTAGACTACTTTTTAAAAAATGAGAAGGGCTACTTTTGGAAACCGAAACACACCAGAAGGATATTCGATCACTAGACCTCATTTATTTGACAATATCCCTTTTGATTTTTGAAAAACATGCATGTCTACATTTTTGCAATCACTTGATTATCGAATGTGAATCCTAATTCAAGAAGGGTGTACTAGACCAACTAGATTAGTTGATGGCATTAGAGTTGAAACACCCTTTACGGACTGGACTATAGAAGAACGTGACTTAGCACAACTAAATGTAAAATGTTTAAATAGTTTCTTTTGTGCACCTAAGTTAGAAGATTATATACGGGTTTCCACTTATAAAAGTGAAAAGAACATATGAGATAGACTTTATATTACTTACGAAGAGACTAATAAAGTAAAACAATCTAGACTAAACATCTTATTATATGACTATAAATTATTTCGCATGAAATCAAATAAATCTATTTCTAAAATGTATACAAGATTTACCTAAATAGTCACTGATTTACATGTATTAGGTAGAGAACCAACGAACGCTGAAATAGTTAATAAAATTTTTCGTTGTTTGCCTACTACTTATGATGCTAAAATAACTGCTATTACATAGTCTAAAGACTTAAATATTTATTCTATTGATAATCTTCTTGGTTCACTAATTGCCTACGAGCAAGGAGTGAGTCAAAGAAAGATGAATGCAGGTGAACAACGAAAGGAGAAGAACATTGCATTGAAAATGAAGGAGTCGGAGAGTGATCTGTCACAACCTAAGGATGAGGATGACATTGCCTTAATGACTAGACAATTTAAAAGTTTTCTTAAAAGGAAGCAAAGGAGACGCCAGCAGTGGAACAGAGGTAAGTTCAATAAAAATGTTAAGGTTTTTAATGATGTGATTTGCTACGAATGTAGGAAATTTGGACATATAAAATCGGATTGCCCAAATCTAAAAGCCCCTCCTAGCAAGGAGAATGTAAAAGAAAAAGCAAATGTGAAGAAGGGTAAGAAGCGATTTCAATGAGCTTTTTGGGCAGACTAAGATTTGGATTCGTCAGAAACATAAAAGGAAGAGGAAGTCACCAACCTCTGTTTAATGGCAAATAATCTTGATCAGTTAGATCAAGAAGAGGTATGTGACTTAACCTATGCTGAATTATTAGAAATTTCTAAAAGAATTCATGATGTATATATAAAACTTAAGAAAATGCATGCTAGTTTGAACCTAGAAATGCAAGAATTGTAAAGAGAACATGAAATCCTTTGAAAAGATCATGCACTGATAAATAACAATCACATGAGCTTACTTGATGAATTTGATGACTTGAACAAAAATAATGATCTTTTAAAATCATCTTATGCTTAATTAGAAAGAGAATTAAAAAATTTTAAGGATGAATCTAAGAGTAGAGAGCACTATTTAAATTTTGACAAGAATGTATTAGAAGACTTAAACACGTTTCTTAAATTGAAAGTGCAAGCTCTCGAAGAAAATAGGAAATCCACAACACTTGAAGATGTTATAAATCCTATTTTGAGGTCGAAAATTTTAAAACCCAAGAAGAAACGGAATTATTATAAAAGATTGAAAATTTTATTTCCTGGAGTAAAATATTTTTCTTATGGGATGATTGGACATATAACACACACTTATACCTTACATAAAAAAACTCATTTAGTGTGGAGACCAAATATGCATAAACCTAGTCATATCAGACATGCATATAGTTTTATTTTGCCTAAAGGAAAACCCAAACTTGTTTAAGTTTCCAAGACTAACATTTAATTATTTTGCAGGAACACTCTCAAACAAGGTCTCGTGAGAGCATTTGGTATCTGGACAGCGGTTGCTCAAAGCATATGACTGAGGACACTATACAATTTATATTGCTGTAAGTCAGGAAGGGAGGCAGGGTTACACTGGAAGATAACACAACTAGAAAAGTGGTTAGCACAGCTATAATAAAATATTTACAAAAAATTTTCATTGAAAATATTTTGCTTGTAGAAGACTTAAAGCATAATTTATTAAATATTAGACAGCTATGTGATAAAGAATACAGTGTAAATTTTTTTCCTGCTAGCTGTATATTAAGCCTAAAGAGAAATGATATTTTGCATGGAATAAGGGTAAATAATGTTTATATGCTAGATTTAAATTGTATTAAATCTCCTATTACTTTTTGTTTGAAAATTATTTCTGATAAATCATAGTTATGGTATAGCAGATTCTGTCACTCTAGCTTGAACAATCTTAGGAAAATTACCCAAAAAAAATTAGTTAAAGGTATACCAAAACTAAAATTTACTAAGGATCACCTTTGCGATGCATGTCAATTAAAAAAATATGTGAAGTCCTCATTTCATTTCAATAAGAATCTTAGAACTAATAAATCTTTAGAGATTTTATATATGGTTTGTTTGGACTGGTTGGCAGTATAAGTCTAAGAGGGAATGTAAACACATTTGTGATTGTTGATGATTTCTCTAGATTCACATGGGTTAAATTCTTATTTCATAAGAATGAATCATTTGAGAAGTATAAAGATTTTTCGATTTGGATTTAAAAGAAACTAGGGTATAAGATTTTAACAATTCAATGTGATCACGAGAGAGAATTTGAAAATGAAAAATTTGTGAAATTTTGTAAAGAAAAAGGAATTGATCATAATTTTTTTGCACATAGGACCCCTCAGTAGAATTGGATAGTCAAAAGAAATAATAGAACATTAATTGAAGCCGCTCGAGCCATGTTGGCAGAATATTCACTTCCTAAATATTTTTGGCTGAAGCGATCAGTACTGCATGTTATGTTCTGAATAGAGTGAACATTAGGTCCAAATTGAACAAAACACCCTATAAGCTTCTTAAAGGAAGAATACCTAATTTGTCATATTTGCATATTTTTAGATATAAGGTGTTCATATATAATAATAAAAAATCTACATTAGAAAAATTTGATCCAAAATCAGATAAATGAATTTTTCCTGGATACTCTAGTATTGAAAAATTTTATAGAGTATTTAACAAAAGAACTTTGGTAGTTGATGATACCACACATGTTGTATTTAATGAATCTGAAAATTTGGAAGAGTCAAATTTGGAAGATGTTTAAATAAAAAATAACTCATAGAAGGTTGAGAAGATTGATTTGGATGAAAATTTAGAGAAAAAAAAAATAATTTACCTTGAGATTTAAAATTTTCTAAAAACCACCATAAGGAATTAATTTTAGGTGAACCTAGTAAGGATGTTAGGACTAAGCATGGACTTAGCAAAGAAGTTAATCATTCTACCTTTATTTCAATAATAAAACCCACAAATGTAAATCAAGCACTTTCAAATGAATTTTGAATTTTAGCAATGCAATAAGAATTAAATCAATTTGTAAGGAATGATGCTTGGGAATAAATTACAATGCCAAATGATCAAAGTGTAGTTGAAACTAAGTGGGTATTTAAAAATAAGATGAACGACTTAGGAGTTGTCATTATAAATAAGACTAAATTGGTGGTTAAATGTATAATCAAATTAAAGGAATTGATTTTAAGAAGACTTTTGTCCTTATAGTAAGACTTGAAGCAATTAGGATTTTGTTAGCATTTGTCTGTTTTAGATGATTTAAATTATATCAAATGAATGTTAAAATTGTATTTTTGAATGGTGTGATACAGGAAGATGTTTATGTTCAACAAACTCCAAGTTTTTAAAATTCCAAATATCCAAATAATATTTTTAAATTAAAAAATATATTATATGGATTAAAACATGCACCTAGGGCTTGATATGAGAGGTTCAGCAATTTCCTACTTGAGAGATCTTTTAAAAAAGGAAGTGTAGATCCACTCTCTTTTTGAAGAAATTGGGAGACGATATACTCATTGTTCAAATTTATGTTGATGATATCATTTTTGGATCTACTAATAAAAATTTTTATGATAACTTTTCTAAAGCAATGAGTAGTAAATTTGAAATGAGCCTAATGGGAGATATGAGTTATTTTTTAGGTTTTATCATTAAGCAAATTGATGAGGAAATATTTCTTAGTTAGTCGAAGTATGTTAAGGACATCCTCAAAAAGTATGAAATGGATAATGAAAAACCTGTTAATATACCTATGAGTTACTAAGTTCAGTTGGATAAGGATCTAAAAAAAATCTGTTGATAAAAAAAAATTAGAGGAATTATTGGATTTTTGTTTTATTTGACTGCTAGTATGTCCAATATTATGTTTAGTGTTTATTTGTATACTAGATTTCAATCAGATCCAAAAGAATCACATTTGACAATAGTAAAAAGAATTTTGAGATATCTTTTGGGAACTCAGAACTTAGAAATTTGGTATCCTAAATATAGCTCTGCATTTAAAATTGTTGGATATTCAAATTCAGACTTTGCGAGTTTGTAGGGTTTATCGAAAGAGTGCATTTGAAACTTGTCAATTTATAGAGAATTCTTTAGTTACTTGGTCCAATAGAAAACATAATTCCGTAGTCATATCTACTGCTGAAGCTGAATACATCGCCTTAGAAAGTTGTATGACATAAGTTCTTTGATTGAAATAATAGTTGATTGATTTAGGATTTATAATAGACACAATTCCAATTTGTTGTGACAACACTAGTGCCATTTGCATTTCAAAAAATCCTATCCAACATTTAGAACCAAACATATAGACATAAAACATCATTTCATTAAGGATCATGTATCCAAAAGAGAAATTGAATTGAAACATGTTTCAACTAAAAATTAATTTGTAAATATTTTTATAAAACTACTAGTTTTTGATACTTTTAGCACATTATGAACAAGGCTAAGTGTGATCGATCTTAACGCTTGAACAAAAATCTTCTGCAAACTTGAAATATTTTTTTATGTGTCTTTTGTGTTTTTCGATGGTTTGTGTTTTATTTTTGTGCGTATGTTCCTATTTTTATGGTTTCTTGGTTTTTTATTTTATGTTTTTGTGTGTTTTGGGCATGTTTTCACACATCAAAATTTCTATTTCTAAACATGTGTGTTGATTTTTCTAAGTATTAAATTCATACTGTACGAAATTAATTTCTTCCTGTATGAATTCTATAGCATACCAATTGTTGCTTAGAACTGAATGCATACGAATTTTGTTTTTCCAATACATATCGTATTATACAATATTTATATCATCCCGGATGATTTGTATTCATTTGTCTATATGCACCTAGACAGTTATCTAGCAAAATCAATTATTATAACTGATCGTACGTACGAAATTATATTTCATACATACGAACCACGTGTCATTCGATGTGGGGGACGAACCTAACAGTCTTTAAAACGATCTTAATTAACTGTTCATCCCGGACGAGCACCTGTTCGTCTGTATAATCGTCTAGTCAAAAAGCCTGTACTAAAGGACACTTCGTAACTTGTGTTATTATGACAAGTTATTTTGTTTTGAACATATTCGATCGTACATATGAAATTTTATTTCATATGTATGATCCAAATATCGTACTGTATGAAATATTTTTTTCGTACGTACGAATGGACATTTTTCTTTAAATAGAAAGACTTTAGAATTCATTTTCATTCACTTCAATAGCCTCTTTCAATCCTTTTCATCTTAAGAAATGGCCAGTTCTAGCAAGTGTGGTAGAGTCACTAAGGGATCGTCTTCTAGGAGTGGAGACTAAAACTTTTATCAAGAAGAAATGAGGATTCTTTTCTTAGGTTTGTCTATGCTAAAATTACTCATTCTAGAATCTTACTCCAAGAAGATATCCACTTTCAAGTAATGCCTCTTTTTGTCTCAACCCAATTTGCATTCATTCTGACTTTAATCCATGCATATATTAAAGAAACCTTTCACTACTTCTTGGCAAACATGACTTTTAGTGAGGATGAGAATATGATAAGATCATATTTTCTAAAGAAACGAGTATAAATCACTAAAGAATTGTTGAGTCTAGTAAATAGGTTGTTAAACCTAAGTTAATGTCCCAAGGCTACCAAGAGGGGGGGTGAATTGGTAGTTTAAAAAATTTTAAACCCTCTTTAAATTTATGTTGAACCGAAATAAAAATTTTCTTTTAAGTTTTTGTAGAAAACGTTTTTCAACCACAGAGTTTTTAAAATCAAAAATAAAATGCGGAAAAGTAAAAACAGTAAAGTAAATGACACCAGATTTATAGTGGTTCGGTCTAAACCAGACCTACATCCACTCCCTAGAGGCACCCTCTGAGTATTGCACTAATACCAATAGTGACTCTCCTTTTGCACCCACAGCAAGGCGGAGAAGCCTTTACAAAACACACTTTTTACCACTACCCGGTGCGGCAGAGAACCGTCGTCCTTTTACACAATCTCTAGTATTGGCAGAGAACCGTCATCCTTTTACACAATCCCCAGTGTTGGCAGAGAACCTTCCGTCCTTTCACACTCTCCTAGTGTGGGCAGAGAACTAATGTTTTAAAATTCGGACCGGACCGGCCGGTCCGACCGGTTCAACCGTGAACCGGTCCAAAGGCCGGTTCGGTTGAACCTGAAAACCGCCTTATCTTCAAACCAGCCGGTTTTATCCAAAATCGCCGGTTCAACCGGTGAACCGGCAAACCGGTCACGGTTCTCTTGAACCGGCCGGTTCAAGTTTTGTATTTTTAATATTTAAATTTTAAATAACTTATTTTGAAATATTAAAAAATATTTGTAATTAAATTTGAAATTTGAAATGCTTAATTTTAAATTTAAAAATTCCAAACAAGCATTTCATGAAAGGAAAGTCTAGTACTATTTCTTTCTAGCTCAAAAGCCAATATATAGTAAAAGCTTCACCAAGGGAAAATCTCCCAAGTGATGTGGGACTAAAAAATCTAAAGCTCCTATGTCTTTCTTCTTAACTTTTAAGTTTGCAACATACACTATTCATTTTAAAATTAATTTTTTAAATAATATTTTTATGATGAAATAATATTTATTTTTAATTAGTAATATTAAATAAATTATATTCATCATTTATTTTTTTTATGTACCATAATTCATAAATATTAATTAATTAATTTATTATTTATAATAAATGATTTAATTTAACCTAAATAATTTATAAATGTAAAATAATAATATGAATCTAATATATAAATTATAAATATATAACACAAATTAAGGATTATTTATATTAAACTTATTAATTCATTTGTAAGTTAATTTTTTGTTAAATTTAAATTAAATTTAAAAATTGAATATGTTTAAATTTAAAATTATATAAGATATTAGTATTGTGTGAATTAAATTTATTTTTTAATTAAAAAGTTATATTATTATATGATTTTTATATCATCTAAATTGTATTTATTACGTCATCAGGTTCGATCAGTTGAACCAGTCGAATCGTGAAACGCTCTCTCTACCGGTTCGTTGCCCGGTCCGGTTTTCACAACCTTGCAGAGAACCCTTCCGTCCTTTCACACTCTCTTAATGTGGGCAGAGAACCCTTCCGTCCTTTCACACTCTCCTAGTATGGGCAGAGAACCCTTCGTCCTTTTACACTCTCCTAGTATAGGCTGAGAACCCTTCAGCTGTTCACACTCTCCAAGTGTCGGCAGAGAACCGGATCTCCTTGACATATCTTCTCACAAGAATCTAGAAGGAAGAAAGAAAAGAGTGAAGTAATCCCAATTCATAAGTATAGATTCTTACATTTAAACTCCAAGTGAAGCCTTCACACTCCAGTGGTAGAAATCCTCCTTTGAATGCACTCTCACACTCTCTCCTTGACTCTTCTCTCAATAGGCACGAAGATCAAATGACAAAAAGATTGGGTGACAGTCTAATTTGGACTATTTATACAAAAGACAAGAAAAATCGCCCAAAAACTGCAAGTATTCAATTCTGTACGCAGTGGATCGTCCCGTACGATCGTGGATCATCTTGGACGATATTACTTAAAAGCTTTGAAACGACCCTATTTGTATATGTGTACGAAATGTCTTCGTACAAGCTGATCGTCTCGTACGAACTAAGTTCGTCCGATACGAACGGTTATTACAAGGTCGGTTCTAGAAACTGCAGAAAAATCGTCATAAGTAGGTTGTATCGTCTGGACGAAAATTGGTTCGTCTGGACGAAATTTTTACAGAGACCAGATCGTCCTGGACGATAATTAAGTTCGTCTGGACGAAAATTTTACAGAGAGAAACTCATTTTCTGACGATAATTAATTTAGTCTGGATGAAAATTTTACAGAGACCAGATCGTCCTGGATGATAATTAATTTCGTCTGGACGAAAATTTTATAGAGAGCAAATCGTTTTCTGACGATAATTATTTTCGTCTGGACGAAATTCTTACAGAGAGAAAATCGTCTCGGACGATATTTAATTTCGTCCCGGACGAATAGGACTAAGAAAATTTTTTGAGCCAGTTCCTATTCGTTCAATGTGCTCAATAGGAGATAACTGTCTAATCGTCCCGTACGATCTGATATCGTCCCGTACGATCAGTATAAATTTTATATGATCTCCTTATGTATGTGTGTATGTTTTTATTCACTCAATTACAATCACTCACTTTCAAATTTAATTCAAAGAAAAGTACAAGCTTCAAATTCACAAAGTATCTCATGTTGAATTTGATTTGAAGTCTTCGTAGTCTGGAGTTCGATTTTCCTGAAATGTTAGTACACACAAAAGCAAATATAAATCTTCTAAAATTGTTAGGAGATAACTACACATTTGAACAATAATGTTTGGAATCATCAAAACTATACAAGTTGCAAAAATGTAAAGCATGCAAATAGCAACTATCTTAACAATCTCCCTTTTTTTTATGATGGCAAAATAATTATTGTTTGTATGATTTAAATTTAAACAAATCTCCTAAACTCCCCTTGAATTGATGAATACATCAAAATAAGGAGGTATTTTGAACCAAAGAACATAATTTTTGGGTTTTCAAAAATTTTTAACAAAAAATTAAAAAAGACCAAGACAAGACCACAAGTCAAAAGACATAAAATCAAAATACAAGCATACACAAAATACAAGTATACAAACACAATAATTTCTCCCCCTTTTTTACAACAACAAAAAGTGAAGAAGAAATAGACATGAAATGTAAATAATTATATGAAATCCATTTGAAAATTTAATCTAAAGAGTGATTGACATAAGGTATGCAATCTAAAACTAATAACATTAGTGAAATCATAGAAATTAATAGAGTTTAAGAAGTGATATAATATTGTAAGTAAGAAGAATTTATCAAAAATATGATTCAATTTAGACATTTTTGATAAAGAAAATCATTACAAGAGAGATGAATAAAAATTCTATATTTCAAAGTTCAATAGAAATATAAATGAACATAAGATCAATTTGAATTAAGATATTGAAAGAATCTAGAAAGAAGAGAATTACCACATGTGGCGCTTTGCGCATCTTTTTCAAATTTTTGGCACATTTTTGTGCATATTTTTACATTGGGCTTATTTTGTGCCTCTTTTTCACATTTGCGAACTTTTACGCATTCCTTTTGATTTTTGTACTCTTTGTACAATTTTTCAAGAGTAATTGAAACCAATTCTTTTCAAGATCAATAATCTAAAATTTCAAATTTTTCTAGGTGCATAAATATCACTTGAGCAAAGAAATACAAAATAAGAACACATCTAAATTGCAATAATAATATTAATTTTTATGTAGTCTAAATGAATAAACATGAAATTAAAAATTCTAATTATAACAAGTTATAAACAAATTTTAAATTTAGAAAGACTAAATTTTCTAATGAAATTAATCTTAAATTATAATTTAATTTAAGTACAATTAAGATTAAAAAGACTAATGAAATTCATAAAAACTAAACACATTTCAAAAACAAACCAAATTTAAATCAACTACAACAAATATTGATATTGATGAAAAAGATTACAAGATCATTTCATAATATCAATACAAAATACATTAAAAATTGTTCTCAAGACGTTTCATATCACGCAAACTGAATTTTACACACATCGTCCAGTACGAAAAATTTCGTCCCGGACGATTTCCACATTTTTAGATTTTTTGAATTTTTATCAAACTAAACATACAAATCACAGAAAACAATGACAAATTCACAGACTCTAAAATGAAATCACTCAAAAATAGTCAAAAATCACAAAAACAAAACAAAATAAACTACGAAAACATAAATATCAATGTTGCAAAAACATTTGTATTTAAGCATTCAAATCAATTACACCAAGCCTTGTTCTTAATGTACTGAAGGTATCAAAGGCTAAAGGTTTTGTAAAAATGTCTGCAAGTTGATTTTCAGTTGAAACATGAGTAAGTTCAATTTCTCCTTTGGATACATGATCCCTTATGAAATGATGCCTTATGTCAATGTGTTTGGTTCTAGAATGTTGAATAGGATTTTTGGAAATGCAAATAACACTAGTATTGTCACAATAAATTGGAATAGTGCCTATAGTTAATCCTAAATAAATCAACTGTTGTTTAAACCAAAGTACTTGTGCCACACAACTTCCTAATGTAATGTATTCTGCTTCTGCAGTAGATAGGGTCACTGAATTTTGTTTTCTACTGGACCAAGAAACTAATGAATTTCCAATGAATTGACATGTTCCAAAAGTGCTTTTCCTATCCACTCTACAGCCTGCAAAGTTAGAATCTGAATAACCAACAATTTTAAATGAAGAGCTAAATTTAGGATACCAAATTCCTAAGTTTTGAGTTCCTAGTAAATATCTTAAAATTCTTTTCACTACTGTCAAATATGATTCTTTTGGATCTGATTGAAATCTAGCACATAAGCAAACACTGAACATAATATCTGGTCGGTTAGCAGTCAAGTAAAGTAAAGATCCAATAATCCCTCTATATTTCTTTTGATCAACAGATTTTCCCTTAAGGTCCTTATCCAACTGAATTGAAGAACTCATTGGTGTACTAATAGGTTTAGCATTGTCCATTTCATATTTTTTGAGGATGTTCTTAATATATTTAGTTTGACTAAGAAATGTACCTTCCGCAAGTTGCTTAATGCTAAATCCTAGAAAGTAATTTAAATCTCCCATTAGACTCATTTCAAATTCATTACTCATTGTTTTAGAAAAATCATCACAAAGATTTTTATTTGAAGATCCAAAAATGATATCATCTACATAAATTTGAGCAATGAGTATATCCTTTCCAAATTTCTTTAAAAAGAGAGTTGTATCCACACTTTCTTTTTCAAAAGATCTTTCAAGAAGGAAGGTGCTCAACCTCTCATACCAAGCCCTAGGTGCCTGTTTCAATCCATGTAATACCTTTTTTAACTTAAAAATATGATTTGGGTATTTAGAATTTTTAAAACCTGGAGGTTGTTCTACAAAAACATCTTCTTCAATTACCCCATTTAAAAAGGCACTTTTGACATCCATTTGAAACAATTTAAAACCTTTAAAACAGGCAAAGACAAGTAAAATCCTAATTGCTTCAAGTCTAGCTACAGGGGCAAAAGTTTCCTCAAAATCAATTCCTTCAATTTGATTATACCCCTTAGCAACTGATCTAGCCTTATTTCTATTGACTACTCCTGAGTCATTCATTTTATTTTTGAACACCCACTTGGTTCCAACAACACTTTGATCTTTTGGCCTTGAAGTTAATTCCCAAACTTTATTTCTTACAAATTGATTCAACTCTTCTTGCATGACCAATATCCAAAATTCATCAGAAAGTGCTTGATCAATATTAGTGGGTTCTATTGTTGAAATAAAGGCTGAATGATTGACTTCCTTGTTTAATCCATGCATAGTTCTAACACCCTCACTAGGTTCACCTATAATCAATTCTCTTGGGTGGTTTTTAGAAAATCTCAAATCTCTAGGCAAAGGGTTTTCTCTTTCTAAATTCTCTTCCACATTTTCTTCCAAATTTATTCTATCAATCTTTTGGGAGTTTTCTTCAATCTCATCTTCAACAACATTTGGCTCTTCCAAATTTTCAGATTCATCAAATACAACATGTGTGGTTTCTTCAATGACTAAAGTTCTTTTGTTGAATACCCTATAAGATTTTCCAACACTTGAATATTCAACAAAAATTCCTTCATCTGATTTTGGATCAAATTTTCCTAAAGCAGATTTTCCATTATTATGAATGAACACCTTGCAACCAAAAATATGCAAATGAGACAAATTAGGTGTTCTACCTTTTAGCAACTCATAGAGTGTTTTATTTAAATTCGATCTCACATTCATCTTATTCAGAATATAGCATGCAGTGCTAACCGCCTCAGCTCAAAAATATCTAGGAAGTGAGTGTTCTGCCAACATTGCTCGGGCGGCTTCTATTAATGTTCTGTTTTTCCTTTCAACTACTCCATTTTGTTGAGGGGTTCTAGGTGCAGAAAAATTGTGATCAATCCCTTTTTCTTTACAAAAATTTTCAAATCTTTCATTTTCAAATTCTCCTCCATGATCACTTTGTATAGAAATTATTTCACACCCTATTTTTCTTTGAATCCAAGTCAAAAAATTTCTGAATTCTTCAAACGATTCACTCTTATGAAAAAGAAATCTAACCCAAGTGAATTTTGAGAAATCATCCACTATAACAAATCCGTATACCTTCCCTCCTAGACTTACTATTCCTACTGGTCCAAAAAGATCCATGTGAAGAATTTCCAAAGGTTTACTGATCCTAAGATCCTTATTGGACTTAAAAGAGGACTTCACTTGTTTTCCTAATTGACATGCATCACAAAGGTGGTCCTTAGTAAAGTCTAGTTTTGGTATACCTCTCACTAAGTTCTTTTGGGTAATTCTCCTAAGATTTTTCATACTAGAATGACAAAGTCTCCTATGCCAAAGCCATGATTCATCAGAAACAGTTTTCAAACAAAAAGCAGTATGAGATTGAATAGAATTCAAATCTAGCATGTAAACATTGTTTACCCTTTTTCCATTTAAAACTTCTTTACCATTTAGGCATAATATGCAGCTAGTAGGTAAAAATTTTACATTATAGCCCTTATCACATAACTGACTTATACTTAACAAATTATGTTTTAAGCTTTCAACCAATAACACATTGTCTATGAAAAAGTTTTTGAAATTTCCAATCATACCAGATCCAACCACTTTCTTTGTGGTATTATCTCCAAGTGTAACCTTGCCTCCACTCCTGGCTTCCAGCGTTATGAATTGAGCAGTATCTCCAGTCATATGCTTTGAACATCCACTGTCCAGGTATCATATGCTCCCACGAGGTCTTGTGTGAGAGCAATCCTGCAAAACTATTAAATGTTAGACCTGGGAACCCAAACAAGATTGGGTTCACCTTTTAGCAATTTATAATCAGATGCATGTATGATATGTCTAGGTTTATGCATCTTAGGTCTCCACACCAAATTAGATTTCATCTTTAAAGTACAGGTGTGAGCTATATGCCCCAAAAATCCACAATTATTACATTTAACATTAGGAAAAATATTCCTAAGTTTTCTTCCATTTGATTGTCTCCTAAGGGATTTCATAAATTTAGGATAATATTTAGGATTTATAAAATCTTTAAGTTTAGGGGGATTCCTATTATCCTCGAGAGCTCTTATTGTCAATTTATAAAATGAATTCATATTTTCCAAGATTCGATTTGTATAATTGATTTGATATGTTTTGCTCTCAGATTCATCCTTAAAAATTTTAAAATCTTTTTCAAGTTCAACATAGGATGATTTTAAATTCTTAAAATTTTTATTCAAGTCATCATATTCATCAAGTAGTTTCATGTGGTTGTCATCTATTAAAGCATAATCTTTCCTAAGGATTTCGTGTTCCTTCTTAAGCTCTTCCAGTTCTAAACTTAAACTAGCATGCATCTTTTTCATTTTCATATATGCATCATGCATGTGTTCAGAAACTTCAAACAATTCATCATAGGTTAAGTCACATACCTCTTCTTGATCTGATTGTTCAACATTATCTGCCATCAAGCAAAGGTTGGTGACTTCTTCTTTTTCAGTCTCAGATGAGTCTGAAGCTGAGTCCGCCCAGAAAGCTCTTTGAAACTTCTTCTTGTCCTTCTTTACAATTGGTTTCTCCTCTACCTTCTCCTTGCTAGGAGTGGCTTTGAGTTTTGGGCATTCAGTCTTGATATGACCTGGTTTCCTGTATTCATAACAAATCACTTCATTAGAAACCTTGCCATTTCTGTTAAACTTACCTCTATTCCATTGCTGGCGTCTCTTCTGCTTCCTCTTTAAAAAGCTTCTGAATTGTCTAGTCATCAATGTAATATCATTTTCATCCTCAGGTTATGAGTGTTCACTCTCTGACTCTTCCACTTTCAATGTAATATTCTTCTCCTTTCGTGGTTCACATGCATCAATCTTTCTTTGACTTACTCCTTGCTCATAAGCAATGAGTGAACCAAGAAGATTGTCAATAGAATAAATGTTTAGATCTTTAGACTCTGTAATTGCAGTAATTTTAGCATCATAAGCAGTAGGTAAACAACGAAGAATCTTATTAAGCATTTCAGCATTAGTTAATTCCCTACCAAGTGCATGCAAAGAAGTGACTATTTGTGTGAATCTTGTGTACATGTCAGAAATAGATTCATTAGGTTTCATGCGAAACAATTCATAGTCATGTAACAAGATATTGAGTCTTGATTGCTTAACCTCATTTGTCCCTTCATAAGTTATACAAAGTCTATCCCATATGTCATTTCCGCTTTTGCAAGTGGAAACCCGCATGTAGTCTTCAGATTTTAAAGCACAAAAGAAACTATTTAGACATTTGGCATTTAATTGTGCTAAGTCACGTTCTTCTATAGTCCAATCTACAAAAGGTGTTTATACCCTAACTCCATCAACTAATCTAGTTGGTTTTGTGTAACCTTCCTGGACTAGTATCCACATACGATAATCAAGTGACTGTAAGAAAGTAGACATGCGTGTTTTCCAAAAATCAAAAGGTATATTGTCAAACAGTGGAGGTCTAGTGATAGAGTAACCCTCAGGTGTGTTTCGGTTCCCGAATGTAGCCATCTACGTTAATCAAAAAGTAGTTCAAACTTATGATTTTGAAATGAAGCTCTGATACCACTTGTTGAGTCTAGTAAATAGGTTGTTAAACCTAAGTTAATGTCCCAAGGCTACCAAGAGGGAGAGTGAATTGGTAGTTTAAAAAATTTTAAACCCTCTTTAAATTTATGTTGAACCGAAATGAAATTTTTTTTTTAAGTTTTTGTAGAAAACATTTTTCAACCACAGAATTTTTAAAATAAAAAATAAAATGCGGAAAAGTAAAAACAGTAAAGTAAATGACACCAGATTTATAGTGGTTCGGTCTAAATCAGACATACATCCACTCCCCAGAGGCACCCTCTGAGTATTGCACTAATACCAATAGTGACTCTCCTTTTGCACCCACAGCAAGGCGGAAAAGCCTTTACAAAACACACTTTTTACCACTACCAAGTGCGGCAGAAAACCGTCGTCCTTTTACACAATCCCCAGTGTTGCCAGAGAACCGTCATCCTTTTACACAATCCCCAGTGTTGGCAGAGAACCTTCCGTCCTTTCACACTCTCCTAGTGTGGGCAGAGAATCCTTCCGTCCTTTCACACTCTCCTAGTGTGGGCAGAGAACCCTTCCGCCCTTTCACACTCTCCTAGTATGGGCAGAGAACCCTTCGTCCTTTTACACTCTCCTAGTGTAGGCAGAGAACCCTTCGGCTGTTCACACTCTCCAAGTGTCGACAGAGAACCGGATCTCCTTGACAGATCTTCTCATAAGAATCTAGAAGGAAGAAAGAAAGAGTGAAGTAATCCCAATTCACAAGTATAGATTCTTACCTTTAAACTCCAAGTGAGCCTTCACGCTCCAGTGGTAGGAATCCTCCTTTGAATGCACTCTCACACTCTCTCCTTGACTCTTCTCTCAATAGGCACGAAGATCAAATGACAAAAAGATTGGGTGGCAGTCTAATTTTGACTATTTATACAAAAGACATAAAAAACCGCCCAAAAACTGTAAGTATTCAGTTCTGTACGCAGTGGATCGTCCCGTACAATCGTGGATCGTCCTGGACGATATTACTTAAAAGCTTTAAAACGATCCTATTTGTATATGTGTACGAAATGTCTTCGTACAAGCTGATCGTCCCGTACGAACTAAGTTCGTCCGGTACGAACGGTTATTACAAGGTCGGTTATAGAAATTGCAGAAAAACCGTCCTAAGTCGGTTGTATCGTCTGGACGAAATTTTTACAGAGACCAGATCGTCCTGGACGATAATTAAGTTCGTCTGGACGAAAATTTTACAGAGAGCAACTCGTTTTCTGACGATAATTAATTTCGTCTGGACGAAAATTTTAAAGAGACCAGATCGTCCCGGACGATAATTAATTTCGTCTGGACGAAAATTTTACAGAGAGCAAATCATTTTCTGACGATAATTATTTTCGTCTGGACGAAATTCTTACAGAGAGAAAATCGTCCCGGACGATATTTAATTTCGTCCCGGACGAATAGGACTTAGAAACTTTTTCAAGCCAGATCCTATTCGTTCCATGTGCTCAATAGGAGATAACTGTCTGATCGTCCCGTACGATCTGATATCGTCCCGTACGATCAGTATAAATTTTATATGATCTCCTTATGTGTGTGTGTATGTTTTTATTCACTCAATTACAATCACTCCCTTTCAAATTTAATTCAAAGAAAAGTATAAGCTTCAAATTCACAAAGTATCTCATGTTGAATTTGATTTGAAGTCTTCGTAGTCTGGAGTTCGATTTTCCTGAAATGTTAGTACACACAAGACCAAATACAAATCTTCTAAAATTGTTAGGAGATAACTACACATTTGAACAATAATGTTTGGAATCATCAAAACTATACAAGTTGCAAAAATGTAAAGCATGCAAATAACAACTATCTTAACAAGAATATCTAGGAACCTTTCAGCATTTAAGAACTAAAGGAACTATATCACACACATTGACCTCTAAATCTGATTTTGAATGGTCCAAAATAAATAAAGTTCTTGGAGGGGTTGCTCAAGTAGGTCATTTGCCTAGGGTTTATATCTTACACCAAAATGCAAGGATCATTCAACATGTCCTTAGAACTTCAATATTTTTCTAAGGGTGGTGATCGCATTAACATTACTCATCTTCTGTCCACTATTATCTATCTTATCATGACTGGACAACCAATAGATGAAGTCCAACTTATTCTTGATTATATTTATGACTTTTCTGAAATTGGACATGCATCTCATAAGAGGAAGAAGAATATTGCTTTAGAACATCTAATGACCTATATCTTAGAGAAGAAGTACAATTTTGTTCATCCCGAGTCTCAACTTAAAATGTCAATCTACTTCACCGATGCTTCGTTTCGAACACTTTTTGGGAAAGATGACAATACAAGTGAGGATATTTAGGGAGAAGGGGGAGCACCAGCACCAGCACCAGCACCTGCATTTACTCAAGGATCTGACTTTCAGGAGATGATCTAGTGCTTTGATTGATTAAAGAGTCATTTTGATCAAATTCACACTCACCTTAACAAGCAAGATGCATAGTACCAACATGACATGAGTTGGATTCAAGGACAGTTTGAATATGTGAACACTAATATAGGTATGACGAATAGCTATTTTTTTGTCTTCAACCAGCCTCCTCTAGATCATGACCCTTCAGAGTTTTAGATGTACTTCTTGTGTGTTATCTTTGTCAGTCTTTTGAGATGTGTTGATCTTAGTGATGTTTTCGATATTTTGTGTACTTATCTTTATTCAGCTTTTGTGATGATGTTTTATTGTCCTTGTGTTATGATTTGATAGCAATTATGCTTCAATGTATTTCATCTTTAAATTTATATCAATAAAAAATGTATTATTTTGATTAATTGCTTTTGTTCATTATTTGAAATGAAAGTGTGCCTATATGATATATCTGTGTTAATTGATCTAAAAAATGTTATAAATTAACTGTAATACAAAAATTAATTTCATTATGAAATCTAATTTTTCAAAATGTGTTAACTTATAACTCGATCGAGTTGAGCCTATCAATCTCATATTCTTTTTTAGGCATACATAATTTAAATATTATTATTGTAATTTTAATGTCTTATTATTATTTATTTCTCTTTTCAATATAATTATTTCTGTAATTAGCGAAATTTGATTTTTTAGATTATTGATTTTATAAAGATCATTTACAAAAAAAGGTATAAAAAGGAAATGTACAATGCGTACAAAAAATCAAAAGAATGCGCAATGATTCACAATTTGAAAAGATGCACAAAATTAGCCCAAATTTAGAAAAGATGCACAAAGTGTGCCAAAAAAATTTGAAAAGATGCCAAATGTCGCAAATTGAATATGTTCTTTCCTCTAACTTTTAATCTTTAAATTCAAATCAATCTAATTTTTAATTATGTTTTATATTGAAAATTGAAATTATCTAATATTTATTTCGTCACTTTTGTAATAATTATCTTTATCTCATTGTCTAAAATGCTTCATGACATAGATTACTTTTTTCTTATCAATGTTATAATTTAATTTACATGTTTCTGAATATTTCTTTTCCATCTAATGATTATTAACTTTGTTATTGATATTATAGTTCAATCTCTTTCAAGATCCATTACAATGATTTCTCATATGATTTCTTCTAGTTTAACTGTCTTTCTTCCCTTTTTGTTGTTGTCAAAAGGGGGAGTAATATTATTTGTTTGATTTGGTGATTGATTTTGTTTTTGTAACTGTTTTTATGACTCTGTTTTGAAGTTATTTTTGTTTTTGTTTGGTGTTTAGTGTTTTTTATTTATGAAAAAAAAAATTCTTCATGAAATTCCCTTAAACTCACATGTTTATTCTTTTAGGGGACGCTAAGGAAAAATTTAGAGTATATAAGTTCACTCAAACAATAATTTTTTTGCCATCATGAAAAAGAAAAAGATTGTTGAGATAGTTGCAACTTAGTTCTTGATTGTTGATATTATTGCAATATGTATATTTTTTATGATTCAAAATATTTTTGTTTTGATTATTATTTATCCTAACATATTTTGGATGCAATATTTTTTATGTTCGTGTGTACTAATATTTCAGGGAAATCATACTCCGGATTGTTGAAGACTTAAGATCAAATTAGTTTAGAATTTATTGTAAATGAAGTCTGTAATTTTTCATTTTATTGAGTCTGAGAGAGTGAGTTTGTAATTGAGTAACTGTACACACACACATACGGAGGGAGATTTTAAAATTTGAAATTTTTTAAACTAATCGTACTATACGAATGCACTTCGTATGGGACAATTTGTTCAGTTATTTATCCCAACGAGCAGCCAAACGAGCAGAAATGAAATTTTTTCTAAGTATTAATTGTACTATACGATCACATTTCGTACATGCCTTCCAGAGTAGAAATGGATGGGTTCCTCGTCGCGCAAAAAGATTTTTTCTAAGTATGGATTGTACTGTACGATCGCAGTTCGTACATGCCTTCCAGAGTATGAAATTGTGAGGTCCCCTTCCGTCCCAAATTTTTGTCCAGACGAATTTGAAAATTTTCTGAACTGTTCGTACCATATGATGTCGTCATCGTACGTACGCCATTTATAGTACGAAATGGAAGGTTCCCTTTTCATCCTAATGAACTTGAAATTTTTCATAACGGATCGTACCATACGATGTCGTCAATGTACGTACGCCATCAAGGGTACGAAATTGTGGGGTCCCTCTTCCTCCCGACGAAGATGAAAATTTTCTAATCGTTCATCCCAGACGAACTTGGTTTGTACCGGACGATGATCGTGTATGAAATGGTTTTATACCTATTCATAATAGGTTCGTACGCAACCGTTTTTGAACTATTCATACATACGAAATCCGATCGTATTGTACGATCGTGTGCACTCAAAATTGTATTTTTAATTTTCTGGACGATTTTTCGTGACTTTAGTATAAAAGGTCCACTAAAACTGACGTGAAAAAGTCTTGTCTTCGTGATTTTTCAAGGGCAATTGAAAGAGAGACTGTTTGAAAGAGATTTCTTGCAGGTGGAGTATGAATAATTCATAAAGTTACTCAAAGGTAAGGATCACTGTGTGATTTTTTGTTTTCGCTCTTCCTCTTGTCTTTCTAGATTGCTCGTGAGAAGATCTTTGAAGAAGATCTAGTTCTCTGCCGACACTTGGAGAATGTGAACAGACAACGATTCTCTGCCGACAATTGGAGGGTGTGAACAGACGACAGTTCTCGGCCGACACTTGGAAAGTGTGAAAGGACGACGGTTCTCTGCCGACACTTTGAGGGTGTAAACAGACGACGGTTCTCTGTTGACACTTGGAAAGTGTGAAAGGATGACGGTTCTCTGCCAATACTTAGAGAGTGTGAAAGGACAACTGTTCTCTGTCGCACCGGGGATTGGTGGAAGAGAGGTTTTGTGAAGGCTTCTACACCTTGTTGTGGGGGCAAAAAGAGAGAGACTTTTGATAATAGTGCAATACCTTAAGAGGTAGTATTCATGGAGTGAATGTAGGTCATGTTTGACCGAACCTTTATAAATCTTTGTGTTGTTTAAATTTTCGTATTTTATTAATTTCTGCAAGTTATATTCTGTAGTTGAAAAATTTGCTTTAAAAAATTCTCAATTAACTTGATAATTGAATTAAAGGTTTTCAATTTTTTTAAATTGAAGAGTAATTTTTTAAATTACCAATTCACCCCCTCTTGATTAGCGTTGGGACAATAGCTTAGATATAACAACCTAATCAAGATTCAATAGTTTTTATATAAGTAGGATCCACAGATGATGAAAAGAAATATTAAAGCAAGACAACAATTCTTTTGAAAGATGATATTGATGTTGAAAGCCTTGCTTTTTGAGATTTCAAGAGAATATTGATTTAAGTCAAAATATACTTGAATCAAACAATCACAAATTTAGATAAAAAAATTTTAGGAAATTATTTGAGGGGTCAAACAACTTCAAAATTTCACGATCTTATAGTAGAATTGAGCATCTCACCGATAAGAATTCATAACACCGATTTGCTAGTGAAAACAAGAATCCTTTTAAATAGATCAAATCCCATGATTTTTTTCTTCCTGAATTTTCAGCATAAAAAATGTTATGCTCCTATAATTGGTTATCTTATTTGTGCAAGGGATTTTCATTCAATGTTGTAAAACTTCATCACCATGAATGGCCTAGCACACAACTCTCTAAAGTAAATTTGAAAACATTTTGATTCTTCTAACCACTCTCTAGGAGGCTCTTTCATTCAAGTGAAATATCTCTATAACAATAACAACATAGAATTCTAACTTTCTTATACTTGTAGCTCCTTTATAGTCAAAAATAACATAAAAATAGCAAAACCTCTCCAGAATAGAATCCTAATTGACACTATAGTGGTAGCTCTCTAAAATCTAGCAAACTCTTTGGATATTAAGGTTTCGTTTGAGATGACTTTCTTACTGCTTCTTAAAATAATTTTTTAATAAAAAAAATTTATTTTTGCACTAAAAAATTATTTTAAGAAATATTAAAAAAGTCGCCCCAAACGAAGCCTAACTTTCAACTCGATTTACCTCTTATGTAGACCAAGCTAGGAAAAATGGTTGCACTATAGATTCTCAAAACGAGTTCTTTGACAATTAGGTCATTCAACGGAAAAGGGTCATCCCAACTTCTAAATCTAAGTGTTGATGGTATAAGTTCTCATGCAATTCTAAAAAACAAATCAAACCACAATAATTGTATAGCTAAGATTATAGAACTTTATCCTCTAATTAGTAATTACCCTGATAATTGGTGAGGATCTAAATCGCAATATATAGCACCAAGTTTTCGATTACAAAAATCACCTCTGCTAGTTCTCAAGTTATTTTAACAACTTAGATTGATATGCAAGCAAAAAACTTACCGGTTCATAGATGCCTTGACCACGATTACAAAGGGAACAGAAACAAGCATAACAAGCAAATTGCGGCAGCGTTTATACATGTAAAACTCAGAAAACATGGAAATTCACTAATTTGATTATCTACCAACTCATAGAAGCTAGGCAAGTAAATACTATTTACTGAGGATTTGGTGGCCTGCTGTTGGCCGCAGAGACTCTGGAACCCCATTCAAGAAGCTCTTTGCTCGTATCATCCTTGTGCACTATCACCTCTATGAAGCACAAGCAATCCTTCTTAGCTCCAGTCGCAGTCTCAATCGCCGCCTTGAGATCTTCCTCATACAGCACCTTCGTCGTCCAGCATTTCCCCTCCCCGTTGTGTATGGCATCCACTAATGCAGTATAGTTCCAGTTCTTTATCACATTGTAAGGTCCGTCATGGATCTCGACCTCAATGGTGTAACCTCCATTGTTGATGAGGAATATGATGGTGTTCTGCCCACACCTTATCATTGTTGACACATCCTGAGCTGTGACCTGAATCAAGGACAACAAGCTGCCATGGCATCAGAAACCCTAGGGAAAACAGATTTTGTTACCAAATGTTACCTGAAAGCTTCCATCACCAATGAAGGCGAGGACACGTTTATCCTTGGCAGCTTGGGCGTAGCCAAGGGTGGCGCCAACAGACCAGCCAATGGAGCCATACTGCATCTGGAACTCGTACCCGCAACCCTCCGGTAACTTGAGCTTCTGGCAGTTGAACCACGAGTCTCCAGTCTCAGCAATCACGGCATTGGTACCAGAGAGCATGCTTTGAATGTGCTTGAAGAGAACATTCACACGCAGAGGCTCCTTGGGCTTGGACTCAAGGGGATGACCCTCAGGCACAAAGATCCTGCAGTAGTTCTCATGGGCTGTTGTGTTCTTCTTGAGCCTCTTGGCCAAAGCATGAAAGAAATCCTTCATAAGAATGCAGCCAAAAGCCGGGCCATTGGCCACGATAACTCGGTCAGGTTGGACAATGATGGATTTCTCCTTCTTGAGGAGAAGGGAGTAACCGACGGAGCTGTAGTCGTTAAAGATTGGACCTGCAAAGAGATAGGCATCTGCAGATTCCACAATTTCTGAGCAGAACGCTGTGCTGACCGCGCCCCAATAGGTGCCAATGAACCTGGGGAGGTTTTCTGTTACTAAACCCTTTGCGGACGGCATCACAGCTACAGGATAGCCACATGCATCAGCAAGCTCGACGAAAGCTTCTCCGGCCTTAGCCACCCTCAGTTTCGGCCCGCCGACTAGTACCGGTTTCACCGCCTTGTTCAAGAACTCAGCAGTTGCAGCCACCGCGCACTCTAGACCCATCTGATTGCTCAATCTAGCAAGAGTGTTGGAGTAATCAAATATATAATCAATAGTTTGAGGAAACCAACTTTAGTATTCCAAATCAGCAAAACAGGGAAAATCTTTCAGTATAGGTGTTGTTTTAATTCAACCATGGAAAATACTAGAAGGGTATTTCCATTTTTCAGATCATTCTAACGCATTTATGATCCCTAATAAATATGTTGGAAATAAAAATGCGCAATCCATAGAAATGGTACTTGCTGGGGAAGAGAGCGGAACCGAAATCTAACCTGGGACTAAGGTAGAAGGGGACCGGCTCGTGGCTAAAGGTTGGATGGGGGATGGCGGGAAGATTACAGCTGATGCTGATGTAAACCGGCTTGCTCTCCTTGAGAGCAGTGGAGATCGCTGTGTCGAGGAGCTCGTGAGCATCATCCAAATTATTCACCGCCGCCTGCGAAATCCACACCAGGGACAGGATTAAGTAAAAGGAAAATAGATGCTAATCATAGAAACAGAAAAGTGATCGATCCTATTAAAAAAAAAACCTGATAGCAGGTGACGGTCTGAAAGCATCGAAGCTCCTGAGAGAAATCTGGGAGACCGATGGTGTGATGCAGGATCCGATTAGTCCCGTAATCATTCGTATTAGGGCCGCCGACGATGCAGATAACAGGGAGATTCTCGCTGTATGCGCCAGCGATAGCATTAAGGACGCTGAGGCCGCCGACGGTGAAGGTGACGACGCAGGCGCCGACACCGTTCGCGCGAGCGTAGCCATCGGCCGCGTACCCAGCGTTTAGCTCGTTGCAACATCCGATGTTATTGAGCCCCGGCTCAGCGATAAGGTGGTCGAGGAGGGTAAGGTTGAAGTCGCCGGGAACCGTAAATATGTCACGGATGCCAATCTGGACCAGGCGACGCGCCAGGTGGCGGCCAAGCGTCGCCTCCCCGGCGGGAGCCGCCGGTGCCACCGGATGGCAGTGCGTGGCTGGAGCGCCCCCCAGCCCGACGTTCCCGGCCGCCTTCGCCAGGGTGTCCACCGATCCGACGGTGTTCTCCATCGATTTCAAAACCAGGAAAGAAAAGAACAGAAAAAGGGTTTGAGCTGAATGTGACGGAAATCGGGAAGGAGAAAATGGGTTTAAATACGCGCGAGGGGAAGAAACCAGGGGCAGGCTTAGACTTGGGGAGGAAGCCGCTCAAACCAGGGAGCGGTACAGGCGCATTCCACGGGACACCTATTGACTCGTGACTCGTGAGCTTTATGGGTGGGCGGTTTGTTGTTTGAAATCCGGTGTGCGAGTGGGTTCTACGCGGTCCAGAGAACACGTGGTTGTTAACGCAGCATCATTCAGAGCTCCGGCCCTTCTAGTAATGAAATTATTGTCGGAATATCATGTGTTTTGTTTTAATGAATATGCTAACCTTAATTTTTATGTATATTGTATGCACTAAAATTAATTATTACTGATTTAATAATAAAAATTTAATGACATCTGCTATTTTATTAAATTTTTGTGTATCATTTATTTATTAGTTACGGTGATGATGGCTAATTTCACTGAACTTGTTTGAAGATTTTCTATATTGAGATTAAATGAAGAGTGTATAAAGTTCGGTTGTATTTATGTTTGATATGTTTTATTTGAAGTGTGATATATCACGAATAGCTTTAATATATTTATAAAAAATTCATATGAGAGGTACATTTATTAAGGTAAAGAAATTTTTGAAATTAATTTCAAGATTAATTGAACACATATCTAAATAAATTTATAGTCGAAGTGAGTATTAATAAGGCAAATCCGCCGACACTATAAAAGATTCGATCGAACTCAAATAAGCTCAAAACCAAGCACTTAAAATATACGTTAAAACTTCAAGTCATTAATGGAAGGACTAAATAGTCTCCAAATCGTGATTGATTATTATTGCGGGCTAGAATATACACGACAATAGAGTTAGAGTCCTACGTCTCAGCGTTGCGCGGATATCCAGCTCAAATACAGCGAACACAAGAGTTTTACGTGGAAAATCCTGGAAAGGGGAAAAACCATGGGGCCTGGCCTAGTTGAAAATGATTTCACTAAAATTCGAGTAGATTACAGTGGGCTGAATCATCCTTGAGGGTGATCATATTACAGATGTCAACTATAAAGTTGAAATCTAGTGACAAACACGGATGATAGTCCGACGTCACTTGGTGGTATGGCAGAAGTTTGGCGTGACTTGGAACTCATGCATTAATTAGTAGTCCGACGAAACTCCGGGGTCACTTGGTGGTCCAGCGGAACCCCGGGTGTCAGGTGGTGGTCTGGCAGAACTCCGAGCCTCAAGTGGTGGTCCGTAGAAGTTAGGGCATCAGGTTATGATCTGGTAGAAGTCTGGGCCTTAGGTGGTGGTTCGAAAGAAGTGAGGGCCTCGGCGGTGGTATGGCAGAAGTCTGGGCCTCAGGTGGTGGTTCGACGGATCTCAGAGCATCACGTGGTGGTCCGACAGAGCTCAAGACCTCAAGTTGTAAGTATGAATAGGTTATTAAACCTATTAAGTTTATCCATAGGCTAACCAAGAGGGGGATAAATTGGTAATAAAAATCTCTTGATAGTTTAAAAAAATCGATTTTATAGTAATAAACACAATAATGAGTTTTTTCCAAAATAACTTTTCAAATAGGAATTTTAAACTTGCCAAAACATAAAAATGCAAAAAATAAAAGTAAAGACAGAAAAATAACACAAAAATTTATAGTGGTTCGGTCCAACAAGACCTACGTCCACTCCCTGAACTCCCTCTTTAGGTATTGCACTATACTAAAGTGACTCTATTTTAGCTCTCACGGCAAAGCGGAGAAGCCCTTACACTTATCCTTTCTTTCACCAATCCCCGGTACAGCAGAGTACCATCGTCCTTTTATACCCTCCTGGTGTCGATAGAGAATCATCATCCTTTTACATCCTCTAATAGAGTATCGTCATCCTTTCACACCCTCTTAGTATGGGCAGAGTACCAGCATCCTTTTTATACCCTCCTGATGTCGATAGAGAATCAAATCTTCTCTAAAGATTCGTCTTCAAAGAAGTAAAGAAGAGATTTGACAAATTTACAAAGAGATCCTCACCTTTGGGCAACCTTATGAACCCTTCACAATTTTCACTTACAAGATCTCTCTATCCACACTCTCAAACACTCTCCCAAAGCACTATTACTCTTGCTCTCATAGAAAATTCAAAGAAGGATTCATTTCAATCATTTTTTTAAGACCTTAAATATGAAAGACATGAAAAATTGAAAAAAAAAATGAAAATTTCAATTTTTCCATCATGGATCGTACAATACGATCGCACATCATACATATGATTAGTTCAAAATTTGCTCGTACGATCTTGTACGAAATGATTTCGTGCTCTGGTTGGTGTACGTATGAACTCACATCGTATAGTATGATTAGTTCAAAATTAAACTGATTCGACTGGTACGATTTAGTACGAACTAATTTCGTACTCTGGATAATGTTATGTATGAACCCCATATTGTATAGTATGATCTATTTAATCAAACCATGTTTCATTTGGTGATAAAATGGATAAGTTCATTTTGTACTCTAGACGTCATATGTATGAACCTAAGATCGTATAGAACGAACAGTTCAAAAAATTTATCTGTTCGTATAGATAAAATGATACACACCCATTTTATACTTTGTACATCATCTATACGAACCTATGACCGTACAGTACGAACAATTCAGAAAATTTTTGAGTTTGTTCGAGATGAATTGTTACATAGTCATTTCGTACTCTGGACGTCATCTGTACGAATATAACTTTGTACAATACTAATAAGACTTAGAATATTTTTCTTGCCATGGTTTGATCAACTCCGTTCTAAAGGAACAACTGATCAAATTATTCAGTACGATTACTTTAAAAAATAGTTATTTTTTACACCTCAGTGTGTGTGTGTGTGTGTGTGCACGGTTACCCAATTACAATCACACTATCTCAAGCTCAAGAAAAATATAAAAAGTACATACTTCAATTATAATAAACTCTAATCTAATCCAGCAAGAAAGTTTTGCCTGATTAAGGGCTTTAAAAAGAGGCGACAAAGTGAGGGGGGTCTTTAGTTGTGGGAAAGTAGTCTTCTACCTAAGAAAATTTCTCTACATTATTTAGAGTTTTGAAGAAGGAGGAGCATCTCTCTCCAAGTTGATAAATGAAGGGGGGGCGTCTCTCTCAAAGTTGAGAGATGAATCTGTTGAGTCTGATAATTTTCTCAGTGAGTCTCTGAACTTCCTTAACAATTTTGGGTGTCTTCATCTCCAGTATAACTTGTAGCTTATTGAGGTTGACTCTGATTTCATCGGGCATAAGAAGGAACCCTAAGAATTTATGTGTGCCTGCACTGAAGGTGTACTTTGGAGGATTTAGTCTCAACTTATATTTTTTTGAGAGTACGAAATGTATCTTGGAGGTCTTTGATGTGTTGGTCAGGATATTAGCTCTAAACCAGGAGGTTGTTTATATCTACTTTGATGTTTCTCCCTTTATGTTCTTTGAAGATTTTGTCCTTTAATAAGTGGCTCCAACATTCTTCAATAAGGGGCAAGACTTTGTAGAAGTATAGTCCTTCTACTATGACGAATGTAGTTTTCTTTTAGTCTTTGGGGTGCATCTTGATCTAGTGGTAGCTTGAGAAAGCATCCAAGAAGCTTATTACATGATAGCCTACTGTGGAGCAGACTAAGATGCCGATCTTTAGAAGTGGGTGTCCATCTTTGGGGTATGCTGAGTTCAGATTGATGAAGTCTACACACATTATCCACATGCTTGTTTCTTTATATACCATCACCAAATTTGAGATTAAGTCCATATATTGAATTTCCCTAATGAAGTTGGCAAAAATAGATTTTCTACTTCTTATCGAAAGGATTTGATGAGTAAACCTGCAATTTTTGAGATCTTCTATTTGAATGAACGAGAATCCCTCCTCATATATCATTGATAACATATGACTTCCTCGTTGATGCTTGACATTTTTGTTATTGTCCATGTGAATAAATCAAGATTATCATATATAGTTTGCACCAACTCATCTCGTTGTTCTCTATTGAAGGAAGTGCTAATTTAGAGGCCTCTTCTCAATTCACCTTCCATTGTGAGTACTTCTTTGTTGGCTTCAGTTACCTCTATGCTTGAACCTCACTCCACATCCAGATGGAGGATTTCTTTAGATGTGTTCGTTAGATATATTACTCGTATGTAGGAGGTGCACGATTGGGCTAGGTTGCCCCTCACCATGACTTCTTTTTCTTCGGCAGGAATTTAACAACGACTTGGTATATAAATACCACAGCTCTAAAGGTGATTATTAGAGTCCTACCAAATATGGAGTTGTAGCTCAAAGGAGCATCGATGATGATAAAGTCTGCTATAGTTGCATATTGACTATTTACTTTGCCCAAGTGATAGGTAGGGTGATATATTTATCTTTCAATTTTCCTATTGTCATCACATAATTCGTAGAGTGGCCCTATAGTCGAAATGAGCTGAGAGGCAAGCAAATTCATCTTATCAAAGATGGTTTTGAATATTATGTTTACTAAGCTCCTATATCTATTAGAATGTTATTGATATGATAACTTATGATTAGACCTGTAACAATTATTGCTTCATTGTATAAGTTTCCCATGGTTTGTTCATCTTTACCACTAAAGGTGATGGGTTTGTCGTTAATAGACAATGAGAATGATACTGAATTAACTACGTACTTCACATTGTCACTTTTGATGAAAAAACATTACTGATCTTTATAGGTGGTGGGTATCTGATGAAATCTTTATTTTATATGGCCTCTACAAGCTCAACGATAGATATTCTTAGTGGAGTATATGTTAGATATATTTGGGGTCGCTGAGCAACTTCTTTGTATTCCTCCTCAGTCCTTAGTACTGGTGGTGCTTCTATAGTCAGAGGTTTTAGCTGAACGGGTGTCCTATATAGATCAGGGGTTGATGAATACGTTGGAAATTCGATATTTGATTTCTCCTTTCCTAAGGATGGATCCTTTTTCTATTCCTTCATAGATGTAAGTTTCTTCTCGTGATGGTCTTATAGTAAGAAGTAGTTGTGGTGGGCTCGACAAATTGATTATATTCCTTAGCATTGACATGAATGTTGGCAACCTAATAGTTCTTCTAATGTCTTTGGTTGTTGAAGGTTGAGCACACAACTAAAAAGACCTTTCCTTAGCCCTTGGGTCAGAGCTGCTTGGGTAACTGTTGGCTCTAGGTCTTTCAGATAAAGTATTTCTTTTTAAAACCTCAATATGAAGTTCCTCAAGGATTCTCCAAGTTCATATCCCATTTTTAACAAGACTTATAAGCCTTTTGGGGGTCTTTAAGCTCTCGTAATATGTGCTACAAAATTTGCTTGAATTCAATAAAGGAGGTGATCACCCCACTAGGTAGACAACTGAATCTCTTGAGTGTTAATTCTTTTAGGTTGTTGAAGAAAAGATGATATTGGAGGGTGTCATTGATGTCGAGGAGGGAGGTCATGGATTCAAAAATTGCCACATGGTGCATGGGGCCATTCTTACCTCAATTGGCCTCTAAGTGAGGCACCTTAAACTTGGGAGGCACTATTGCTTGAACGATTGATCTGGAGAGGGCATTAGTCAGCCATGGTTCACTTTCTTTGAATCGCTTAGCTGGTAGGATAAAATTTTCATCCCTTTCCTGGGGCTGAGTATGGTTGACAATTATATCAAAGACATGCACTTCTTCTAGAGGCTTATGATGAGCTTCAGGGTCAAATGGTCCTTCAGGTGTGTTAGCATTTTGTGCCATGCTGACAGTTGTAAAAGTATTATAGATGGTCTTTAGATGTCGTTATTCTATTTCTTGCAGTTCATAATGGTATTATAATCTTGGTTCATCGTGCTCATTGAGGTCTTTGGTTGCTTGATGGGTAGCGATCTTCTAGCTCTTGTCATCAAATTCATGCTCACTGCACCTAAGAGGATATTGAATCTAGATTTGTTCAATGGATGATGTCTAACTGTACTTTATGAATCTAGATATAAGATGAGAACCTGTATACAAGGATGATGAAGATAAAAAGGAGAGAAAAAACATGGTGAAAGAATAGATTTAGATAAAATACTTATTATCCCAACCATAAATATAATAATGAGAGGGGCACGAGCTATATCCAACAGAGCTCAAGCTAAATATTAGAAAATAATATTTTTTTGCCACTCCCTCCTTCCTTCTCCTTTTTTGTGTCTCCCTTCTCCCCTTATTTATAGGGATCAGAGAGTTACAATATAACATATAAGGAATATGAGTTGTATTGTCAAGTCTTGATATAGCTTGGTTGGCTGTGTCGAGTGGTGTGATGATCATGTGAGAGAGGATGCGGGTAAGGTGATCTTACGGTTCTTTGCTAGAGCAAGAGGGGGGAGTAAGGGCTTGATGTAGATCTTAGAGCTTGGTGAAGATCTGATTATGAAGGATGTCTCGTGGATGAACCGTATGTCGTTTGCTTGATTTCTGATAGATCGCGTATAGAAGGCTTGACTTTGGTTGAGATGAATAAAGACTTGTTCGACTGAGAGAGGAACTTTAGTTTTTGCACCCTTATGAGAGGGAAACTTCTTGGAGGATGTGGCTGAAGAAGGCTAGTAGTGCTCCAGTGATAAGCTCCTTCCCGCCTCCTAAGTGAGTCCTTCAAATAGATTGTCCTGAAAGAGGATGGGATTCTCCTTCCTCATAACCCGAACATAACTTATAAGATACATGCGAGAAAGTACATGCACAAGTAGTCATGGGTGTACAATTAAGGTATTCAAATATTGAAAAAATTATCTATGATCAAGAGGCTCAATATGGAGTATTCGATTTGTTCTTTGGATTCTGACAAACTATACCTAAATTTCTCTCAAGAAAAGGCTATAAATAATGCATCATTTTTTATATGAGGGGAGAAATGAGAGCCAAGGGATCCAAAAATACTACTATATTTTCTAGTGACCACCACTAACAACTACCATTAACATTCATCACTAACATTACAATACATTTGTTATCTAATCATTGTCACTTGACTATTAACATCTAACATTGTGCTAGGCTTTAATTGTTCACTTATGGATATTTGATTTTTTCCCCCTATAATATGAATCATATAATTATTTTCAATTGTGTAATCTAGTTTTCTCTAACTATGGAGATGAGAGAATTCTTGTACATTTAATTATATAATGAATTATTATAACTAGGCTAGGCCCTGTAGTTTATTCTATTTTATATTTTTCACAAAAATTCTAATCTCTTACAAACTTTCATTTATATGTGTTACATATTTGTATAAAGCTATGAGATGAATGCTCTGTCGTAAATTTTCTAGAATATAATTTTGACGTCCAGATCTAATTTGGAAGAATTGCTTAATTTATCTTTTAATTAATCTATCATAGCATTTGATTTTTATTTATTTAACAAAAGTCATAAAAAGCAATCATTTACATCAAAATATTTTTACTATATTCATCAAAAGTCCATTTATAATATCAGAAGTTTAATCAATATGTCATTCTTTTCCTTAACACTTTTGACTAGAAAGAATAAAATATAAAATTAAAAAAATCAAATATAAAATCCTTAAATAAGACCAGCCTCACTCTACTGGGTCCTAACCCTTTCTAAAAAAATATTTAAAACCACACATCGAATTAACAATCCAATAAGTTACCAAACCTATAACTATAATCAATGTAATTCAATAGAAACAATATACTAAAAAAAGAAAGAAACAATATATTTGCAATTGATACGTCATCATAAAAGTATCTTGACCGGGCACAAATCTCGAGGCAAAATCAAGTCGGAAACTGCAAAAATTCAATCCGGGAGCATCTGAACTTCGATTTCAACAAACTTACAGTCAAACTGAGCGTCTTGGAAATACGAACCCAACGACACCAAATCTGACTCAATCCGAGCCCAAATGAGCCTAAATCAAGCACCTGAAGTGTTGTTGGAAAGTTCTTACCACAATTCAAGTTACCAAACGGTCTCCGAACTTGACGAGCTTATGGTCGAATCGAGCGGCTCAACAAGACGAATCCAACAAGCCCAAGATCTCAAAAGTCCAAAGTCATTAAGACCTTCAAATGCCTGATAAACGGTCCACGATCGAAGGATTCAATATCGATCGTTCATTCTAACCACTCCATATTTGCCCTTGATCTGTCATATATTTACGAGCCATGCCACTGTAGAAAATCTATAGATAGACCCCTCATTTTTCTTGAGAGGGGACCGAAGCAAGAAGAAGGAGGAGGAGAAGAAGAAGAGAAGAATAGGAGGGAAGGTACTCCTCCTCGACCACCGCCGGAGTTCTGTCCGAATTCCAAATGACTCCAGAATTCTGCCCGACTTCCACGGGACGCTGAAATTCTTCCCAATTAACGACAGAGTTCCCTCATGATGCCAAAACTCTGCCAAGTAATGTCGGAGTTCTCTTCGGCCACCAACAGACGTCAGACTTCTCCCCGATGCCGGACCTTCACTCTTAGCCAAGTTTCTACCCAACGCCGGACTTCTACCGGTTATCGGACTTTCGTTGGACATCTATCCAAAGATGAATTCCTTTCCATTATTGGACTTCTACACGATGCCGTCCTTCCAACCTCCGTCGTCAGCCAACTACAGTCCTCCTGACTTACGTCGCCCGTAGACTACAATCTTTCCGACATTCATCGCCCGTCGACTATGGTCCTCCTGACTTACGTCGCTCGCCGACTACAGTTTTTCCGACCTATGTCGCTCGTCAACTTCGATCCTTCTGACCTCTGTCGCCAGACTACGATCCTCCCGACCAAACGAACACGTCAATAGTGACTCTTTGTATTCACATCATGTGATGTACTCTTTAAAATGTACATCAAGCTAAAACCTTCTCCCAAAGAAGGGTCTCATTTGTAATCGACTACAGTACTAGTGGATTCATTTAAACTGGGCTAGGCCCCGTGGTTTCCCCCCTTTTTCAGGGGTTTTCCACATAAAAATATTGGTGTCTCCTATGAATGCTACACACTCTCTTATCTGATTGCGTGCCGGATTTTCGTACAACGCTATGACGTTAAACTTTTTATTTCTCTACCGCCACGAATACTCCAGGACACAACAGTTTGGCGCCGTTTGTTGGAACATGGTTCCCAACTAGGGGGGCAACTTTTGCTCCAATCTCAAAAAATTGCTCTTATCAACTTCCTTACATCAGTCATTGTTGCATCAAATGCAGACTGGGGGGCAACTTTGACTCCAATTCTAGTTAAAGGATCCTCCGATGCTTTCTATATCAAGATGATATTTCAAGAAAATCCCAGTGACAGTAAGGATATTTCCAATCAATTACAAGCTTATACAGTCCCTTGATGAACTTCTACTCCTTGGGCAATGTCTTCATCTCAACCTTAAAAAGATAGTAATGGTCTAAAAATAAACCATTCTTCACCTTAATTCAGAATACACGTGGCATTCTCCCCCTCTCAATCAAGATAAAATTGACCCAAGGGGATTCGATTCGACCTCTTCCACACAAGTTAACGTCATCGAGCAGGGCTCTGACATACAATCTTGGATAGGTCTTACATCCTTGGTTGATTCTCTTGATCTCTTCCACACAGGTTAATGTTATCGAGCAGTGTTCTGTTAGACAACCTCGGATAGGTCTCACATCCTTGGTGGATTCTCTCAACCTCTTCCACACAGATTAATGTTTTCGAGCAGTGCTTTGACATACAACCTTGGATAGGTCTCACATCCTTGGTGGATTCTCTCGACCTCTTCCATACAGGTTAACGTCATGGAGTAAAGGCTTCAACATATAACCTTGGATAGGTCTCACATTCTTGGTGGATTCTCTCGGCCTCTTCCATACAGGTTAACGTCGTCGAGCAAAGGCTCCAACATACAACCTCAGATAGGTCTCACATCATTGGTGGATTCTCTCGACCTCTTCCACATAAGTTAATATCATAGAGTAGTGCTCTGACATACAACCTCGGATAGGTCTCACATCCTTGGTGGAGTCTCTCGACCTCTTCCATACAGGTTAACGTTGTTGAGCAAAGACTCCGACATACAACCTCAGATAGGTCTCACATCCTTGGTGGATTCTCTCGACCTCTTCCATACAGGTTAACATCATTGAGCAAAGGCTCCGACATATAACCTCGGATAGGTCTCACATCCTTGGTGGATTCTCTCGACCTCTTTCATATAGGGTAACGTCGTCGAGCAAAAGATCCGACATACAATCTCGGATAGATCTCACATCCTTGGTGGATTCTCTCGACCTCTTTTACACAGGTTAATATCATCGAGCAGTGCTCTGGCATAAAACCTCGGATAGGTCTCACATCCTTGGTGGAGTATCTCGACCTCTTCCATACAGGTTAACGTCGTCGAGCAAAGGCTTCGACATATAACCTGTGATAGGTCTCATATCCTTGGTGGATTCTCTCGATCTCTTCTGTACAGGTTAACGTCGTTGAGCAAAGGCTCTGACATACAACCTCGAATATGTCTCACATCCTTTGTGGATTCTCTCTACATCTTCTACAGAGATTCTTAGCAGGCTCAAAAACTTCATAAAGATATATTAGGTAATATATCAGAGCTTGACTCAAATATGCATAAACAATTTAATTTTCTTTGAGGGATGAGATCTCAACTTCGTATACAATATCACTGGAGTTACATTGTAAAAAATTATACAAAAAAGTTCATTTTTATAAGAATCAGAAAGTAAAAAGTACTTTGACATCAGCTGTACAAGTTACAATCATTAAACAGCTTTAAAACAGTCAAATATCGTTAGTGGTATTTAGTGACTTCTTCTCTACTGCATATCAAACATCTCTTAAAAAAAAAGATTACACTAGATCTTCATCATGCCTCAACTCAATTGACACTATTAGTGTGACTCTAGAATGCTGACAGTGTACGCCACTTCATAAAGGATATATGATGTATGTATATTTCAATATGGATATATATTGAAATAGCAAAATGTCACTGGACTCCTGCCATCATTGGCCATCCGTCTGATATTTGTCGGAGGTCTTTTACTTCATATCAGCCATCATCGGCTTCTCGCTCGATTGCTACTTGTAGACTCTCTCCTTCAGCTCTACACTCGATCGTTGACTGCTAGTGGGCTTCAACTCGATCATCCATAACTGACAAACTTTTGCTCAAATGACATTGAAAAATCTCTCGTCTACTCATCACTTTTGGTTCTCCTCTAGGACAGTATCACTGACAGGTCTTCTCAAATCACCCTCACATATAAGCAGCAATTGATCTCCTTCTGTCACGGGTTATCTATTTAGAAGATAGCCTCTATCGCAAATTCTTCTACACAATAGAGGGGCACTGAAGCTTGATAGGGGAAGGCCGCCTATCTCCGACAGTGGAATGCCTCCAATGCTAGAAGAAGAGCACAAACAAATAACGAGGAAAAAATTCTCCTTCTACACAAATTAGGGGCACTGAAACTTGATAGAGGAATGCCACCTATCTCCGACAGTGGAATGCATCTAATGTAAGAAGAAGACTAAAAGAGAAGAAGAGAAGTGGCTGCAATAATGTTCAACTTCTACACAAGGAGAGAGGCCTTGAATTGGGTAGGGGATGCCACCTACTAAAATAAGGGAATGTCTCAACTGTAAGAAGTTAGAATAAAGGAAGAGAAAGAAAAGAAGCAGCCACAAAAATTCAAACCTCTATACACGAAGAGGGGCACTGATTTTGCGTATGAAAAATCACCTACAAAAAATAGTGGAATGCCTCCCCTGTTAGAATGTCAGAATGTGGGAGGAGAAAGAAAAAAGAAACGGCTGCAAAAATTCAAACCTCTACACATAAAGAGGGGCACTAATTGTGGGTAGGAAAAATCACCTACGAAAAATAGTGGAATGCCTCCCCTGTTTGAATGTCAGAACGTGGGAGGAGAAAAAAAAAAGAAATGGCTGCAAAAATTCCAACCTCTACACACGAAGAGGGGCACTGATTTAGCGTAGGAAAAATCACCTATGAAAAATAGTGGAATGCCTCTAGAGCACGAAGAAAAATAAGAGAGAAAGAAGAAGAAATTCTAACTTCTGTACAAGAGGAGGGGCGTTGAATTGAGCAGGGAAAGTCACATACTCAAAAACAACGAAATGCCTCCACTGCCAGAAAGCTAGAAAAAAAAGGAGAAGAAATTCTGACTTCTGTATAAGAGGAGATACGCTGAATTGAGTAGCGAAAGTCACCTACTCAAAAACAGCGGAAAGCCTCAACTGTCAAAAAGCCAAAATGAGAAAAAGAGGAGAAAATTCTAACTTCTGTACAAGAGGAGGGGCGCCGAATTAAGTAGGGAAAGCCACTGATTGAAAACAGCGGAAAGCCTCAACTGTTAGAAAGAAAAAACGAGAAAAAAAGAAGGTGCAAGTTTCCCTTCGCCTTCGGGGGTATTTATAGTGTTTTTGGAGAAAAAGAGAAGCCTCTGGAAGTTTCTTAATTTTTTAAAAAAATTTCGAATTTTTCAGAATTTTTTTTTTCGGAATTTTTTTGGGATATTTTCAAAATTTTTTGGATTTAAAAATTCCACGTGGGCCCCACAAAAAATTATTAAAACCCTCTTAACTGTGCGGCAACTGCCTCGGAACCGCACACGGTTACACCGTTTGGCGCGCGGCTGGCATGCCGCCGCCGGCGACTGTGGCTAGCGGCGGTGGGGAATTGCCTGCCAGCCGGTTCATCCGCCTGCGCATGCCTGGGCCCGATTTTCGACATGAACAATCCAAATTCGACGTTTTTGGGGTCTCCGGAGCTCAACGGTGCCTCTAAAATCAAGTTTGAGCAAACATTTAATTTTTGGAACCCAATTTTTTTTGATTCGGCTAATGCAAATTGTCAACGCATCTATTTTTGGACTCTTTGAGCTTTGACGTCTGAAAATAAGGGGGCAACTGATACGTCATCATAAAATTATCTTGATCGGGCACAAATCTTGAGGCAAAATCAAGCCAGAAACTTCAAAAATTGAATTCGGGAGCATCTGAATTCCGATTTCAGCAAACTTACAGTCAAACTGAGCGTCTCAGAAATACAAACCCAACGACACCAAATCTGACTCAATCTGAGCCCAAATGTGCCCAAATCAAGCATCCGAAGTCTGTTGGAAATTTCTTACCACAATTTGAGTTACCAAACGGTCTCCGAACTTGACGAGCTTATGGTCGAATCAAGCGGCTCGATGAGACAAATCTAACGAGCCCAAGATCTCCAAATTTTGAAGTCATTAAGACCTTTAAATGCCTGATAAACAGTCCACAATCGAAGGATTCAATATCGACCGTTCATTCTAACAACTCCATATTTTCCCATGATCTCTCATCTATTTATAAGCCATGCCACTCTAGAAAATCTATAAATAGACCTCTCATTTCTCTTGAGAGGGGACCAAAGTAAGAAGGAGGAGGAGGAGAAGAAGAGAAGAATAGGAGGGAAGAGACTCCTACTCGACCACCGCCGGAGTTCTGCCCGAACTCCAAATGACGCCAGAATTCTGCCCGACTTCCACGGGACGCTGAAATTCTTCATAATTAACGACAGAGTTCCCTCTTGACGCCAAAACTCCGCCCAAGTAATGTCGGAGTTCTCTTCGGCAACTAATAGACGTCGGACTTCTACCCAACGCCGGACCTTCACTCTTCACCAAGTTTTTACCCAACGCCAGACTTCTACCGGTTATCGGACTTTCGCTGGACATCTATCCAAAGATGAATTCATTTTCTTTGTTGGAATTCTACCCGACGCCATCCTTCCAACCTCCGTCGCCTGCCAATTACAGTCATCCTGACTTACGTCGCCGACAGACTACAGTCTTTCCGACATTTATCGCCTGCCGACTACGGTCCTCTTGACTTACGTCGCTCGTCGACTACAGTCTTTCCGACCTCTATCGCCCACCGACTACGATCTTTCTGACCTCTGTCGCCAGACTATGATCCTCCCGACCAAACGAACACGTCAATATTACTCTTTGTATTCACATCATGTAATGTACTCTTTAAAATGTACATCAAGCTAAGACCTTCTCCCTAGGAAGGGCCTCATTTGTAATTGACTACAATACTAGTGGATTCATTCAAATTGGGCTAGGCCCCGTGGTTTTTCCCCATTTTTCAGGGGCTTTCCATATAAAAATATTGGTGTCTCCTATGAATGATACACACTCTCTTATCTGATTGTGTGCTGGATTTTCGTACAACGCTAAGACGTTAAACTTTATATTTCTCTACCGCCGCGAATACTTCAGGACGGAACAACAATTATTCAATTTATATCAGTATGGATATGTACTAGTAAAAATGAAAGATTGTCAATATGAATAATCATTTTATATGAGCAATGGACACCAATATAAACAATGTAACTTATAATCAATGAGCAATGATCATTACCTATATCAAGTTACAACAAAATAGGTCTATTATGAATCTATGCATGTTTATGAATTATACTTTATTTCAATTTATATGCTATTTCATATATTACTTGTTTATTTATATTGAAAAAGATATATTTAAGAACTTTAGTAATGAAATAATTGTTCAATGATTTCAAAATATGAAACATATAAAAACAATTTGTAAGTAAAATGTAAAGAGAATATGAATATTAGGCGATCTCAATGGTAATTTATTTATAATTTATCTTCTTATAATGAGAACTCAAATATTTTTTTTTTTTACAAATTGCCAACTATTATTACAAGATCGAATGAAAAAGGTTGATGACACTTTTAAAATAAAAAATTTACTCCTATAAAAAAATTATTCTGGCTTTGTTACTACTCTTATTTTTTTGTTCAAGATTTTATGCAAAATTAAGATGTAAAATTATCTCTTTATTATCATAAAAATTTTAACATATAATAATATATACACATACCAATTTATATCTTATTCTAAATCCATAAATTCATTAAGATAAATAAACGAGTTGAGCATAAATAAAATGTATGCTCGATTGAATAAATAAATAAGTCCAGCATACATAAAATATTATATCTTTTTTATTGAATAAGTTAAGCCGAATAATACGTACTCAAATTTGAATTATTCACACCACCATCAGAGAACAAGCAACCATGGCCGAAAGGATAGGTGAACACTGATGTTAATTATAACAACCGAACACAAATAACGAACGGGCTATGTCATCCGGACCCGGAGGTTCGAAGAATCCAAAATTTTAAAGTGGGCCCGAGCTCCATCCCACCGCTGCACCTTAGAAGATTTCCCGTTCCCTTGCCTCTCTTGTCTCCGAGCTCTTCGTTCGTTATCCTCTCTTGGCTCTCGCGCCAGCCGACTTTGCACCATCCAAACCTCTCCTTAATCCCTACCACATTTCCTTTCTGAATCCCTAGATATCGTCGGCGATGGGGAGCAGCTCCTCGAAGCACCCGACTAGCTCACATGGCAGCCTCGATGAAGGTGGCAACGGCGGCCAGCTCTACGTGTCACTCAAGTTGGAGAGCTTCAATATACGAGGAGATCTCATTCCTCACGTATTTGGTTCCGTTCCCATCATCGGTTCATGGGATCCCTCTCGAGCTGTGCGGGCAACTCTCCTCTGCTAATACACTCTCTTTTCCCTCCAAGTATAATTCACTCATTCCCTTTCTCTTCGTTCTTCCTTGTAGCTGCGGATGGAGAGAGAATCTGCGTCAATGTGGGAACTTAGCTTTGTCGTTCCACCGAATCACGGTACGTGAATTTTCATCGCTGAAGTATGAGCAAACGGGTTGGATTCTGGTTTTGAGAGTTGGATTTATGCTGTAGAAACGCTGCACTTTCACTTCCTTCTGAAGCCCAAGGATAGGGAAGGGCCGTACGTGGTGGAGGACGGGGCGGACCGGCTACTTATAGGTGGAAACCTGGAGGGGGACGCCAGGACAGCGGTGTTCAGGCCTCCTGAAGATGGTCATGAGGCGACTCTTGAGTACAAGGTGTTTGTGAAGGTGGACAATGTATCGCCTTTTGATCTTGCGGCGAGCTGGAGGGCTTATAAGGAAAATCTCCGACCGTCCACCGTCAGGGGAATACCTGATATCAGTATAAATGCCGCCCCTGAAGGAGGGCAAGAGGTGAGCCTTGAATCTTAACTTGAAAATATTTAGAATTTTTTTTACTATAAAATTTTTAATGATTTTGTAGCTTTTCTTCTCTAAGCGTTGCGTCGTGCTTAACCGATACTGATGGAGCAATTTTTGTTCAAAACGTTCAAAACACTATCTGACGTGAAAGCAAATACTGGGTTCTAATTCTCACTAGCCTACTACATTATGCTAAAATATGATAGCCTAATATTTTGATATATTTGTAATAGCTCAAGCTCTACATTATGCTAAAATATGATAGCCTAATATTTAGATATATTTATAATAGCTCAAGCTCTCAACCATTGAGATATTGTCCGTTTTGACATAAGTACTTCACGATTTTTTCCTGCTGGTATAACTTCCCAGGAGGTCAATCATCCTAATAGTGATTTATACGAGCATGCTTAACTATAGAGTTTCTACTAAAATTTCAACCGTCACACCTAAAATGCTTGATGTTTAAGAACTTAGCTTTATTTTTTTAAGGGATTTCACAATCTGTTCCACTTAGTTAACTGATATCCTCGTTAGGCCCCTTAACCTAGACTCATCCACCAGGAAGATAGGATTCTAAAGATCCTATCTTTCTGCTAGTTTATGATAACGATAGACTTACTGTATACAGCCAAACATACAAATAATTTCAGCAGCGCAACACATTATCTGCTACCGGCATTCTTCACCTCTTTGACTTCTGATTCCTTTCTTTAGTGGTTTATGTAACTACCCAAGGATAGTTTAGTATTTTCACTGTTCTGTTAAGTTTAGATATAAGCTCATGCATTTTAGCCGAGATCAATCAATGAAATCATGTTTACCAAACTCATTCTCTAAGTTTTCTTATTCTGGAAGAAGAATGCTTTGGTATTCTGTAAGATAGTCTTCAACAGTTTATAGCTTGGATATAATTTGTAACAGCTCAAACTTTCAATCATCGAGATATTGTTTGCTTTGACCCAAATGCCTTAACAATTTTTTCCCCTTGATTTAACTTTTCAGGAGTTCAACCATCCTAGGAGTGCTCTTGTATATGCATGCTTATCCGAAATATGCAATACAAGATTTCATGCCAAATATTCATTAGAATTTCATGCCGTTTTGGAAACTGACGGAAAGGAGATGGATAAGTCTATTTATTGATGTCTTTCTTTAATACCAGAAAGATCGTATATAAAGAAGTGAGATAAGAGACTGCACAGGATAGGGTAAAGAAATCAAGAAGTAGCTCGACATGTTTGAAGTTTCAATTAAAATTTTAACTGTCACACCAAAAGGTGTCTTAATATTTAAGAGTTTAATTTTATTTTCTTAAGGGATTTCACAATATTATCCCTTGCTCTTAGTGATTTTATCCTTATCTTGCATTCTTTTCTTGCTGAGTGATCTTCATTGTTAGAATTGACTACAAACATATGATAAGATCATTCAGCTTTATGTGCAACCCGAGAAGTCCTTCAAGTACAGTGATTTCTTCACTACAGCAAGGGGGATGCAAGTGGGCAAGATGATCATTTCAGCATTCCAATCTTTTACTCTGCACAATTTCTTTGCTGATGTCAATGAAAACTCTCTAGTGATTAAGCACTTTGGTGATGAATGTTTGCATTTTTTTCACAGCATGGGGAATCCTACTGAGGCAGAATGATAATTAATTTTTTATTCATATTTCCTATACTCTCTTTCTGCATATTCTAGTCAGTGGTCTTTGAAAACTCTTTATTTACCAAGCACCTTGGTTATGGGCATAGGGTGTATATATTCCTTCACAACAATATGGAGGATGCAGGCGGGTGGGATGGCTATAATGTACATAAGAATTTATAATATTTTTATTTGCTATATAAATGTCTTGGATTATATGATATGTCATGAATAGTATAATTTAATATTCAATGCTTTATAATATATGCGCCAGTATTTACATATTTTATATATAATACGCTCTATTATAAAAGTACTATAAAAGCTCATTCGGTTGCTTGAAGCTACTAATCATATTTTGAAAAACGATGAAGTTTTGATGAATTTATCATTTGATTGAATATAATTAGAAATTATAATTCATTTTTAACTCCTAAAACCTCCTCAAAAACTCTGAAAATGAAGATTTCAATCACATCTAAAAACAGTAAAAACAAAATCCTTACTTTCTAAAACATATTTTCTATGTATAAAGCAACCAAGTTAGCGCTAATGTTTCTTTTGTGCGTGTAATTAATATGATTTGTGTGTGTTTGAGTGGCATAGGAGCTTTGCGGATAGGTGAGAGTATTACATTTATCCATTTTGACTGACTTCTAAGTAAGAGGCTGAGGTCAAATAACTAAGAATCTTATATATATATATATATATATATATAGATATATCCTTTTTGCGGTAAAAGTCACTTCCCGCTCATAGTCACCCAAATAACCTGTGTGGCTCCATTCCTCAACTTCTCACATCTCACCTCCTCTTACATGTGATTAAATATGCCCTAAGCTAAGAAAGTATAAGCCAGGTTTAAGTTTTACCTCCTTATCATTTGCAACATGCGTCGTTTTGAAAAACTAGTGTTAAAGTTGGCTCAAGTGTAGACCAAACAAACCCTAGCTTTAAACATTCGAAGGACATTTTACTTCATGTGAACCAAATGAGCACCCGTCGGCTCAGTATTTTTCTTCTTCTCTCAAAAGATAAAGATGATTAACTTTTTCTAGAAATATTAACTTATTTAGTGAAGCTTGAGCAACTTGCATGGAGCTGATCAGTATTTTAGTAGTAGTCAGCACACAAACAGTCTTAGTTTGGTCATATTTAACTTGCATATGTAGAAATAAGGGATGCTATTAGCCTTTGGTGGATTTGTTCCTTACTCTGTTTTTTCTTTTATTTTACCTAATTCATGTTTTTACTTTTATCTACCAGAGTGGTTCAACAATGAGTTTGGAGCTTGATTTAGAGAGCTATGTTGTACCTTTACCATCCTGTGCCGGTGCTGCTGTTTATGCAGCTAATCTGGCAGAGACTCCAAGATCTGTTGGCTACAATTGGGAATCCCCCAAATATGACGTCTCAAGCATTTCACCTAGTTCAAGCACTACTAGAGTAGTTGCTGCTAATCATGCAGCGCCTAATAAGGTATTTATTGGTAACTTTGTCCACTTAGTGGTAGGATTAGTGATGTATCAAGTATATAAGCTTTGCTAATGAATGAATTACAATCCTCTTAACCAACTTTTTATTGCAGTATTCTTTTCTTGAAATTAGACTCACCGTTTTCTTAATGCGCTAGGTTTTTAAGGGGACTGTTATTAGCATATGAATTACCCAAGTTCTTTGAGTTTCTTTATCTTTCCTTTTTGGTCTATCATCTGGTCCTATTTTAACGACCATCTCTATTCATACATATATTTCATATTTGCAATTTGATTTGAACAACAATGATTGTTTAATCAACTAAATGCCTTTGATAGTTGCAAAATAATTCTTGTTAAAAGGAACAATGCGTTGTTTAGGGATTTTTTTGAACTTGGTAGATATGGCAACCTTAGCAACTTAAAATGCTATTGAATAAAAGATAGGTTAAACCTGATGCAGTAGCATGAATTAAGGAAATTAAGCACTTTAAATTGAGATTGTTATGATATATGGGATTATATTACTCAAGAAGAATGAATGGATAGAGGAAATTCATAATGGGATAAGGTTAATGATGATGGTGATACTGGTAAAAATTATGATTAGGCAAAGAATTTTTTTCAAGATTTTTTAACCTTGTTGCTATCTTTTTCATGGCCCTTCCCATGTCTCTCTCATGGATGCCATGATCATATAAAGTTGCAAAGACCTCTCCTAGACATTTATATGAAACTTTAGTGCCTTTTTCACTTGTTTTGAGATTGATTTGAGTATTGGGAAGATTGCAATGGGAAAATTGGGCCTCGTATCCCCACCCAGGTCCAATTTGCCTAACCTATACAATTTTTTATTTATTTTCACCTATTTCGAGGTGAATGGTCAGGTTGAGTCAGTTTGATGCTTTAGACCAAGATCATTGCATATGTAACACCAAAATAATGAATATGTATGCTAAAATTTTTCCTGCAAAAATATATCCCATTTTTCGTATATCCCAAAATTTGTCTAAATCATTTTTATTATATTATATATTTCATTTAGATTATTTTGATTTGTAGGAGAATCAGCAAAAGTCAACAACTACAGCAAGACTTTATCCCACTACGTGGGTTGGCTATATGAATTCTTTTTCAAATTCTCAAATAAAAAAACTATCATTTTTAATATTTTTATAACCAAGTCATTTTAGATCTATTTCTACTTTTTTTTACATATGTCAGATTTAATATATCTATTCTGCTAACAGTTCGGAAGGTTGACGTTTTATGTGACCAAACCATTTTATGAGACTCGTTTTCGATATATAGAAGCATATATAAATAATCTACATATATCAAAATATGCATGAAATAAAATTGCCCTAAATATTTTTACCAAATCAACTGTAGCGGCACCGCTGTAGCAATATTGGTTTCTAGAGTTTTCCAACAAGTTAAGGTGGTTGGCTAAGGCGGTAAAACTCTGGATGTGGATTTTAAATAAGGATTAGTTAAGAGCCTATGAAAATGTGTATAAATACATGTTAAAGCTCCTGGTCCGTACCCCTAATAATTCATCACATGTAGGGCAGAAGCAGCAGCTTGGGTGTAGAGTTTGGGCACTATAGCACTGGTATTGTAGCACTAATAGTGTAGAATTGGGCGTGTTGTGGCATCAGATACTGTAGGAACCTCTGACAGATCATCTTTTATTTCAATTGAAGAATGTACAAAATATCATAATTAGTTTTTTAAGATTTTGGCTATCATTTTTTATATAATTAATTTTTATAAAAATATTCAATAGAGCCTAAGTAAACATGACATTATTATTATTGAATTACATAGAAGTCCCTTTTACTTCTTTCAGGGTCCCTTTTACCCCACCTGCAATAAATGTTTCTTATCTGGGACCCTTTTGCCTCACCTGTAACGCATGTATCATATCATTTCATTGCCAATATTTTCTAATTTGATATTCATTATGTTTTAAAAATTAGTAATTCATACTTATTTTGTCATGTTGCATGCTTTCATAAAATTTATCTATTACATTGTTTACATAAAAAGAATGTATATGCAACATGTAATGTAATGAGTTCCTTTCTAAATTATGTCAACTAGAAAAATCTTTAAACAATCATACCACATCTTATTTTAAATTTAAATTATTCAAATATACATATGGTTGCTTGTACATTAATGCTTGGATATATGCTTATATTCAATAATATGAATCATCTTAATGCATTTATTCTTTCAATTGAGTTAAGTAAAATTGTATGTATCTAGAATTAATAATATTTGCTTTTACAATTTATAATTGCATTTCTTATTCCTTGACGATTTGTCTCCTCGCTATGAAATGATATGATACCTATGTTGCAAGTAAGACAAAAGGACCCTAGATATGAAACTTGCATTGCAAGTGGGGCAAAATGGATTCCAAAAGAGGTAAAAAAGATCTTTATATAGTTCAATGACAATAATGTCAGGTTTACCTGGGTTCCATTGCACATTTTTATGAAAGCTAACTATATGAAAAATGATAGTTAGAATCTTAGAAGATTAATTATGATATTATGTACAAGCTTCAAATGAAATAAAAGATGATTCTAAATGTGATTTTATATTGTTTTGCAAATATTTGTGAGTTGATTAAGTTATGATTTTAATCATATTATTCCATGTAATCTAGCATTTATTTCTTATTTAAATTGCATAACTTTATGAATTTTATAGCTTATCAGTTTTTATACTGACTTTTATTACAAGGAAAGGCAAGAAAAAAATTGACGCAGATTAGGCTCAGGTTATTAAATATTTAGGTTTTCTTTTTAGCCGTGTTTGCGATTATTCATGTGAGGTATGCAACTTGCTAAAATTGTGATAATGTATGTTGATTTTTATTAGTGACTTTGTAATAATTTATGTGATGAAATTGGAACAATTATAATTTAGATGCTTCTGTTTATTCAGAAAATGTATTATTTAGTAGATGGAACAGACATAAGTTTTTAAATGATCAAAAGTATTAGATGTTAAGAATTATGAATGTTATGTTTTCTCTGTTACATTTTGTGTTACTTGTAAGGGGTATTGTGGGGTGTTACAGTTTGAATCATCATTTAAAATTGCGCAATTTGAGGCTCACCTTGAGGCCTTCCTCAGCACAATTCCAGTGAAAATACCTTGAGCTTCTTTTTATGAGACATGCGCCTTAGCTTGTCTGAGGCCCACCTTGAAGCACGCCTCACATAGCTGGCACGAGGCGTATGTTTCACCCTATATATATATATATTAAAATTTACCTAAATACTAAACTAAAGCCCTAAATAAGTCGCGCTTTCATACACTCAGAGCTGCAACAACTTGACCTTTAGCCTGCTGATGTAGGCAAAAAAAATTTCATTTGGGTATTTATTGATGGGCTTTTTTTCATCTATTGGGCTTGACCCAATTGTCCTTGGCTTCATGGTGTTTGGAGTTCACAGCTGATGGTTCCTTGGCTTGCTGTGCCTTTCCTTGGTGGTTGTTGGTTGGCTGGCTGCTCGGTTCCTGGGTTGGCCGTGCCCTTCTTTGGTGTCTATTGAGTTTTCTAACGGTTCGGTTTCTGTGTTGGCTGTTGGGATGCTGGGTTGCTCGATTCCTCGGCTGGCTGTGCCTTGTTCTTTGGGTTTTCTCCCTGTTTTGTTTGGGTGATTGGGTGACACTTGTGGGAGGCTGTTTGGTTTACATTTTCCCTATTTAAGGGCTTGTTTGCTGCTTTTTTTAGAGAGATTTTTTGATGATTTTTGAAATGTAAACCTGCGGGTTTCACTAGCTTGCGAGCTATCCTCCTCTACCCTATTTCTGTTTTGTCTTGGACCTTCTACCTATCATTCCATAAGTATCTTTCTTCTCTAAAATGTATAAAAGTTGTAAGGTGCTTTGAGTCGTATTTGTAGGGTGTCATTGCGTCGTGTTTCATTTAAATTGTTTGTTGTTGTGTCCTTTTTATTTGAAGTTGCAAGGTGTGTCTTTATTTTATAATAGTATTGTCAAGTTTATGTTTAAGGTAGACGTACATATTTGTGTCTTTGCAATAATTTTTTTATTGCATCAATTTGATATCAGAGCGCTTCTAGGTTGTTGTGAGTGTTTCACTTTCTTTTATAAAAAAAATGGAAAGTCAAAACAAACAAGTTGAAGGCAATTAAGTAAGACATTTAATTATGCATTGGATTCCTGAGGACATGCTTCCAACAATAAAATGGGTTCCACCTCAAGCATATTCTTCTAATCCTCTACAAAATGAGCTTCTCAAGATTCAAGGATAATTGCATTTAAGTGCCGAGAGATTTGAAGTTAAGAAGCTTCAACTCCAGTCCGAATTTGAACAAGAAAAGGAGATCATCAAAAGAAAGTATGACATGTTAATTCAAGAATTGAAAATGCCACATTTTCAAAGTTTTGAGACGATCTCATCAGGAGATGAGATTCTTCCGCCAGAGGAGAATTGATGTGGGCAAAGTGCTGTTTGGAATTCCCAAAATGCTGTTTGGTATTCCCTAGGTGCTGTTTTTGATGTCCAAAATGCTATTTGGAATTCCCTAGGTGTTGTTTTTGCTGTTTGGAATTCCCAAAATGCTGTTTGGTATTCCCTAGGTGCTATTTTTGCTATTTGGACTTCCCTATGTACTGTTTGGTCTTTCTCCATGTAGATTTTTAATCCCAAAAGCTGCCCCTTTGGTTGCCGTGTTTAGTTGCTATTAATGCTTCAGTTTTACTCCGTATTGGTTGTTGATTTTGCTTCGGTTCCCCCCGGTTGCTGCCCTCTCGGTCCCTATTGGTTTTGAGTTTTTAAGGAGTTCTTATTGACTAGTTGTGAGGTGCATTAACTATATGTAATCAATGCTCTTTTCCCTTCTTTTTATTATAAATAGGGGTTGGTTTTGCTGCAGTAAAAGAGAGGAAATATGTGATAATTTTTGGAGCATGAAACCTGCAGGTTTGGAATAGCTTGCGAGCTATTGTCTTCTACCTTTTTCTCTCTTATAATTCATCTTGATTTTCTATCTCTTTCTTCTCTCCCGGTATCCCTTTCAATTGTATCATTCTTCTCTAAATTAATATAAGTTATATGGTTGTAAGTTTGTTATGTTTATGTTTTAAGGAAGACATTTAGCTTTTGCAATCCTAAAGTTAATTTGTTTGTGTTGAAATGAACTCCTACAACTTGTTGAAATGAACTCCTACAACCGGTTGTAAGTTTCTTTCGTTGTTGAGATTTTGTTGAAATGAACTCCTACAACTTGGTCTCTCCCTTTAAATTCCTAAAATTAAACAATATAATTTTCATAAAACAAATATGCTATTTAACAAAATTCATATGAAAGTCTACTTACAATGAGGGGATTTTTTCTAAATCCCAAAACTTCCTCTTTCTCCCGCACAAATCTCCTCTCCTCGCTTCCAAATGTCTTCCTTATCTTCAAATTAAATGTTTCCACTAATTAGAGAAAGGATTATGATCAATTTATAAAAGTTTGAGAAAACAAACCTTTTTCCTCTTTCCTTCCAAATTGTTCCTCTCTTTCACCGTCGTTTCTCCCAAATCCCCGCTTCTATAATAATAGGAATGAAAAGAAATTGTTTATTCTTACCCTCGAATATGTTCGTTTGATAAAAATGGCAAAACAAAACTTCCCCAAGCTTTTTCGCGAGTTCGGACGTCCGCCCCCTGCCTGTTCGCGAACGTCTCCCCCCTCCTCTCTGTTTTGTTCACTAATACCTACCCCTCTTGGGTCGCGACTAATAATAAGAGGGTTGGCCGGTTCTGTTCCGAACCGGCCACCCAATCAGTTATTACAAATATGGAGTTTCTACATATGATATTTATTGATTTAGAGAAAACATATGATAAAATTTCAAGAGAAGCGCTCTAGAGAGTTCTAGAAAAGAAAGGAGTTAATAATACTTATATTCAAGTCATTAAGGAAATATATGCTTGAGCTGTTACTTGTGTTTGAACATAAGGTGGTTTGATATAGTATTTTCCTATTTCAGTCCGATTACATCAATGATCAACTTTAAGCCCATATCGTTTTGCTTTAGTCATTGATATTCTTACTAGACATTTGCAAGAGGATGTACTATGGTGTATGTTTTTTGCTGATGATATTCTTCTTGCTGATAAGACAACAAAAACAACAATATCAAGCCTTTGTCACACTATGTGGGGTCGGCTACATGAATCCTTTTTCGTCATGTCCTGTTAAAAGTCAAATTCTCATTTAATTCTATTAAATAAAGTTGATTTCTAATATTTTATCACTAAATCTTTTATGTTTACATCTACATTTCTTAACATAAGTCAAATCTAATACCTCAACTTTCCTAATCGGGTCATCAGAAGGCCTCCGTTTAATGTGACCAAACCATCTAAGGCGACTCTCTCTAATCTTATCTTCCACTAGAGCTACTCCATCCTTTTCACGTATATGCTCATTTCGTATCCTATCTCTAAAGGTAAAGCCACTCATACACCTAAGCATCATCATCTCTGCAACACTTAACTTAGTATTATGCTTATCTTTTAATGGCCAACATTCAACACCATAAAATATTGCAGGTCTCACCACCATCTTATAGAATGTTCCCTTAAGTTTTAGGGGGACTTTTCTATTGCACAAAAAGCCCCATGTATTCCTCCACTTCAACCATCCAACTTGAATTATGCTAATAATATCCCCATCTATTTCACCATCTATATCATAAAACTAAATCTTATATTCCAAGTTCCTATGTTGTTGTTGTTATTGATAAGACTGTATATGGAGTTGAAGGAAAAATTGAATTATGGCGATCAATCTTAGAGTCTAAAGTTTTTATTTGAGTAGATTTAAAACTGAATATATAGTGTAATTTTAGTAGTAATAGATTTAGTGAGGGGATTGTGACTTTGGGCAGTCAAGTCATTAAAATGAGTACATGTTTTAGATATATTGAATATATTATTCAAAGTGCTGATGAAATATATGGAGATATTATTAGTTGAATTCAAGTTGAATGGTTTAAGTGGAGAATGCATCGGGTCTGTTGTGTGATAAAAAAATACCCCTCAAACTTATGTGAAAATTTTATAAAATCGTTGTGAGACATGCAATGCTTTATGGCGCAAAATATTGGTCGTAAAAAGAGAAGCATAAAATAAAGCTAAGTGTTGCAGATATGTGGATGCTCAAGTGGACGAGTGGTTTTACTCTTAAAGAAGAATGTGAAACTAGTATATACGTGAAAAGGTTGGAGTAGCTCTAGTGGCAGATAAGATCAGAGAGAGTCGCTTTAGATGGTTTGGCCATATAAAACGTCGCCACTCTGATTACCCTGTTAGAAGAGTAGTTGTATTAGATTTGACCCATGTTAAGTATGATAGAGGTGCTGACAATTTTTTGTGTCGACTCGACTTAGATCGAGTCGAATCGGGTCCAATCGGTTTTAATTAAACCCAATCAATTTATTTGAGCCTTGTTGAACCCAATTCAACTCAAATCGGTGTCAATTCGAGTCTACTTTCCTCAAATTAGCTCGACCAAACCAAATCAAACTCAAATCGATTCAATTCAAGTTTTATTCAAGCTCAATTTCAAACCTAATCAGCATAATTTGACTTTCCAAATCAAATTCTGCTTCCAACAACTCCAATTTGCCTTGGAAATTCGCTCGTTTGCACCACTACATTCATGTCAAATCCTGTAGCGGGTACTCGAGAGTGGGAGATCTAGTATCTATGCTTTCCTGTACACGAAATGTAGCATGGCCTCTTCGATTTTCATTTTTTCCTTGTTTCGTGAGTATCATAGGAGATGAGAGGGAGAGCGGAGGAGGGAGGTGGAATTGAGCGCTTGGGAGCTTTGTGTCTTCTACGTGTGTATATTTGGAGGAGATGTGAGGCCCTTTCGTGCGTGCGTGCCCGAGAAAGAATCAGGGAGGGTCGAGCGGCTTTTCACGTGCGAGCATAGGCCAGACCGAGTGCAGGGACAATTGGGGGAGCTTCTGTTCATGTGACCTGGGTCGATTGAGTGGCTCGACTACTCTTTGTGTATGATCTTGAGAGGAAATCGCAACTGACTGGCCAATTGCTCATTCTTCCGATGTTTGCGTGCCTCTAGCTGAACCGAGCAACCCTCCTAAGAGGTCCGACCATTTGGAGTTTCCCAAAATCAGAGAAAAGAAGCGCCAAAGTTGTTGATGGTTGAATTGTTCTTCATACATTTCTCTTTGGTGCGCTCACGACAAAGTCAACATCCAAGAGGTCCAAATATCGGGTTTTTACCATGATTGCTCCGGTGAGGTTAAATCTCTTAAACTTAGGAAATCCTCTAGGCCTTCAAGCCAATGGGTGTGTTTGACATTTCCCATGCCCTTAGGCCCATAGAAACCTCACATTTAAAATTTTAAACCCAAGAAAAAATCCTATGTTTGCTGTTCTCTCCACAAAATAGTGGAAATATGGCTATTTTTACTTGTTTGCTCTCACGTGAGATCCTGAGAAGGATGACGATACGCATAGGGTCGTTGGATTGGTGTCCAATATGTTCTAAATGCATGCATTAGCATTCATATTAGATCCTAAACCTTTGCATATGGAAAAGCCTAGGCTTTGTAGGTCATTGTTCGAGCTTCACGACGTTACATTTAAACAAATTAAATGCATGTTGTAGGTTGTTCTTCAAGTTTCACGTAATGAGCTTAAAAATTTGCAAAATGTGTAAATATGCCCGTTTAATTTCAAGCTTTGATGAAACTAATTTGGAGTATAATATGGGCCTTCAAAGGTCCGTAGATGTACTCTATTTTACTTTGGAGATTACTCGGGTTTATTTATGTCATTTTCAAATCAAATGGTTAAATGAACTTTTAAATAACTTTAGCATGTATGAATGTTCATGAACTTGAATACATCTACAAAGCTAATTTGAGGAGACCTCTTGATTTTTAGCCACAAAGCTACAATTAAGTCTTCCTTCACTTCTCTAGGCTCTAAAAGCTTTAGAAGATCTCCAATCTTAACCGAACAATTATAGGCCTCATCTCATTATTTCCAACCTCAAAGCTATAGAAGATTTTCCTCTCTTTAGTTTTAAAGCTAAAGAGAATTTCCCTTCCCTTCAACCTTAAAGTTGTAGGAAATTTCTCCCCTACCTTTAGCTTCAGAGCTTTAGGTACTTCATCACCTTCATCCATTTGATCCATAGTTAAGTGGATGCCCCCTCTACCTAGACTCAAAATCTAAGTAACATTTCATTTAACAAAATAATTGATTTCTTTTATGATATTTAAAATATAATATTTAGATATCCTTTAGGAGCCTCTATCTGTTGAAGTTCACCTTATCCTTTTAGGTGAATTTCTCAAAGTCCTAAGTCAAACCCGTAGGCATGTTTACCTTATGCTATTAGGTAAATATTTCCCTTTTATCCAAACACTAAGAGAAACTCAAAATCCTAAAAAAATACTGAGTTTTTTTGATACAAAGATCAATCATTCCACCCCAAAAGGTTAAATGCCTATATTATTGGATCTTAAGATTTCATAAGTAGCAGGTTTTCTTCAAAGCAAGCAGTGGTTATTTTATGAGTTTTTCATAACTCTTCTAAATATGAAACAAATAAAAATCAAATAAAAGTTTTACGTCACACACAATTAAAAGTGAAATCTCATTTGGATTAAAATTAAACATTTATGTCTCTCAATAAAATAAAACACCACTTGTTGTGCAATATATAACATAGCCGACACACAGTTAGGTGTGTAGCCCCTAGGCATGCTAATATTATAATTTTCTTTTTCTGTGCATGTGGTTGATGATGTGGTGTGATGTCTATTGGATTGTCTACGTTGTAGGCACTTGCCCTGAAGTAGATAGGATATAAATATATCTATCCTTTTCTGCAGGTGGCTTTGTCCAAGAGGGGGTAAAAATAAATCATGATTATTTAACACTGTTTACTTGTAGGTGTTGCTTAAAACCCCACTAGAAGGTATGATCAATAGGATAGAAACAGGGCTTGACAATTTAAGTGCTAGACAATTCTGAGATGCCTCTTTTGTTATATAAAATGATTCCTAGTCCATTTTTATTTTGTCTGTTTTCTTTTTAAAATATATTTGATAGACTTAGGAAGTATGTTTAAGCCTATGAGATATAGTTACAGAAGAGATGAACCAGAAGAATGAATTCTCTTGGGTGATGCCTTAGATACATCTAAAAGCTAAAGCTTAAAGACCCCATTGGCTGAGTCTATAAAAATTTGACTGGGTTGTATAATGACAGACAACTCAGCTGTTAATTATTATTGTAATAATTGGACTCTACATTTTATTTTCTTGTTGGTTGATTTTTATAAATCTATACATGTTTTGATGGTTTATTGAGTACGCATTAGAAATACATGCTTTTACCTAAGTTTATTCACTTGCTTTTGCTTGAGAGTTTTGAACTTTGTTATACAACATACTTTCAGGAGAAAACTAATTTTTCTACCAATTTACATGTAAATAATTTAAAATCAATCATAACTAATTTCTAAATAAAAAGCAAATTGCATGGCTTACTCTAATGAGCCAAATTTTAAAAAATAAAATGATTATGCATGGCTAGTGTATTACATGTAGAAAACCCACTTAAGGATCAGCTAAAAAATTATTTAGCTGCACTTTATGGTTTTAAAAGCGATTAGGTGGGTTTATCTTATTGCCTTTTCCTGCCAGGATTGTAAATTCTGAGGTCAGTATAACTTATGCTTATTGTGAGGTGTAAGTTGTAAGTTGTAAGTTCCTTACACTCCATTAGACTTAGGTTCGAGGTACTACCCCTCAATAGTCTTCACCTTAGTTCTAGGATACAAGGTTGTTGTTTACTCCAGTCACTTCATAGGACCTTACATTTCAGGCATTTCCTTCAACATATGTTGTTGGATTATAAGCTCAAACATTCTAAATCAAATTGGTCAACTTGAACAAAAATTCTAATTTTAAAATATAAAGCCCAACATAGGATAGTTTGAGTACCTTTGAGTTTTCTCAGAATCAAGTACTCATATATTCTCATTCATTTGGTTTCCATTCTTAAAATATGATTTAAAGTTGATCATACCTTCCTTGAAATTCCCAAAACCAAATTTTTGAAAGAGAATTTCTCAAATTAAAAAAAAAAGCCAATGTTTTAAAGATTATTAAGAAACCACTAGTTTAATCCAAAGTGTTCTCAAGTAACAAATGCTTGAGATATAATTAACCATAGGGGTTTGCCTCTATGGGGCATCCGTACCCCAAAATACAATAAATCATATTCAACAAAATATTGAATAAGAGAAAATTCCTGTGAAAATTAAAACTGTGAGTTTTGTTATTGAGTCCACAACGAAATAATATTTTTATCTTTCTAAATATTATATTATTTTTTATGTCGTGCTCAATTATAAAATATTCAATCCATTGAGGATGACAAAATTTCTCCAACAAGAAGTAGACCTTTAAAGACTCAGTTAGAAAGTGTTAGAAATGATCTTTTTTGTTAGATTTAAATGAGAAATTGATTTTTCATATGATGTTGTTTTTGTTGCTGATCCAATTTCCTGTTTTGTCACGTAGCTGATTTGGATGATTTTGCTTTATTTCATTATTCCTGTAGCTTAATGCAGCTGTTCAACGTATTTTGTTCGCAATGCAAGGGGCTGCTTTCAATCTTCCTTTTTAGGGATTGGATTCTTTTTTTCCCTTTCATATGCGATCTATTTACTGTATATAAAAGTTGATTACCTATTTGGTGTGCGTCAGCTTCCCTTCTTCCTTATAATTCCTGAATCTCATGCTATTGTAGGCTTCAACTTCGCTATTGTGGCATGTTAGACATCAACACATTTTATTGGATTATAAAATTGCACAATCAAATTGTGAAGCATAGACTACAAACATGATAGACCAACCTACGAGCATAAAAGTCTAGCAAATAAGAATGAATGAAAAATATTCCATATTGACACTACAACACGCAAAGGACTACAATATATATTTGCTCAACAATATATCAACAATATTCCATATTGACATTAGTAAACCCTAAATATCTTTCATTAACGGGCCTGAGATTTAATACCTTTTAAAAAGCCTTTTATGATACCTCATCATCCTCTTGATTTTTTATTTACTCTATTAGAGCGTCTTCTTGAAACATACTATGTCACTTATCAATTATGTTAATTCCACTATTAATTAGTGTGTAATAGGAATCAGCTTTCTGTATGAGTACATGCTATTCTTCTTTCCAACGTGTATATAATTCTACATTTGGTTTTCTTTACTCTTATATCCGTTTCAAGTTTTTGAATTATTTCCTTTTAGCTCATTTGTGGTCTGCTGTTGATTATGCTATCACATTTATTTTATTGTTTATAGGCAATTCCAGCAGCAGCTGGAGCTGTTGCTGCAGCAGCTGTGGCTGATCAGATGCATGAACCAAAAGAAGATCGACGCCTGGCAATAGTTTTGGTAGTATGAGGCAAACAATCGTTGCATCTTCTCTTACATGTGATGGCTGTTTTTCCTGCTACAAGAGCTAGCATTCCACACCACAATTACTACGATACTTTATTTTCTTTAATTAACACAAAACAATTTACGTAAAATATTATCTTGTGTATAATACACATCATCATCATCACCACCTTCTCTCATTAATTTTTTTTTGTTGAATGGATAGTAGGCTACTCATTTAATGCATCCATGATTAGTAATAACTTACCCTCTAGTTCTCAATGCCAGACATTTTTTTTCCTTGCATATTCTTATAAGAAAAATTGATTATTTAAATTGCAAAAATTATGAAGTTATTGAGAGAGAGTTTATGTATCAAACATTTCTTATTATTTTTGGATTTTAAGATGAAGGGGTGAGAAATGAAAAATAAAATAAAATATTATCATAGCATTAGATGGGGGTATTTAAAGAATGCTTATAAAAATATTTTGAAGCAAGATTCAAAATCTTAAGATTTGGGTTGTTCATATGAAAATTAATGTTATGTAAGAAAAAATAGATAGCGATATAAGCTTATGATGCACCGACACTTCTCCTCAAAGAGGCGTGCAGTGTCCGACACCGTGTCCGACACGACCCTCGTCCGACACTCCTCCGACACGTGTCGGACACGCCGAAAACGTGTCCGATTAAAAAAATATTAAAAACAAATTGGACACGCGTGTCCTACGCGCGTATCTTAAATATTTTATAATTTTTTTAAAATATAATTTCTTATATTTGACGAGATTTAAACTAAATTTCTTATTTTCTATCCACAACACCAAATCAACGCCTGCATTTAATCCCCATTCATCGAATATTCTCATTTTCATTTCTCTTTGGCAGTGAAGGTATTTTCATCTCCTCCCTTTTTGCACAATTACAAATCTTTATCTTGTTGAACCAGAGTAGAAAGCAGTGATATTCAATGTTGATGATATTGAAGGCCAAAAACAAACCTCTAAAGTTAATCATAGTAGTTGAAACTTGAATGCTTGATGTTGTAGTAAGTGATTCTTTGCTTATATTTTTGTGGTTCTACTAGATATTTTGTACTAAATATTTTATATTATAAGCTAGACAAGTTATCATGTCATTCATTTATTATTGTTTGTCATTTTTAATATGATATTACATTAATATATATATACTATATAAAAAAATGTATTGCCGTGTCCGCGCCGTACCCGTGTCCTATATTTTCAAAAAAAGCCGTGTCCCGTGTCCGTGTCGTGTCGTGTCCGTGTCGCCGTGTCCGTGTCCGTGCATCATAGTGATATAAGGAATATTGTAAAGTATGTGTTTGGAGAATTAAAAGAAAAAACTCATAATAGTAAAAAATAGTTGATGATGGAATCAAAATGTGTAAGAAAAAGATAAAATAGAAACTCGAAAAATTAGAAAAGATATAGAGGAGCCTGTAGGGATTCTAAGAAAGTTATTTGTGATCTAGAGAATTTAATCTTTAATAATTTATATAATAAATTAAATACTAAGGATGCTGAAATATGTATATATAAGTTAGCCTAGTAAAGAGATTGAAAAATTAAGATTTAGTCATGTAAAGTGCATTAAGGATGAAAATAAAAAGTGCTTTATTTAGAAGAGGATATTCAACATATATTGATGAGATATTTCAATAAACTTTTTATGAAGTGTGAGAATATGATTGACTTTAGTGACCTTAGCACCCTAAATCAAATATAAAGATTTTTGTTTTTGTCTTAGTATTAGTAAAATCAAAGTTTGAGATACTTTAAAAAAATTAAGTGTGAAAAATAGTAGGACCTGATGACATTCCAATAGAATTATAGAAATGCTTAGGAGATCAATGAATTTCTTGGTTACTAAACTTTTGATATTATTTTGAAGTAAAAAAAAATGCCTGGTGAGCGGAGGAGTGTGCTGATTCCTATTTTTAAGAAGAAATATGATGCACAATAATATGCGAATTATAGAGGAATTAAATTAATGTGTTATACATTAAAATTATGGGAGAGAGTAATTAAGCATAGGTAATGACGTGATACTAATATTTCTAAAAATCAGCTAGATGCCATATAGGCCTATTATGAAAGTTGTACATTTGTTGAGAGGTTTGTTGGAGAAGTATAGAGAGAGTAAGGAGGATCTTTGTGTTAATGAATCGATAGATTGCCAATTTTTTTTACTTCAACTTTAATCCTAAATTGAGTTATCAATATTGTAGTATATATATTCACATAAACTAAATCTTTTGAACTGAACAAATATGCTAGATATTTATATATTGATTTCAGTGTATTAAAAGTGCATATTAAAGCATGTTTAGGAGTGAAGCAAAGAGATGCATTGCCATGTGCATTGCTTGACTACGAAGCTCACATGCCATGTTTTACCATGACCCATCATAGCACTGTGTAATTGGTTCCAGCATAAAATGAAATTTTCGTTCACATTTCATGATTTAATTTAACATATGTTGCAATAACTAGGTGAAAAAATTCGCTTATCCTCACCATTACTTGATGCCATTGAGTGTTGCTCATTGGTTATATGTTTTATCCTATTGGAGCTATTCTTGATGGTCGTTTTTTTTTAAAAGTAGTCTTGTCCACTAGTGTTCTTATGCGGTGTATTGGTTCTTGTTGTTGTTACTAGTAGCTTCTCGTTCACAAGCTTCTTCCCAAGAATACATCTCAATGCCTCATCTTCGCACTCTCTCACTTTATTTGGTTGGCATGCGAAAAGTTTTCCTTTTTATATTTATTCTTGTTTTGATTCCAAAGCTCTTATTAATGTCTGGTTAATAGTTCTTCATCTTCGGGGTAGTGATTACAAGAAACTGCACTTCTACTTACCATAATTTTCCTGTATATTTAGTTCTATAAAGTAGACATAAAGACATGCATGCCTACAACTATTTTGTGGATCTATTTGAGTCAGCTGTAGCAATTAGGGCTAGGATATCCTTTGCTCTTCCTAACTTCTTCATTATATTTCTTCTCTTTCATTCTTTTAAAAGAAGGGGACTTCTGCTAAGCTGTTTTTGAAATACAATTTGTGATGTCTGTTTTATTTTGAGGTTTTTGTTTAATCATGCAATTCATCTATAGGGTCTCACTTTTTCAAGTAAACTATTTACCTGTCTTTTATTGAAGGTGGGTTTACCAGCTCGAGGCAAGACTTTTACAGCGGCCAAACTTACAAGATACTTGCGGTGGCTCGGCAATGAAACAAAAAATTTTAATGTTGGCAAGGTGAAAATTATGTCTCTATACAAGTTCCTATATTTTACAGCTGGTAATTGGTCCATTTCTTTGTTCTTTCTGATACTCTGATAAATTTTTTGCTGGACAGTATCGCCGTCTTAGGCATGGATCAAATCAGGTATGATAAAGAACATTTTATTTATCAATTCTGCTTTCTCAATCATTTCTAATTCGTCTAAAGGCAGACTAATATAAAACCATTTTCAGCTATGTTCTCTTTGATTTTCTATAAATCCCCTCTTTGCTTATTTCCTTCTGGAAGTTTGCCTTTTTTTGGTTTCTTTTTGTAGTGTAGTTTGAGTAAATAGATGATGATGTTACTTGATGTTTACAATTGTTATTCTGGACGCCTCTCTTACACTCTCTCCACTACCCCTGCTCCCCCCCATCTATTAAGCATGATGCTAGAAAATGAGAGCGTAGAAAATATTGTTGTAATTGCATGGCTATCTTTTATTTTATTTCTGGTAGATTATGATTGAGAAATCATCAGGTTTAGGTTACTACGACTCTTTTTGTCGCATTTTGAATATCCTAAATTTGTAACTATTCAAGTTTTTAATTAAGAGCAAATCATCCCAAGGGAAGAGGGCATTGGCCCCCTTAATGTTTTCTAAGTAGTTTTGTCCTTTGAGCATGATTAGATGTAACATATATTGCCTGTTTTTTACTTGAACTTGTTCTTTCGGAGATGGATTTAGAGATTAATTAGTTTCGTCTGCTGTGTACTGCCTGCCATCCAATTTATGCTCATCAAGATTGATATGATCATCTTTATATATTTGGATTTACTAGATATTATCTATTTTTATTAAAATAGTTTATTCTTTTCAACACGTTATTATATTATTTGTTCGTAGGTGTTGTTTAGATTTTTAGTTAGCCGGCTATTTCTATAAATAATCTTTTTGCTTTGTAAAACTTGGTTATGATGGCCGGATGAAACTTTCCTTCACAATACATTTGGCTTCATATTTTTCTTCTGTGCTTTGAGGAATCAGTACAGATTGCTATGAGTTTAGAGGCTTTAAGAATTCAACATCAATTACTTGATGATTCATTATATCGGTATTTCTTTTTTTTCTTTCCTTCCTTTCAATTTCCTATTGAAACAATTATGTGGCAGCCTACTCTGTTCCATTTATGCTCTAAGACGTGTAACTTTGTAATGAATTTCCATGCCGAAAGAAGCATTCTTTCTTTGGCATCTTTATTATGCAAGATTTTTATTATGGAAGATTTAGGGAAATCAAGATAATCTTTGGATTGTAGATGAAAAGTTCATGATGATGTAGAGGTTTTTTTTCCCCATACATACCGTCTTTTGTGCCCTAAAATGTAGTGTCAAGTGTAATATGTCCAAACTTGCTTTCTATAGAATTAAATCTTCAACAAGTGCAGATAACTTTTTTTCTATTAATTGAGCCACCCTAACCTAATTGTCTAAACTCTCGTTTTAGTATTCATATTCCCCATGCATTCCACCGATGGTGCGGCCCGTAGCCATAGCTTTTGATGTGCTTGGAGCTTATGTGCCAAGGGTAATTTCTTCCAAATAGATGAGTTTGGTTGGATCCTATGTGAATCATCCCATTGTTGCAATCCGAAAGCTCGAGTTTGTGTTTTGAAATTGAACTTTCAATTGATATCAAACAGATTTTCTATATTTATGGTTTAAAACCCTAGAGAAAAGATCTAATGGCATATTTTGGAAATATGAATACTATTGAGGGTTATTCAATTACCCATCCACCGCTGTTTGATAATATATCCCATTTGATTTTTGAAAAATTCGTATGTTTATATTTTTTGCAATCGATTGATTTTAGAATGTGGCATGTAATTCAAGTTGATTATTCTATTCCTTTTCACATTGTGAATGGTATTAAAGTAGAAATCCTAGTTATTGAAATGAGTATAAAAGATAGGAATTTGGTTTAACTCAATGCAAAATATTTGAATTATTTTTTTTTGCCTTGAAATCTGATGACTATATGCTTGTATCAACATGTTCTCCCTCCTTTTTTCATTTTCTCAATCGCATACAAGAACCAAGGCCTGTACCCATTTTCCTTGGCATCACGAGCCGAACTCGCCAACCACGTGACGCCGTTCCATCTCCCGCCTGCACGCGTGATTTTCTCCCAAGCCACCCGCATCTGATCCTTGTCAATCCCAAGCAGGTAGCACCCGACTAAGCTGATCCCAAACATCTCGCTCGATCTTCAGTCGGGAATCCGTGGACCAATCCAATCGCCTGACTTGATTCCGCTCCTTTCTCCCTCTCACGCCCGACCCCTTTTATTTCATGCGACAACAAGGGCCGAGCCCCTCCACTTGATTTCTGCTCTGTTGGACTCGACCCAATCTCCCAACTCGCCATCTTTGTTTAAGTTATTAAATAAAATTTATGTATATTGAAATAAAATGTATGATAAACAGGTATCGCCAATTTGAAGACCTGCATTATTGTATGTTTGATCTGGGCAGAAATGTTTGATTTGGCTTATGTTAAGAAGGATAGAGGTAGACCTAAAAAGACTTGGGTATAAAATATTAGAAATGACATTTATTTATTAGATTTAAATGAGAATTTGACTCTTAACAAGACAATGGAGAAAAAAGGATTTATGTAGCTAACCCCACGTAGTGGGATAAAGGCTTGATGTTGTTGTTGTTGTTGGACAATCACACATTTTTGCTTTAGTCAGAGGAATCACATTTTATAAATTTACTTCTCTAAACTTGAATCACTTACACTTCATTTGTCATTAGAAAAAGAAACTTCTAAAACAAAATTTATTCTCTTTCTATCCCAATTTCCTTCCTATGCCTTCAATTAAAATATCGGTCTCTGCTTAAACTAAAATCACATAAAAATTTGCACAAAAATGAAATTTTGACAAACTTGCTTTCCTTCTCCTCCTTCCTTTCAGTCATGACTTTCTCTTGGTTGTCACATTCATTTGCTTGTTTAATTCCACTGGAGTGAGCAAATCAGAGTTATTTCCCATAAGGAGTCGCTGCTTTTCACTCCCACATGCATTTCCTAACTTATCTACATAATCTGATCCCGCCAGCCACACCCGCGCTTGTGTTCAGTCCCCTGGTGCTCGCCCTCTCGATTCTGCCTTGCCTACATTAATTAGTGGTCGGTTCAATTGAATCATCCATGCTCGATTCTTACATAAAGTAACCCACATGATTGGTGATGTAGAATCCATGAGCATATGGATGGATGAGGTGGCATGCAAGGAGTTGATCATGCCATAATTCACATAGGGTAATTGCTATGAGTGTTGATAATATATTTTGATAACGTGCACAATTTGAAAATTTTATGATTAATTGTTAATCCATTAGATGCATAAAAAATTTCATAATGGATGTATCCGAATACATGAAAAAAATAATTGCCATGTCAAAATATATGGTTTCAAATGACTTGGAATTAAATACATTAGTTGATGATATCACATGTAGCTGACAATTTTAGTTGGTGAAATACTTGAGTATAACTATATTTTTAATATATAGCTTATGCATGCGGTATATTTATCATTGCATTTTTCATATGCTTGATAAATGATTAAAACATCTTGAAATTAATGAAACTAGACACCTATAAAATTCTTCTGTTATAGATCACAATTACCCTTATGATCATTAGTTTGAAGATTGTATAAAGTAGTGGGTGCCAAAAAAAAAAAAAAAATCTAGGAGAAAATTCCAACATATATATACGGACACATTGATATATATTTTGTTACAGATTAAAGGATTGTTAACCTGACATTTAAATAGGCACCTAACGGTATATGCACCTGATTTAATAAAAAAAAAAGCTTAGTATCTCGTCTTGAACTACAAACAAATTCAAGCTTTTATCAACAATGGACCTTCGACTTTCTTTGTTCATTTTGTTGGATCTTTATATCCATAAATAATAGCGAAAATGAAAAAAAGGATGTTTAGAAAATTAAATTGAGACATTCTCCATATTAATTTTCTTAATAAATAATAATTTTAAAATATGAAATGAAGAAAACTTACCGAAATGTTGATTGAGATTGTAGATCTTTGTCAAAACGTTGATTGAGACCGTATGTCTTCTTCTTTTAATAACCCCACCAAATATATTTTAGCGAGTGGGCACAATAAATCAATTATTGATGAACACTTTTTCTTTTGAATCTAATTTATGTTCTAAATACAATTTAGTCCTTCAAAATAAAAAGACTATGAGATTAACATTTTTCTCATATATATTCTTCCATCTCTCATGAAAGAATCATGTATCATCTCTTATTTCATATAAACTTAATTCTTATTTATAAAAAAAAGCTCACATCTTTTCGATTTTGAATACATCTTTTCATAACCACCTCTTTGTAATTCATTAAGTTTTTTTAATCAATATTAAAATGATACTTATCATGACACATCATGATATATCATCAACCTTATATTTAATGACACATCATCATCTTTATCTTTTAATATTACAAGATATTTATGATGAGTCATTATCATCTCCATGAAATTTGATAAATTAAAAAGGTGATCAGAAAACATAAAGACGTTATTAATGTAATCATAATTTAACATTTATATATTTTGTTACATTTTTAACGATAGTGTTCAATATATAATATAGCTTAAGTGATGAAGAAGGAATCTATGAACTTATAATTCAAGCTCCAATAAATTTGACTATTAATTTAACTCTTAAATTAATAATAAAAATTATTAATTTTAATATTATTCTACTATAAATATAAAATTGCACTCTTAGAATTTATATTATAATTTACTCAATATAAAAATTGAATTGTCCATTGATTTGATCATTACATATAAAATAATTCTCTATAAAAAATTAATAATTACAGCTAGGTAATTCTGTCACCTCATTAATTTTATCTTGATCCTTAAATTCTAATTAATTCTCTAATAAACAATTAACTTTGTGACCTTGTCACAAAATTTGAGCGCTCAATTGTTCAGGTTATGAATTAATTATTCTAGAGAACTATTTTTCTAACTTTTAAAATCGAAAGGAATGTATTTCATATATGTATATTAACATTCTCAGCTATTTGTTTCATTATGTTTATGAAATACAAGGATTGAGTTTATTTCTTCCAAATTATTTCTGAGTAAATAAAAATAAAAAATAAATATCACAAATAGGAGTTTATTAATAACTCAGGATTAAGATTGTTTTATATATGATCATCTTTATGATTAATTTTAAATTCTCTATAGTTAAAACAAAATTTATTAGAGAATTTAAGAATTTATCTGGTCCAATTCTATATAATCATATTATATAAAGTACCTGCATCCTTAATATCTTCATATCGAATAATCTGGATAAGATTATTTCATTCTTAATGTTGATGGATTGTATTAATAATATTTAATTATAGATTCCAATTATAATTAATAATTATTTGTAAAACCTGAAAGTAACAATCTTCAACGTCGCACGCATTTCGATGCATCATGACGAGATTACGTAAAATTTTGAAGTCGTCAGAATTCGACGCAATAAATTTTATAAAATAGTATGCAAAATTCTGAACGAATCGATATTAAGAGCCCATATTGGATTATGCATATTTTGGGAGTTAAAATTCGTGAAAGTCTCAATATAACAACTTTGCCCTTAATGCTATTTAAGTAGAGATAATTTTAAGTAAGGGCTTTTAAGACATTAGGCAAATAAAATGAGATTCTCACTCTAAATAGGGAATCGAAATGTTTTGGTCCCCCATTTCCCTCTTGGGGCTCGAACCGAGCAGAAGCCATGGGAAGGAGGCGACGGGAGGAGGAACGACGAGATTAGGGGTGGTTTTCGGCGACAGTTTGCGAGGAGAATTGAAGGGAAATCATAAGGAAGGTTAAAGTTCGTTGTTTGCAAGAGGTTTCTGTTAAGATAGTTGTTATTTGCATGTTTTACATTTCTGCAACTTGTATAGTTTTGATGATTCCAAACATTATTGTTCAAATGTGTAGTTATCTCCTAACAATTTTAGAAAATTTGTATTTACTCTTGTGTATACTAACATTTCAGGAAAATCGAACTTCAGACTACGAAGACTTCATATCAAATTCGGCATGAGATACTTTGTGAATTTGAAGCTTGTACTTTTCTTTAAAATAAACTTGAAAGGGAGTGATTGTAATTGAGTGAATAAAAACATACATACACACAAATAAGGAGATCATATAAAATTTATACTGATCGTACGGGACAATATCAGTTCGTACGGGACGATCAGACAGTTATCTCCTATTAAGATCACATGGAACGAATAGGAATTGGCCAGAAAAATTTTCTAAGTCCTATTCGTCCAGGACGAAATTAATTATCGTCCAAGACGATTTGCTCTCTATAAGATTTTCGTCCAGACAAAAATAAATTATCGTCCAGGACGATTTGCTCTCTGTAAGATTTTCGTCCAGACGAAAATAAATTTTCGTACAGGACGATTTGGTCTCTGTAAAATTTTCGTCAAGACGAAAATAAATTATCGTACAGGACGATTTGCTCACTGTAAGATTTTCGTCCAGACGAAATTAAATATCGTTCAAGACGATATGGTCCCTGTAAGATTTTCGTCCAAACGAATAAAATTTTCGTCCAGACGATTAACCGACTTAGAACAGTTTTTCTGCAGTTTTTGGAACCGACCTTGTAATAACCGTTCGTACCGGACGATCAGCTTGTACGAAATCATTTCGTACACATACACAAACAGGTTTGTTTCAAAGCTTTTAAGTAATATCATCCAGGACGATCCACAATCGTACGGGACGATCCACTGCGTACAGAATTGAAAACTTGCAGTTTTTGGGCAGTTTTTCTTGTCTTTTGTATAAATAGTCCAAATTAGACTGCCACCCAATCTTTTTGTCATTTGATCTTCGTGCCTATTGAGAGAAGAGTCAAGGAGAGAGTGTGAGAGAGCATTCAAAGGAGGATTCGTACCATTCGAGCGTGAAGGCTTCTCTTGGAGTTTAAAGATAAGAATCTCTACTTATGAATTGGGATTACTTCACTCTTTTCTTTCTTCCTTCTAGATTCTTGTGAGAAGATCTGTCAAGGAGATTCGGTTCTATGCCGACACTTGAAAAGTGTGAACAGCCGAAGGGTTCGCTGCCTACACTTGGAGAGTGAACAGCCAAAGGGTTCTCTGCCCACACTAGGAGAGTGTGAAAGGATGAAGGGTTCTCAGCCTACACTAGGAGAGTGTAAAAGGACGAAGGGTTCTCTGCCTACACTAGGACAGTGTGAAAGGACGAAGGGTTCTCTGCCCACACTAGGAGAGTGTGAAAGAACGAACGGTTCTCTGCCAACACTGGGGATTGTGTAAAAGGACGACGGTTCTCTGCCGCACCGGGTAGTGGTGAAAAGAGGGTTTTGTATAGGCTTCTCTGCCTTGCTGTGGGTGCAAAAGGAGAGTCACTATTGGTATTAGTGCAATACTCAGAGGGTGCCTCTGGGGAGTGAATGTAGGTCTGGTTTAGACCGAACCACTATAAATTTGGTGTCATTTACTTTATTGTTTTTATTTTTCCTCATTTTATTTTTGGTTTAAAAAACTTTGTGGTTTAAAAACGTTTTCTATAAAAACTTAATAAAAATTTTCATTTCGGTTCAACACATTTTCAAAGAGGATTTAAATTTTTAAACTACCAATTCACCCCCCCCTCTTGGTAGCCTTGGGACATTAACTTAGGTCTAACAACCTATTTACTAGACTCAACAGTTTCTCTTCTTTTCATGAAGTTTTCTTTAAGGGGGAAAATCTAGGGTTTTGTAGAAATTCAAGTTTTCTTTAAGATAAAATTAGGGAAGGTTAGGGGGATGTTTCTAAATCCAAAAATGAGTTAGGGTTTTCTTCGTTTTTCATTTACTTTCAAAATGGCTTTGTAGGAAAGTTTCTAATTGATGTTATGGAACTTATTTATGAAGCTAGTTAATTTTTATGAAGAAAAATTTCATGTTCCAAAGTTCTGGTTTTCCAAAACTATGAAAACTTTAGGAGTGTTGGTTCCTATTGAGCTTAGGGAGGTTTTAATGCAAAGATTTTAGCTTTAGCACAAAATATTATTTTTCTAAATTTTAAATTAGGTAAATTCGATAATTTGTTGTATGTTAAATTGAGTTTAAGTGAAAGAGAAGGTTGTATGCTTGAGGTGAGCAAAAGATTTGAATGAGACTTTTCAAAAGCTAAAGTTATGATAAAGTCCTAATTTTAGTGAAAATAAAAATGAAATTATCAAGAATTGGGAGAGGGGTTATTTAGAAAGTCAAAGCATGGTGTATGGAATAGTTACATATTTATAATTTATGGCCTTTTAGAAGTTTAAGAGGAAACAAATTAATGTTTACACCTTATGTATATCTCTTGTAGATTTTGATCGTGTAAAGGGAAATGTTCGTAAGAACATTTGATGAATCTCTTTGTGGTGAGGTAGGTGAAATGGAATTTTCTTAAATTTATAAAGCTCTTTACACGCAAACACGTAGAAATGACATTTCTCTTTATGTTCTTTGTAATATCATTATGGCCGGTATGTTTTTATATAGAAGCTCATGACCACTTGATGTAAAAGCAAAGTTTTTATGTATTATTAGAACCCAATGGTAAATCTTATATTTCTTTCTTTACAAGTATTATATACGCATTCTTTTTATATGCAATATACATTTGAGCATATCCCTTTTCTCATGTATGTAGCAAACATGTATTTTCATATGAGAACATACACATGAATGATTTACATAAGTCTCTTTTATGAATAAAGACTATATGCATGCGCATGTTGACGTGGAAGTATCAATGGTAAATGATCTTTTTTGAGCAATGGTAATGGGGCTCTTTTGAGCCAAATGGTAAAGGGGTTCTTTTGAACCAAATGGTAAAGGAATGACCAATTAATATGTACCTGATCAGTACAAATGATACTTTCGAGATGAGTGTTAAATATTATGATATTATGAATATTACATCTTTATGTTATATGCATATGAAGCTTTATTGAGGCATGAATGCTTAAAGAAGAAGAATTAAAAGATTATGCAAAGAAAGAGAACTTAAAGGTTGATGTAAAGACATGATTCATTTTAGACAAATATTATGACATGTTGATTATTCATTTATTGAGGAGTAGAAGCATGTTGTAGTTCTTTCCTTATCTCTAAATTTATTTGAATGCCATTTTTATCTACTGAGTTGTGACTCACCCTACTTATGGGACACTTTTCAGGAGAACCTGATAAAAAATAATGGCGGATAAACCAACCTTTACATACTGTTATAGGGAGATGACGGACGACAAGTTTTTTTTTTTTTATATTTTGAGATAGAAGGACTAGAGATGAATTGTAAGGAAAGATTTTTGGACATCTTTTATGTTTTGAAAACTTTATATTTGAATTACTATGTTGATATGTTGATGGATTAATAAAAAGAAAGAAAAAATTCTCTTGGTTTTTACTTAGTGGCTCTTCTTTATGATTTGAAGATGTTTTATATATTGTAATATAAAGGTTTTTAATTTCTACTGACCGACTTTCATTCCCGCCTCGTCTATGCAAGCTTACCAAGCCAGGTCGTGATATTATGAACTTGTTTTGATTATTATTCATAACTAAATCCTCTTGTATATACTTATATACTGAATTATGGTTACATAAATAATCATGAAACAAAAATATTATATCAAATAATAATATCGAAACATGCTAAATTTATCTTTAAATATTTATTTTCATAGAAAATGTATTACAATAATATTTCTTTAGGGCACATTCTCTAACACATTTGACAAAGTTGCTGGGATTTTTTTCCTCATCATTTTGAACTCATCATATCTCATGCATTGACTGCTTTTCACTCTCCAGGTATTCCTCCCTTCTCGTTGTAAATAGCCCCACCTTGTCATCATGTGCCCGTTTTTACTATAATGTTTCCTAACTAGCTTATCGTATCCGATTTCTTGGCTGGTTAATTTACTCGTTAGAGCTCTGTTTTGGTTGGTGACACTCACTGACTTACTCTAAATGCAAATTAGAAAATAGATTTACCAGTAAGGTAGAATAGGGATGGAATGTGCATAAAATAAAAATGCAGGCAACTACTTGGTCTTTTATGTGTATCATGCGAGATATTTTTGCACCTTTGCGAGTCCTTATCAGCATATAATATGAAAAATTATTGACACGTGTATAAGTGGGTATATTCAGAGGGATGTTGCATAACACAATTAGTCATAATTGTCACGACCCGACCCGGTTAAATAGCAAGTGCGAGGCGGGAACGGAGATCGGACAGTAGGAAATAAAAACTTTCGCATTTCAATATACAAAACATCTTCAATTCATAAGAAAGAGCCATTAAAACTTATTAAGATAATTTTTTTTTCTTTCTTTGCATTCATTCATCAACACATCAACTGTTTGTCACGATCCGGTCCGGTTAGCTCGCAAGTGCGAGGCGGGAACGGAGATCGGACAGTAGAAAATAAAAACTTTCGCATTTCAATATACAAATCATCTTCAACTCATAAGAAAGAGTCACTAAAACAAACAAAGATAAATTTTTTCTTTCTTTACATTCATTCATCAACACATCAACATAATAGTTCAAATATAAAGTTTCCAAAATATGAAAGATGTCCAAAAATATTTTCTTACATATCATCTATAATCCTTCTATCTCAAAACATCAAAAACAAAAAGACAAAATCTGTCGCCCGTCATTTCCCTATGACGGTACGTAAGAGGAGGTCTATCCACCATTATCCTTTACCAAGTTCTCCTGAAATGTGTCCCATAAGCAGGGTGAGTCACAATTCAGTAGATGTAAATGACATTCTAATAAATTTAGGTACAAGGGAAGAAACTATAACATGCTTTTATATATCAATAAATGAATAATCAACTGTTATAACATTTGTCTAAGGTGAAACATATCTTTATTTCAACATTTAAGTTCTCATTCTTTGCATAATCTTTCAATTCTTTCTCTTTAAACATTTATGTTTAAAATAAAAGCCTCATATGCATATAACATAAAGATGCAATATTCATAATATTTTAATATATATAACACCTGTCTCGGAAGTATCATTTGTACTGATCAGGTACATAAAAATTGCTCATTCCTTTACCATTTAGTTCAAAAGAATATCATTTATCATTTGGCTCAAAAGAGCTCCATTACCATTGCTCAAAAGAGCTCATTTACTATTGATACTTCTGTGTCAACATGTACATGCACATGCACATAATTCTTACATATTCATAAAAGAGGCTTATGTAAACTATTCAAGTGTATGTTTTCATATGGAAGTACATATTTGCTATGCTCAAATGTATATTTGCATGTAAAGAGAATGCATGTGTAGTACATGTAAAGGATGAAGCATGAGATTCATCATTGAGCTTTAATATTGCATAAAAAAGGACAATGCTTTTACATCAAGTGATCATGAGCTTTTATAAAGAAACATGCTAGTCATAATGATATCATAAAGAGCATAAAAATGAATGTCATTTCTATGTATTTGCATGTAAAACAGTTTCTAAATTTAAAAGAATTCAATTTCACCTACCTCACCATGAAGTGATCCGTCAAAAGTCCTTACGACCCTATCCTCTTACGCAATCAAAATCTACAAGAGACAAACATAAGGTGTAATCTATAGATTTTCTGTTGGAGAATTTTTATTATCCTCAAACGGATTGCATACTTTTATGATTGAGCACGACATAAGAATGATGATATATTACCCCGAAGGGCAAAAATACCATTCTCTTATAGACTCAATAATAAAATTTACAATTTAAAACAGAGATTCTCCCATTTAATGTTTGGTTGAATGGAGTTTTTTTATTTTTGGGGTACAGACGTCCCATAAGGGCAAGCCCCTTTGGTTAATTATATCCTAAGCTTTGGCTTGGGAAGACTTTTGATTAAACTGGTGATTTTCTTTCTTTTGGAAGTTATTCAAATATTGGCTAAAGTTTGATTGTTTGAAATCTAAGAAAGTCTTGCTTAAAGGATTTTTGGCCTTTAGGAATTTCAAGGAAGATGTGATCAACTAGGAATTTGATTTTGGAATGAGAGCCAAAAGAGGTGAAGTAGGAGCACTTGATTTTGAGGGAAACTCAGAGGTGCTCAAACTATCATATGTTGGGCTTTATATTTTTGAATCTAGTTTTGATTTAAGTTGATATTTTAATTAGAAATTTGGGACTTACATTCCAACAACACATGTTGGAGGGATTGCCCGAAGGGTGAGGACTTATAGGGTGATTTGGAATCAACCAATGCCTTGGATCCTAAAACTAAGGTGAGGACTACCGATAGATAGTGCGTCGAACCTAAATCTAACGAGTGCAAAGGGGTTTACAAACTACACCTTATAAGAGGCATAGCCTGCCCGACCTCTGAATTTACTGTCCCGCCTGGAAGGGACTACCAGCTAGACCCACTTAGTCGATTTTAAAACCATGCCATCCGGTCTTAATGCAGATGTAGAGTGGAGGGTTCTTTTATTTAGAAGGTAGGACTTATAGCTTGACTTTGAGGCCAAGATGCCTAATTATGATGGGTATGCATAATGCTGACTCACAAAAGAAAGATTTTTGTTATCTAGTTTTTAAGTGAAGGCTTTCTATATGCGACACATTTTGGCTATGCATGATTGTTTTAAGTTTTAGAAAACATGACTATTTGAAAGAGAGTTATGCAAATTTTCTTTTATTAGGAAATCATGGAGTCTAATTTTATTTTTTAGATTGTTTACATGTTAAGAGGTAGAAAATTTATTTTATCCTAAGAGCCTACCGCACCAAAGTCCAGGCCACACCCAATCAAAGCAATAGAAGAAACTTAGAAAAAAAACATGCTTTTCTAATGCGCACCTAGTAAACACATCAACACATGCTTGTATATAAATCAAAATAGAAGCGTAAATAGTGTCGCAATTATTTCAAACATGTTTGAAAGCTGAATTGCCTGCCATTATACATCCCAATTAAATTTACAGACTATTTGTGGGGGTTTTCAAGCTTTAACTCTTAAGTGTACCTTCAAGCTTCATCTCTGAGGAAGTACACACTCCTTCAATCCACATTTTCTTCTAGTCCAAACCCCACAAGTTTTACATCATAGATCTAATCAAATATATGATATAAAATATAAAAGTCTCAAGTCTGCAAAATAGAGTTAGATAGCAGTTTATATAATCATCATATCATATTCAAAATTGGCCTAACACTTAAAGTGCTAAGCATCTGCTTCTACCCTATTGGCCATGCCTTTTGGGGGATTTTAAACAGCGCCTACAAGCAAACAACATTAGCACAATCATGACATTTATCCCCTTCTTGGACATGGCCACCTGCACAGAAAAATATGTATATTTTTCTATACTAATCATTTAAGGGCAAGTGCCCACAACGCAGACAATCCAAAAGGCAATCATTCAACAACATCAATCATATGCGCACATAAAGAAAAATCCTAATCCTAGTATGCCTAAGGGGTTGTGCACCTAAATGTGTGAGGCTTGTATGGTATGTCACACTAAGGGTCCTCTTAGAATTTGGATATAAGGAAGTGTCTAACATGTAGCTTTTGAGCTCAATGTTAGAGAAATTTTCCCCCAGCATTTGGAGCTAGAAAGGGAATGCATATTTCTTTTAGCTTTGAGGCTAAAGAAGGGGGAAGAAAAAGAGTCCAACACATAGCTTTTGGGCCAAGTGTTGGAAGGGTTCTCCTTAGCTTTTGGAGCTAAGAAGAGAAAGTAGGGATCTGATATTTAGCTTGTAAGCTAAATGTTATAAAACTCCCTTTAGCTTTTGGAGCTAAAGAGGGGAAATCTTCTTCAACTTTGGAGTTGGAGGAGAAAAGATGAATCACCTATCAATTTTGGCTCAATAGATGAGGGAGATTTGTAACTTCGGGGTTACAAATCAATAAGGGTTATCATTGAACTTTTATGTTTAATGATGAGTATTTTGTTTGTTACATTTGGATTAAACAAACATAAGAGAATGATGTGTAGTTTTGGCCTACACATCAAGGATTCTTTGGACTTTTTGGTGTCCAAAGAGAGGAACTCATTCACCTAGTTTGTATTAGGAGAATGAAAGAAAATTAGGATTTGATTCATTTGCTTAATATGGGATTATTTGTTGAATTTGATTCAACAAATAAGTGATTTTGGATTGAACTATTTGTTGATGTTGATACAATAAATAGGTGATTTTCATGTGTCTAATTCACTCAACATGGGCTAAATGAATGAGATTTTCATACAACTTTTGAGTTGTAGAAAGGAAGGAACTTCTTTACAAATTTGGTTTGTAGAGAAGAAAGGGAGAAATGCAACTTGAATGCTGCAAAGTGGAAGTTTTTTTTGAACATTTGGTGTTCAAAGAAGGGGACATTCACCCATCCAATTTGAGTCAATGAGATGAGAGAAATTTCTAAAACTTTTGAGTTGTAGAAACGAGGGAAGGAACATTCAACTTGTGGTTTGCAAATTCATAAATGTTCCTTGAACTTTTGATGTTCAAAGAGGAATGTACATTCTCATAATTTGGAATCTTAGGAGAATGGGAGTTTCCTACAATTTTTCGATTTTAGGAAGGGGAGGATGAGATGATTTCCTACAACTTTAGGGTTGTAGGAAAGGAGAAGTGAAGTGCAACTTGTAGGTTGCAAGTTAGAGGAATCCCTTTGAACATTTGGTGTTCAAAAGGGAATGATACACAATCACTTAATTTAGGCCAAGTGAGTGGGAAGGTTTTCTACACTTTTCGTTTGATATAAGAAGGAAAGTATGTGCAACTTGGAGGTTACACATTCATGAGAGTTCATTAGGCTTTTAGGTGCCCAAAGAAAAGGGTTCACTCACCTAACATGAGTTATGAGAATGAGGAGGACATGAGAATAACATTCCTATATTAAAAATATAGGGGTATGAGTTATTTTTACCCAACAGAAAGATTTTGTTGGATGCAAACTCTCCCATAACTTTGAGGTTAAGGGATGAAGATGTAACTTGAAAGCTACAAAACTTCTAGAATGTTTCTTTGAATATTTGGTATTCAAAGAAAAGGGTTACATCCTCTCAATCCGGATTTGGGAGGATGAAAGAAGGTTCACAGGTTCTCTTGTAATCTTGGCTCAGAAGAAGTTATGATTAGAATGTAACTTAAAAGTTGCCATTTGAAGGTGCACTTTGGACATTTGGTGTCCAAAGAGAAGTTGTCATCCACTTAATTTAGGCTAAGTGAATGGAGGAAGGGGACTTAGATTTAAATCCCAAACCTAAAGGATTCATTGGTTTTGTATTCCAATGAATGAGTGATTTGATAAACTCCTTACAACTTTAAAGTTAAAGGAGGAAGATGTAATTTTGGAGTTACAAGATTTCATGAATGCTCTTTGAATACTTGGTATTCAAAGAGATGATCACTCACCTAGTTGAAGTCAAGCGAATGGAGATAATTACTCATTTGTTGATTTTGTACAACAACAACAACAACAACAACATCAAGCCTTTATCCCACTACGTGGGGTCGGCTACATAAATCCTTTTTCTCCATTGTGTCATATTAAAAGTCAAATTCTCGTTTAAATCTAATAAAGAAAGGACATTCCTAATATTTTCTAACCAAGTCTTTTTAGGTCTACCCCTACCTTTCTTAACATAAGTCAAATCTAATACCTCTACTCTCCTAACCGGGTCATCGCAAGGCCGCCGTTTTATTTGACCAAACCATCTAAGGCGACTTTCTCTAATCTTATCTTCTACTGGAGCTACTCCAACCTTTTCACGTATATGCTCATTTCATATCCTATCTCTAAGGGTAAAGCCACTCATCCACCTAAGCATCCTCATCTCTGTCACACTTAACTTAGTATTATGCTTCTCTTTTAAAGGCCAACATTCGGCACCATAAAGCATTGCAGGCCTCACTACCATCTTATAGAATTTTCCCTTAAGTTTGAGGGGTACATTTCTATCACATAACAAGCCCGATGCATTCCTCCACTTCAACCATCCAACTTGAATTCTGCTGATAATATCCCCATCTATTTTACCATCACTCTGAACAATAGATCCAAGATATCTAAAATGTGTACTCTTATTAATGACTTGATCGCCCAAAGTCACAATTCCCTCACTAGGTCTATTACTACTAAAATTACACTCCATATATTCAGTTTTAGATCTACTCAAGCGAAAACCTTTAGACTCTAAGGTTGACCTCCATAATTCAAGTTTACCTTCAACTCCCTCTCTAGTCTTATCAACAAGAAGAATATCATCAGCAAAAAGCATACACCAAGGTATATCCTCTTGCAAATGTCTAGTGAGAACGTCCATGACTAAAGCAAAAAGATATGGGCTTAAGGCTGATCCTTGATGTAACCCAACCGAAATAGGGAAATACTTGGTCAATCCACCTTGTGTTTGAACACAAGTAATAGCTCTTGCATACGTATCTTTAATGATTTGAATATAAGCATTATTGACTCCTTTCTTTTCAAGAACTCTCCATAGCACTTCTCTTGGAACTTTATCATATGCTTTTTCTAAATCAATAAATATCATATGTAGGTCCTCCTTATTTTCTCTATATTTCTCCATCAAACCTCTTAATAAATGTATGGCTTCCATAGTCGACCTACCCGGCATGAATCCAAATTGATTTTGAGAAATATTAGTATCACGCCGCAACCTATGCTCCATAACTCGCTCCCATAGTTTTAAAGTATGACACATTAACTTAATACCTCTATAATTCGCACAATCTTGTGCATCACCTTTATTCTTAAAAATAAGAATTAACACACTCATTCTCCACTCATTTGTTGATTTTGTGTTATCAATAAATGAAGAAACGACTTAGGATTTGGTCCTAAAGTCTTGAAAATTCATGTGGTTAAATGATTTAGAGCTTTGGGGGTGTTACCAAAATATCACATATGAAGGTGCACAAATTTGTTAATTTTGTCTTTTCAACAAATAAAGAAGAGAAGAACTTGGGATTTGTTTCCAAGTTCTGTCTCTTGGCATATGCCTAGGATTTTAGGTAAATCCAAACCAACATACATAGAGGGATATATGATTGTTCATTGATTTTGCCTCATCAAACAAGAAGTGGATGACTGTGGGCTCCGAAAATTCGGCCCCGGCCTCCGCTCGCTTTTCTTATTCGGCGAGGGAGTTTTAACTGAATAAGTTCCGAGGTAAATTTTGGAAGGCAGATGGGTTTGTAGATAAGACACTACCCAGAGATTTCGCCCTCATTTTGTGAGGACTTTATGATCTGAGTTCTGGTTTCCTATAGGCGCAAGCCCCTATAGTTAATTACCCCTCCCGATCACGAGAGAGAACTTTCGATTAAGGCCAGTCGTCAATCAGATACGTAGAGAATACGTGTTATCTGGCATATAGTAGCAGCAATGAGTTTGGATTGGAAAGATTTGGAATTTGGGTTGGATTTGGGTTTGAAAATTGGGTTTGGATTGAAGGATTTGGAATTGATATTTAAAATAGGAAATTTCACCACCTAGCACTTAAAGCGGATGGTGGGGGAATGGATGATGGACCCGATCAAGATCCCATGGTTCCGTCATCCCGGGCCATCGTGGTCCCCGGTCTACTTAGTCAGAGGAGGTAGTCGACCCAACCTGACAGAAGGATCCTTGTCGGCAGCCATGGGTTGCTTCGTCCAAGGGGACCTTGTAGACCGGGGTTGGATGTTTGTCTAAGGGGACAAATTTGAATCCACCTTAGCTTACAGAGGGCTTTGTGCCCTATCGATCATATCCTATTGATTCATATCTCAAGGATTTAACGCCATTAAGGAACGTATTGGCTCTGGCCATAACCGCTATCTGTGGTGCCATTTGGCGGCAAAACCACTCGGTTCAGAGGGCCCCGGGTCATAACCGTTTACCTGCAGTGCCATTTGGCGGCGAAACTGCCGGTTAGAGGACACGTACCACGTCCTTACTGGCAAGAGATTGTTTGAGAAATGGATCCTAGTAATATTTTCGACAAGGCATTTGGCTCTTTGTGAGCTGAAGTAAATTTTAGTTTGTCTGCCTCGACAAACTGTTGCGAAGGGCGGATGGATTTTGCTTTAAGTACGGATGGATGATTTCAATTTTGAATATTTTGGATTTTTGGGATTTTTGTGGAGTGTTTGGACGGAGCTTTAGAATATTTGGGATTTTTGGGATTTTGAGATTTTTGTGGATTTTCGTAGGTATTTGGGTGGAGCTTTGAATTGTTTGAAATGAACTTTGGATATTTGGGAGGCATTTGAAAAATATTTGGGAACCCCTCCGGTTGAGATATGCATTCAACACGACCATCATCGGGGTGACCCTGAGGTCACTTGAAAAATATTTGAATTTTGCATAGATTTGAGGGCATTTTGAAATATTTTGTAAACCCCTCCGGTTGAGATCTTCATTCAACACGGCCATCATCGGGGTGTTTGGGGTCATTCCCTTTATGGATTGAACATTGTCAACTCTATCGGGCTGTCGACAGAGGATCGGGTTTCGTAGGCTTTGTACCCTTGAAAGTGAATTCTTTTGATTTTAGGCATTGAAGGCCTAAAATGAATGTATTAAAATAAATATTCTGGTCGCCACGGCCACATATTTATTTGTTGGTTCGAACCTTGTCGACTCCTATTAATCCGTATAGGAGGATCGGGTTCGAGCCTGAATTCACTTGTCAACCCGCGCAGCATCCCGAGACGTCACGTGTGTACCAATAACACGCTCGCCGGGGCCCATGCGGGTTTTGTAATTATTTTTACCCCTTTTAGTGTACCTATGTGTATACAATTTATAGTGCACGTGCGGGGGGTATTTTTGGAATATTTATAGACGCCCTCTGTCTGCTTGTACGGATGTTGCAGATCCGGTGGCGTGGCGTAGCAGCTTCTGGATAGAGTTGTTCGCTGCTTCTTACAGGTAGACTGTCGTGCACTATTTGTTGATTTTCGTAGGAGGGTCATAGTGCACTAACTAATCTCCTGCCTTCTGGTCGTAGGAACTTACACTTGTCGTGTTCTTTTGACATTCTGCGTGTATATGATATTTAATACATATGATGGGTCCTCCACGACGGTCTGTAGATGGTTGTACTTGCTACAATTCGATCATCTTTGTTCGTGGAAAATTACTGCATTTGATCAGCACTGAATTGTTATTGATTGTAGGAGTATCATTGTTCTTGCATCCTACCCACCTTTCATCAATCTCAGGTGGGCTGATGTATTTGCACTTGTTGTAGAGACAGATCTTTGACTACAACAAATGGATAGTACTCGTGCACCTTGCCATTGTTCGTTGCTTGTCACTAGTATGGTGCATTGACTTTGTAGGGACTGTTGTATGAATGAGGACTCTCTTACATTTCCTTTTAGACAAAATATTAGTTGCACGACATAATGAGCTTTTGTAGTAACTCGTAAGAGTTCGTCTTTGGCACAATCCTTTTGTATTTTCCTATGAGTGGTATGTTGAGTGTATGGTGGATCTACCATAATGACCTGTAGATATCCACACTTGATGTATGTTCTCCACCCTTTCTTACAACGAATCGGTATATTTTTGCTTGTGAGTATCACCATGTTGATTCGCTGATTGATGATGATCATAGGACAGTACATCTTTTAGGATCTTCTTTGTATTCATTGCATTCCTTTATGAATTTCTTCTTATAAATGCCATGTAGTGTGGATAGTAGACTTATATAATCGATATTTGCTTGCAATCAACATCACATGCAAGTCCAAATTAAGCTTGTATTTATTTCATTTGAGTTTGAGTTCTTGTAGTCCAAAGCTGATCCAAGTCTTTTATGTTCACTTGTAAGTTATAGTCAAGTCAAAGTCGGATTCAAGTTCTTCAACATTTGAGTTCAAGTCCAAGTTCTCTTGAGTTCAAGTTTGAGCTCAATATAAGTTCAATCAAGTTCGAGCTCAACATAAGTTCAATCAAGTTCTCTTGGGTCCATGTCTTGTTCAAGTTCGATGTCCACAAGCTTTGAGTTCAATGTAAAAGTTCACTTTGCAAGTTCAAGCCATGTCCACTTGATGTATAGATCAAGTTCAAATTTAATTCATTTTGATTTGAGTTCTGAGCATAATTTCAAGTCCTTGGTTGTTCTGAGTTCAATCAAGTTCTAGTTCTTCGTTCTTCTCATTTGACTTTCAAATCAAATGTAGGCTCAAATCTTATACTTTCAAATTTATTTGGGTTTGAGTTCACTTAGGTCAATTTATTCAAGTCCACAAGTCCATTGTCTTCTCAAGTTCAAAGGCTCACAAGTCCGAGTCCAAGTTAAATCATCCTTTGAGTTCAATTAAGTCCAAATGTAGCAACACTTTCACCCGAATTTTCGGCAGCCTTCCGGCGTCTCCCTCGTTTAGGGGAAAAACTACGGAAAACTGGGCCTTTCCCACCACGCTAAAAAAAGCGTGTATGGTAGGTGCCCTCTTTCGAGGACACCGCGGCCGTGTATTTTTGATCCCCCACCACGCTAAGAAAAGCGTGTATGGGTATTTTTTGAAAACATTTTGCAAGAAAACATTTTTTTGTAAATATTTGCAAGAAACGCAGTTATTTCCCCGCAAGCGGGTACTTATGGGTATCCCCGCTTCGTCGTGCGCATCGCACCGGGATCCCTTCCCACCACGCTAAGAAAAGCGTGTATAGGCGGGGTTTCCAAGGCGATACGAACATCAAAGAGGGATTTCAAGTGATCACCCGATTCGTTGAGAGCACCGCGACTAACTTCCTCCCACCACGCTAAGAAAAGCGTGTATAGGTGGTCGTTTCGTCTCGTTGCAAACATCGAAAACGGGTTCTCGGAGTTTAGGGTTTAGGAGTTATACCTGCGGTCGTCGGCGTTGGCACAAGGATTGAGGGAAAGAGAAGTATTTACTTATAATTAATCATAAATTAAATATATTTAGTTACATTTAGTATATAACTAATTACATTTAATACTAAAATTAATTACAAATTAGTGGGATCTAATTTATAATTAATTATAAATTAATTGCAATTAGTTATATTTAAATCATAACTAACTATATTTAATTTAAAACTAGTTATAAATAAACTATATTTAATTTATAATTAATCAAAAGCTAATTATAATTAATTATATTTAATATATAATTAATCATATTTAATTTTAAATTAATTATAAGTTAATGAAATTTGACTTATAATTAATTAGAAACTTATTATAATTAATTACATTTTAATATATAATTAATTATAATTGGTTTAAAATTAATTATAGATTAAAATAATTAACTAATTATAATTGATTTCAACTAATCATAATTAATCAACATTAGTAATTAATTATAACTAAATGAAATTGATTATAATTAAATTAATTAGATTCAAGCAAATTTTATACAGGATTCGTGCTAAATCCTGTTTGATTTTCCCCATAAGTCTCACATAGGAATAAATCTCCCATTTCCCTCATTTGGCTTAGCAGTTCCACGGGATGTGGCCGAATGAGGGTGAAAGGGAGAGTTACCTTCACAGCAAGCTTGCTCCCGTTCTCTGCTTCCGCTCAAAATGTTGTAACTTCCGTTCAGACAGGAAGGAAAAGCCGGAGAAGGAGCGAAGTCGACCGAGCACGACGGAGCTGGAGGCGACTAGGGCTTTCGGCAAGGTAGGTGGATTGCTCTCTCTTCTCTCTCTCTCTCTCTCTCTCTCTCTCTCTGCGGGTTGAAGAAGGAGAGGGAGTCGGCGTCGAACAGGGAAGTGGAGGTCGGAGCTTCAGCGGCTGACGGGAAAGGAGGGAGGAGGAGCTCGGCTGCGGCTTGGGGAAGGAGGAGAAGTGGAGTTCGGGAGGAGAAGCCGAGACCGGGAGAGGAGTCGAGAGCGCTCGGCTTCGTTTTATAGTCGCGAATGGGGCAGCGATCGAGAACTCGTCGCAAGATTTACGGGCAGGATTTACGGGAAATGACGCAAACGGCGCCGATTTCAGCCGAATTCGCGGCAGAGTTCGTGGATCCGCCGATCATAAGGCATGTACGCTGGATTTCTAGTTTCTTTCCTTCTTGCGTTTTACACAGAGGTTAACAAATGCCCCCCAACAAATGTGGTACGCGTCCAGAGCGAATCACGTTTGTTGTAAGCTGTCTGTCCTTGTGGATCTCTAGATATTTATTCTAGATGTCACACTAGGGATTTCATTTAGTGGATCTCCAGAGATTTTCTTGGATGTCACACTAAGATCTTTGTTTAGTGGATCTCCAAAAATTTATTTGGATGTCACACTAAGATTTTCTTTTAGTGGGTCTCCAAAAATCTGCTTGGATGTCACACTACGATTTCTTTCTCCATAGATCTCTTGGATGTATCAATAAATGGTTGAGATACTGATTTCTTTCGGCCTGTGCTTTGTGCTGCGGACATTAACGGAGAATTTCTTGATTTGTCTTTATTGACTTGTCAGGAGATTTGTGTTCCTTCGGCCCTATGCTTCTAGCTTTGGCGGGCTTGTTGAAGGAGTAGATGCCGGTGACCTAAACCCTTAGGTTTGTATTAGGTCGATGGCAAAAAGTCATCGGTCCAGAGCTTTGTGCATAACGGACTTGTTGATGACAGAATCCTCTTAGTTCAGCCTTGGGCTTTGTGTGAACTTTGAGATAATTTTCTTCGGTCCTTTGCTTCGTGCTTTGGCGGACTTGTTGAAGAAAAATTTCTTCGATCCTCGCTTTGTGCTTTACGGATTTGTTGAAGGATTTGCAGGTTCTGGATTCAGTTGATAGTACCGAACGTAGGTAGTATCTTGATCCTTAACCACTTGAGAAGACTTTAATCTGAGTCACTTGAGTTTGTCAGATTGGGAGAGCTAGAATTTGACAGCTCTTTGTCCTCTGGTTGCTGATGGGGGTTCCTCTACTGCGGCCTTTCTTATGGCTTGTTGAGTAGATGGAGCTGCCAGCGATCCGGCCATATTTGGGCTTGTTGGATCCGACCTCTTACACCCATTCAGGCTTCAGACTCGAGCTATGGGAATTGCGCTCCCCAATGCTGATTTTGCTGAAGTTGGTAGATTTGGAGTCTATCCTTCGTGGTTTTGGATTTTGGAGCCTACGAACATTTGGTAGTTGCTCGAGACTCAGCTTCCCATTAGAACTTTGATTCTCCAGTCATTTAGGAGAATTTTGCAGACTACGATCACTTGAACTTGTCGAGTCAAATTGGCCTTCGTTCTTCCTACAGTCCCTACTGACGGGTTGACGAAGTGGGGGTTCCGTTACTACGGCCTTTCTTATGGCTTGTTGAGTAGACAGAGCTGCCAGCGATCCGGCCATATTTGGGCTTGTTGGATCCGACCTTTTACACCCATTCGAACCTTAAGCTTCAGGCTGTCGGGAGACTTCAAGCTTCTTCGGCTCAATTTTGTAGGAGTGTGCAGTCACAAAAATCATTTTTCTTGACTTTTGAGTCTTTGTTTGTTGGAGAAGACGGTGTCTCTAACTCTTTTGAGAGGTCACCTGCATATACTTTGGAAAACGAATATTTGTATTCTTTTAGCACAAAAGAATATTTGAATTGATAATTTTAAATATTTATTCGGGGATCTCGGCACGCAGCGCGATGTCGACCCGAATAAATATTTAAAATGCCCCCTGTCTCGCAGGGTCATTTTTAGAATGGAATAAACTTGGGATCTTTGATTTTAAATATTCATTTGGAGATCTCGGCGTGTAGCACGATGTCGACTCAAATGAATATTTAAAATGCCCCCTGTCTTGCAGGGACATTTCGGATAGGCTTTGTATCTTCGAGATTTTAAATATTTATTCGAGGATCTCGGCACGCAGCGCGATGTCGACTCGAATAAATATTTAAAATGCCCCCAGTCTGATGAGGGATTTTGAAATGCATTCTTGTTATACAAGAGAATTCCAAAATATAAGCATGCATTGATAAACATGCATATAAAATTTTGATCATCACAAAATACATCAGATATGAAATTTTCATGCGTGATATTTCTTTAAATGTCGACTATTGATCGGTGGCATGGGCCTTTGACCGTTCAGATCGATCAACTGATATGCTCCTCCTTGGTACACCTTCTCGATGACGAAGGGGCCTTCCCAATTTGATACGAATTTGCCACCGATTTTCCGGTGTGGGATGATTGGTCTTCTCAGCACCAGGACCAATTCCCCTTCTTGAAATGATCGAGGACGCACCATTCGATCAAAAGACTTTGCCATTCTTCCTCGGTAGATTTCTAGATTTTGTTGAGCTTGTAACCTTAGTTCATCAAGTGCATCGAGCTCTTCCATTCTGAGGCGGGCATTCTGCTCTTGAGTGAGATCGTTCTGGATTGCTACCCGGAGTGACGGTAGTTCAATCTCTAATGGTAATACGGCTTCAACACCAAACACCAATGAATAAGGAGTGGCTTTAGTTGGCGTTTTATATGTTGTACGGTATGCCCATAGCGCTTCTGCCATTTTCGTATGCTACTCTCTTTTGTTTTTGGTGAGAATCTTCTTCAACAATTTCACCAGCGTCTTGTTGAAGGCTTCTGCCAATCCATTTGCCCTTGGATTGTATATGGATGAATATCGCCAATCAATTTTATGCCGATCAACGAACTTGTAGATTTTTGTACTTTTGAATGCAGTACCATTGTCTGAGATTATACGGCGTGGTACACCAAATCTGTAAACAACGTTGTGGGTAAAGAAATTGATCACATGCTCCGATGTGACCTCTCTAAATGGAGCTGCTTCTGCCCACTTGGAAAAGTAGTCCGTCGTTGCCAGAATGAAACGGTGTCCTGCTGATGACGGCGGATCTATTGGACCAATAATATCAGTACCCCAGCATTCAAATGGCCAGGACGCTACTGTTGGGTGCAGTGGATTTGGAGGCTGATGTATAACATCACCATGGATTTGACACTCGTGGCACCTCTTAGCGTGGTCGATACAATCTTTGACCATGGTCGGCCAATAGTAACCCATTCTTTTGATTTTAGCAGCCATTTTAGGACCTGACTGATGTGCTCCGCAAAGCCCCTCGTGGACTTCTGTCACCACCTTATCAGCTTCCTTGGTCCCTAGGCACCTTAGCCACATTTGATCAAAGGCTCGTCTGTACAACATGTCATTGACGAATGCATATCGCAACGCCCTTTTTCGAATTTGTGCGGCCGTAGACTTTTCTGTCGGGAGTTTGTTTTCTTTGAAGTAGTCAATGAATGGCTGCCTCCAATCATTTTCGACATCAATATCTAAACAATGCCACCACGATTCTGAAGCTTGACTAGCTTTATGTCTCTTGGCTGTATGATATCCTTCCGGATAATTTTCCATAATGATTTGATGGAGAAGTTTAGGGTCAACTGGAGTTTCATCCTGCTGACTTGAATTTGATACTTCTTCTACCATCGGGAATTGTAATAAAGCGGGTTCCAAGACCCTACGGTTGTAAACTCCGATGAATATAGGCTTCTCCTCATTGGAATTTGCCATTTCCTTGGCCAATTTGGCCAAACAGTCTGCTTTGGCATTCTGTCCTCGAGGAATTTGAACTATTTTAACATTCGGCACCTGCTTCAGGAGCTCAATGGTTCGCCGGTGGTAATGAGCCAACTCAACCTTAGAAATCTTGTAGATGCCCAAGACTTGATTTATCACAAGTTGAGAGTCGCCGAAAATTTGAAGATTTTGAATTTTGACGTCAATTGCAATCTCCAGCCCTACTATTAGAGCTTCGTACTCAGCTTCGTTGTTGGTCCGAGGTTCAGTCAGACTGAATGAGAACCTCATTATGCCTCCTTCAGGTGGTATGAGAACAAGACCGATACCGGCTCGGGCTCTTGCAATATTTGGAGGTCGGACAGGTCTAATGGACGATGCCCCGTCGAAGTACATTTCCCAGAATGGTAGCCTTTCATTCTCCTCAACCTGCATTATCTGCTCATCAGGCAAATCATCGTTGAGTGGAGAATCGGCCGGGATCGGATGTGCGGCAAGGAAATCTGCCAAGGCCTGTCCTTTCACCGCCTTTTGTGGCATGTACGTAATTTCAAACTGTAATAACAATACTGCCCACCTGGCCAGACGACCTGTCAACGCTGGTCTTGTCATCAAGAACTTCAGCGGATCGATCTTTGATATCAGTGTGATTTTGTGGGATAACATATAGTGGCGGAGTTTCTGAACTGCAAAAATCAGCGCCAGGCAATGCTTTTCAATAGGAGAATAACGGCTTTCTGCTCCAATCAATCTCCGACTGATATAGTAGAGTGCATTTTCTTTTCCTTCTTCATTATTCTGGGCCAATAGTGCTCCGAGGGACTCTTCTAGTGCAGCTGTATACAGTATAAGAGGCTTCCCCGGAATTGGCGCTGCTAGAATGGGAGGATTTAACAAGTATTTCTTGATGCTATCAAACGCCTCCTGGCATTCTGCATCCCATTTGAAACGGACATCTTTTTTCATTAATTTTGAAAATGGCTGGCACCTACCCGATAGATTTGATATGAATCTCCGAATAAAAGCCAGTTGTCCTTGCAGCGAGCGAAGCTGTCGAAGGTTTCTTGGTGGTGGCATCTCCGTGATTGCCTTAATTTTGTTGGGGTCGATCTCTATGCCTCGATGACGAACAACATAACCCAGGAATTTACCGGAGGAGACCCCGAATGCACACTTGAGAGGATTCATCTTCAGATCAAATTTTTTGATTCTCTCAAATACAATCCTGAGATCTTTTAAGTGATCTTTTCGGCCAAGACTTTTGACAACAAGGTCATCTACATAGCACTCGACCTTCTGATGTATCAAATCATCAAATATATGAGTCATTGCCCGCTGGTAGGTGGCACCAGCGTTCTTCAAGCCAAAGGGCATGACTGTGTAGCAGAAAATTCCGATGGGCGTCCTAAATGATGTATGCTTTTCATCTTCGGGTGCCATCTTGATTTGATTGTATCCTGACGATCCATCCATAAAGGAGAACATGTCGTAGTTGGATGTATTGTCCACCAGGAGTTCGGATACAGAGAGTGGAAAGTCATCTTTTGGGCACGCTTTATTGAGGTCTCTAAAGTCAATGCAGACACGAATCTGTCCGTTCTTCTTCTTCACTGGGACGATATTGGCAATCCAATCGGCACATTTTTTTTCTCGGATGAAGCCTGCCTCTATTAATTTCTTTGTTTCAGCAATCACCTGTTCTTCAATCTCCAATCTCATTCTTCTTGGAGCTTTGACGGATGCTGCGTTAGATTTGATGGTCAATTTGTGAACTGCCAGATCAGGGGATAAGCCGGGCATCTCAGCATATGTCCAGGCAAAGCAGTCCCTGAATTCACCGAGAAGTATTTTTATTTCTTCCACTTGATCTTCTGGTAGAAGGGCACTGATGGTGGACGTACGATCTTCTTCAGTCTGAGAAGATATAATTAAAAAAAAAATGAGATTTCTTGAAGGATTCTTCAAGGTGCCGACCATCGAGAATATTATATGTAGGGGTCATATTTGGGACCCACTTTTGATGAATTTCTTTAATGATGGATCTCTAAGGGTACACACTAGATGTCACACCATTCTTTTATATATTTTTTTCCTAGAGATGTTGATCTCTATATTTATTTTCTCTTATGTCGGGACCTTTTGGCAGTGGATTCTTGGATATGTATTCAAGTGTCACACTCCGATGCTCACTGTACATATCTTAATTCTCTTTTTTTTTTTTAACATCGTAAAAGATGGAAACTTTTAGCTCTATCGGGACCTTTCAGTGATGGATCTTTGGACATAAAGACCAAATGTCACATCCTGATGTTCACTGTACAGAACTCAGTATATGTTAGTTGCTACTATAGCGTATAAGTGACTAGCCAGAGATGGAAAGAGAAACCAATCCCCAGCGGAGTCGCCAGAAATCTGTGGGCTCCGAAAATTCGGCCCCGGCCTCCGCTCGCTTTGCTTATTCGGCGAGGGAGTTTTAACTGAATAAGTTCCGAGGTAAATTTTGGAAGGCAGATGGGTTTGTAGATAAGACACTACCCAGAGATTTCGCCCTCATTTTGTGAGGACTTTATGATCTGAGTTCTGGTTTCCTATAGGCGCAAGCCCCTATAGTTAATTACCCCTCCCGATCACGAGAGAGAACTTTCGATTAAGGCCAGTCGTCAATCAGATACGTAGAGAATACGTGTTATCTGGCATATAGTAGCAGCAATGAGTTTGGATTGGAAAGATTTGGAATTTGGGTTGGATTTGGGTTTGAAAATTGGGTTTGGATTGAAGGATTTGGAATTGATATTTAAAATAGGAAATTTCACCACCTAGCACTTAAAGCGGATGGTGGGGGAATGGATGATGGACCCGATCAAGATCCCATGGTTCCGTCATCCCGGGCCATCGTGGTCCCCGGTCTACTTAGTCAGAGGAGGTAGTCGACCCAACCTGACAGAAGGATCCTTGTCGGCAGCCATGGGTTGCTTCGTCCAAGGGGACCTTGTAGACCGGGGTTGGATGTTTGTCTAAGGGGACAAATTTGAATCCACCTTAGCTTACAGAGGGCTTTGTGCCCTATCGATCATATCCTATTGATTCATATCTCAAGGATTTAACGCCATTAAGGAACGTATTGGCTCTGGCCATAACCGCTATCTGTGGTGCCATTTGGCGGCAAAACCACTCGGTTCAGAGGGCCCCGGGTCATAACCGTTTACCTGCAGTGCCATTTGGCGGCGAAACTGCCGGTTAGAGGACACGTACCACGTCCTTACTGGCAAGAGATTGTTTGAGAAATGGATCCTAGTAATATTTTCGACAAGGCATTTGGCTCTTTGTGAGCTGAAGTAAATTTTAGTTTGTCTGCCTCGACAAACTGTTGCGAAGGGCGGATGGATTTTGCTTTAAGTACGGATGGATGATTTCAATTTTGAATATTTTGGATTTTTGGGATTTTTGTGGAGTGTTTGGACGGAGCTTTAGAATATTTGGGATTTTTGGGATTTTGAGATTTTTGTGGATTTTCGTAGGTATTTGGGTGGAGCTTTGAATTGTTTGAAATGAACTTTGGATATTTGGGAGGCATTTGAAAAATATTTGGGAACCCCTCCGGTTGAGATATGCATTCAACACGACCATCATCGGGGTGACCCTGAGGTCACTTGAAAAATATTTGAATTTTGCATAGATTTGAGGGCATTTTGAAATATTTTGTAAACCCCTCCGGTTGAGATCTTCATTCAACACGGCCATCATCGGGGTGTTTGGGGTCATTCCCTTTATGGATTGAACATTGTCAACTCTATCGGGCTGTCGACAGAGGATCGGGTTTCGTAGGCTTTGTACCCTTGAAAGTGAATTCTTTTGATTTTAGGCATTGAAGGCCTAAAATGAATGTATTAAAATAAATATTCTGGTCGCCACGGCCACATATTTATTTGTTGGTTCGAACCTTGTCGACTCCTATTAATCCGTATAGGAGGATCGGGTTCGAGCCTGAATTCACTTGTCAACCCGCGTAGCATCCCGAGACGTCACGTGTGTACCAATAACACGCTCGCCGGGGCCCATGCGGGTTTTGTAATTATTTTTACCCCTTTTAGTGTACCTATGTGTATACAATTTATAGTGCACGTGCGGGGGGTATTTTTGGAATATTTATAGACGCCCTCTGTCTGCTTGTACGGATGTTGCAGATCCGGTGGCGTGGCGTAGCAGCTTCTGGATAGAGTTGTTCGCTGCTTCTTACAGGTAGACTGTCGTGCACTATTTGTTGATTTTCGTAGGAGGGTCATAGTGCACTAACTAATCTCCTGCCTTCTGGTCGTAGGAACTTACACTTGTCGTGTTCTTTTGACATTCTGCGTGTATATGATATTTAATACATATGATGGGTCCTCCACGACGGTCTGTAGATGGTTGTACTTGCTACAATTCGATCATCTTTGTTCGTGGAAAATTACTGCATTTGATCAGCACTGAATTGTTATTGATTGTAGGAGTATCATTGTTCTTGCATCCTACCCACCTTTCATCAATCTCAGGTGGGCTGATGTATTTGCACTTGTTGTAGAGACAGATCTTTGACTACAACAAATGGATAGTACTCGTGCACCTTGCCATTGTTCGTTGCTTGTCACTAGTATGGTGCATTGACTTTGTAGGGACTGTTGTATGAATGAGGACTCTCTTACATTTCCTTTTAGACAAAATATTAGTTGCACGACATAATGAGCTTTTGTAGTAACTCGTAAGAGTTCGTCTTTGGCACAATCCTTTTGTATTTTCCTATGAGTGGTATGTTGAGTGTATGGTGGATCTACCATAATGACCTGTAGATATCCACACTTGATGTATGTTCTCCACCCTTTCTTACAACGAATCGGTATATTTTTGCTTGTGAGTATCACCATGTTGATTCGCTGATTGATGATGATCATAGGACAGTACATCTTTTAGGATCTTCTTTGTATTCATTGCATTCCTTTATGAATTTCTTCTTATAAATGCCATGTAGTGTGGATAGTAGACTTATATAATCGATATTTGCTTGCAATCAACATCACATGCAAGTCCAAATTAAGCTTGTATTTATTTCATTTGAGTTTGAGTTCTTGTAGTCCAAAGCTGATCCAAGTCTTTTATGTTCACTTGTAAGTTATAGTCAAGTCAAAGTCGGATTCAAGTTCTTCAACATTTGAGTTCAAGTCCAAGTTCTCTTGAGTTCAAGTTTGAGCTCAATATAAGTTCAATCAAGTTCGAGCTCAACATAAGTTCAATCAAGTTCTCTTGGGTCCATGTCTTGTTCAAGTTCGATGTCCACAAGCTTTGAGTTCAATGTAAAAGTTCACTTTGCAAGTTCAAGCCATGTCCACTTGATGTATAGATCAAGTTCAAATTTAATTCATTTTGATTTGAGTTCTGAGCATAATTTCAAGTCCTTGGTTGTTCTGAGTTCAATCAAGTTCTAGTTCTTCGTTCTTCTCATTTGACTTTCAAATCAAATGTAGGCTCAAATCTTATACTTTCAAATTTATTTGGGTTTGAGTTCACTTAGGTCAATTTATTCAAGTCCACAAGTCCATTGTCTTCTCAAGTTCAAAGGCTCACAAGTCCGAGTCCAAGTTAAATCATCCTTTGAGTTCAATTAAGTCCAAATGTAGCAACACTTTCACCCGAATTTTCGGCAGCCTTCCGGCGTCTCCCTCGTTTAGGGGAAAAACTACGGAAAACTGGGCCTTTCCCACCACGCTAAGAAAAGCGTGTATGGTAGGTGCTCTCTTTCGAGGACACCGCGGCCGTGTATTTTTGATCCCCCACCACGCTAAGAAAAGCGTGTATGGGTATTTTTTGAAAACATTTTGCAAGAAAACATTTTTTTGTAAATATTTGCAAGAAACGCAGTTATTTCCCCGCAAGCGGGTACTTATGGGTATCCCCGCTTCGTCGTGCGCATCGCACCGGGATCCCTTCCCACCACGCTAAGAAAAGCGTGTATAGGCGGGGTTTCCAAGGCGATACGAACATCAAAGAGGGATTTCAAGTGATCACCCGATTCGTTGAGAGCACCGCGACTAACTTCCTCCCACCACGCTAAGAAAAGCGTGTATAGGTGGTCGTTTCGTCTCGTTGCAAACATCGAAAACGGGTTCTCGGAGTTTAGGGTTTAGGAGTTATACCTGCGGTCGTCGGCGTTGGCACAAGGATTGAGGGAAAGAGAAGTATTTACTTATAATTAATCATAAATTAAATATATTTAGTTACATTTAGTATATAACTAATTACATTTAATACTAAAATTAATTACAAATTAGTGGGATCTAATTTATAATTAATTATAAATTAATTGCAATTAGTTATATTTAAATCATAACTAACTATATTTAATTTAAAACTAGTTATAAATAAACTATATTTAATTTATAATTAATCAAAAGCTAATTATAATTAATTATATTTAATATATAATTAATCATATTTAATTTTAAATTAATTATAAGTTAATGAAATTTGACTTATAATTAATTAGAAACTTATTATAATTAATTACATTTTAATATATAATTAATTATAATTGGTTTAAAATTAATTATAGATTAAAATAATTAACTAATTATAATTGATTTCAACTAATCATAATTAATCAACATTAGTAATTAATTATAACTAAATGAAATTGATTATAATTAAATTAATTAGATTCAAGCAAATTTTATACAGGATTCGTGCTAAATCCTGTTTGATTTTCCCCATAAGTCTCACATAGGAATAAATCTCCCATTTCCCTCATTTGGCTTAGCAGTTCCACGGGATGTGGCCGAATGAGGGTGAAAGGGAGAGTTACCTTCACAGCAAGCTTGCTCCCGTTCTCTGCTTCCGCTCAAAATGTTGTAACTTCCGTTCAGACAGGAAGGAAAAGCCGGAGAAGGAGCGAAGTCGACCGAGCACGACGGAGCTGGAGGCGACTAGGGCTTTCGGCAAGGTAGGTGGATTGCTCTCTCTTCTCTCTCTCTCTCTCTCTCTCTCTCTCTCTCTCTCTGCGGGTTGAAGAAGGAGAGGGAGTCGGCGTCGGACAGGGAAGTGGAGGTCGGAGCTTCAGCGGCTGACGGGAAAGGAGGGAGGAGGAGCTCGGCTGCGGCTTGGGGAAGGAGGAGAAGTGGAGTTCGGGAGGAGAAGCCGAGACCGGGAGAGGAGTCGAGAGCGCTCGGCTTCGTTTTATAGCCGCGAATGGGGCAGCGATCGAGAACTCGTCGCAAGATTTACGGGCAGGATTTACGGGAAATGACGCAAACGGCGCCGATTTCAGCCGAATTCGCGGCAGAGTTCGTGGATCCGCCGATCATAAGGCATGTACGCTGGATTTCTAGTTTCTTTCCTTCTTGCGTTTTACACAGAGGTTAACAATGACTTAGGATTTGTTTCTAAGGTTTGACCACCATGTAATAATATTTGGTTGGAGCCTTTGGAAAATAATTTTAGGGTTTGTTCCTAAAGCCTTGATGGTAGAAGGCAATGGGACATTTTGGGGCCTTGAGGAAGCTCCAAAATGTCCAAAATGAAGGGCGATTGACAAATTCTTGTTGATCTTATATCGATAAACAAAATGCCACAAATCTAGGATTTTGGTCCTAAGTCAAAATGATTCATGCAATGAAGTGTTTGGAGGCTTGAGGTGCTCCAAACCATTATGCATGGGGAAGGGAAGGCTTTATTAGAGAATTCCCAATTCATGAAACGATCTCTAAATCAATTTTGGCATGATTTGAGAGGTCGGATATGATGGATTTACTCCTACAACCCTTTTTTGAAAAGACAACACATGGTGTCATCTAAGGAACCTAAAGACATAGGATGGAATCGTCATTGGGATCTCTATGGATAGGTTTTAGGAATTAGTTTACTAGAGTCTAAGGAAAACCTTGGGGTGAAGGCTTTCGATTTGTCTTTTCGAAAGCTTCATCATGTGCCTAAGTTATGTGTTGATGCCCTTGACCCGTCAAATTACAAATTACACTAAACATGCATAACAAACTCCAACATGTCATGGGGTGTAATCTATAAGCTTCTTGAAGCCATATAATACTGTATCTTTGCTTTGAAAGCACCCATGAGTTTGGTGGACATATTTATGATTTTGCAAATTGTAGGTGTACAAGGACCATAGCCATTAACATAAAGCGAGTATTCAAATAGGCAATAACTCATTTAAGCTCAATTTATCATTAAGAAATGAAAGCATATAAAAAAAAGGAATTTTTGCTTTGCCTCCCTAAATTCAGAGAAGTTCAAAGATGTCTTCCAATCAACCTATTAGTTGTAGGATTCATAACATGAATCAAAAGTGCTCATGGACGATCCCACAACTTCATAAGAATGATTGAAACACATATTTGAACATCTAAAGAATTTAGAGAGAATTGTGCATGTCATGGCGGTGCAATCCTATTATATGTAAATGCTAGTTTTGTTGTAACATACAAGTTTTAGGGATCTAATAATGCATGTCACACTTAGATAAGAGATCCTATGCTTCTACACTTCATTCAACATCGAATGAGCCACTAAACTTAGGGTTTGATTGTAGGTAAGGGCACTAGACATAAAATGAATGATATTTCATGCACTTCAACACCCCTTCACGCGTTAGCATGCCTCTTTGGCTTTCACAAGAGAGCAAATAAGTGAAAACACTAATTTTTCACTGTTTTACGGGGAGGACATCGAATAAAGGGATTTTGGGAACCAAAAAATCAAAATTTCTAGGGACCTAAGGCTTTGGATCGTCAATCACATGCTATTGGCTAGGGAGCCTTAAGGTTTTGCCTAAGTTTTAGTGTTATACCTCTCCCGATTTGTCCTAGCGCTCCTATCCAAGCTTCAAGCACTGTCCAAGCTCTGATTCAAGCTCCAAATCGCTGTCCAAGCTCCAATCCAAGCTCCAAATTTGCTCCAAGACTTTTCCAAGGAGGAAGATTATTGTTCAAGGTGTTCCGGACGTCGCCTTTGCTGTCCAAGGTATTTCAAAGCCCCTAAATTGCTGTTTGGGAAGTTTTGGAGGCTTCCTTTGCTGCTTGGAAGCTTCCAACAGCATCCAAGTTGTCACGAATCCGCCGGAGTTGAAGGAAGAGGGAGTAGAAGTCTCCGTAGCAAGTGAAGCCTTTCTTATGTTAGCCGAGACAAAGTCGAAGTAGTTGGGTCGCACAGGTTCGGCGGAAGGAGCCGGAGCCCTTGGCAGGTCTGGCCGAGGCTCTGGATGGGCTCGGTCGGGACTTGCGCACACCAAAAGGGGGCCGGGCGGGGCTTCAGCGTGCGAGGAGGAAGATCGGACAGGGCTTCCGCCCGCGGGAGAAGATCCCGCTCGTGAGGTAGCCGTAGAACATAGGAGGAGTTTTGTTCTCTCTCGCTCTCTGGTTCTCTAAATCGGGACGGACAGCACGGGAAAAGGGCAAAAGAACTGGTGGAATCGTGCTGCTCTCGGTTTCACACTCTCATTCTCTCTGTTCCGCTCGAGACTGAACAAGGGAGCCAGATGAAGCTCCTCTCTTCGTCTCCCGCTCCTTCTACATGCAAAAATCGCACTCGAGTGGATTTCCTGCCCGATATCCTGCTATAGCCGCATAAATCAGGCGATTTGACGAAAAATAGAGCGGGATTTTAGAGGAAATCTAAGCTGTTTGATTCAAATCTTGATTTGGGATTTGAATTGAACTAAGACTTAATGAATTGGACTAAAATTGGGTTCGAATTGGACTCGACCCGAACCGATTTGGATCGGTTTGGGTCCGATCAATTTAATTTTGTGAAATTAAACTCTAATCGGCGTTGAAGTGCATCGAATTTGGCTCGACGATGCTTGATGGGGTTTGATTTAATTTGATTTGATTTTAATTTAATTAAATTAGATTAAATTAAATTAAATTAAGGTTTAATTTGGGCCAATTTTGCCTCGACGATGATCGATTGGATCGATCGATCATGATCGAGCCGATACGAAAATGTTCGTCAACAGTTCATAATATCTTAATATATATACAACACCCGTCTCGGAAGTATCATTTGTACTGATCAGGTACACATTAATTGGCCATTCCTTTACCATTTGATTCAAAAGAACCTCATTTACCATTTGGCTCAAAAAAGCCTAATTATCATTGCTCAAAAGAGCTCATTTACCATTGATACTTCCACGTCAACATGCATATGCACCTAATTCTTACATATTCATAAAAGAGGCTCATGTAAACTATTCAAGTGTATGTTTTCATATGGAAATACGTATTTGTTATGCTCAAATGTATATTTGCATGTAAAGAGAATGCATGGTAGTACATGTAAAGGATGAAGCATGAGATTCATCATTGAGTTTTAATATTGCATAAAAAGGATTTTGCTTTTACATCAAGTGATCATGAGCTTTTATAAAGAAACATGCTAGTCATAATGATATCATAAAAAGCATAAAAATGAATGTCATTTTTATATATTTGCATGTAAAAAGCTTTCTAAATTTTAAAGAATTCAATTTCACCTACCTCACCACGAAGTGATCCGTCAAAAGTCCTTATGACCCTTTCCTCTTACGCAATCAAAATCTACAAGAGACAAACATAAGGTGTAAACATAAATTTTCTCCCTCTCAAACCTTTAAAAAGCTCTAGGTTATAAACATGTAACTATTTCATACACCAAGCTTTGATTTTCTATATAACCCCTCACCCAATTTACAATAATTCCGTTGTTATTTCCACTAGGATTAAAATTTCATCATAACTCTAGCTTTTGGAAATCCTCAAATAAATATTTGCTCACCTCAAACATACAAACCTCATCTATCCCTTAAACTCAAGTTAACATACAACAATTTATTGGATTTATCTAATTTATGATAAAGCTAAATCTAATTTATGCTAAAACTAAAATCCTTGCTTTAAAACATTCCTAAGCTCAAAAGGAAACAACACACTTAAAGGGTTTTTCATGTCTTTGGAAAATCCTAACTATTGGAGCATGAAAAATTTCTCCTAAAAAGAATCTAGCTTCACAAAAAAGCTTCCTAACATCATTTAGAAACTTTCCTATAAAGTCATTTTGAAGGAAAATCAAAATCGGATAAAACCCTAAATTTTAAAATCCACATTTTTCATGAGATCAACCATAGCTGTCAATGACGCAAAATAGCGCGCGCCATGGCGCACGGCGCGGCGCACCTAAGGCGCCATGTTCATGGCGAGGCGCATGTGTTTAAAATAGCACGCGCTATTTGCGCCACATGTGAGCCATGGCGCATTGCGCACGGCGCAAAATAGCGCGCCAAATTGTTTTTAAATTTCCGTATACTTATGAATATTTTTTATATTTAAAAATATATCTATATTTAAAGATAAACGACTATTCATTGTCCTAATTTCACGAAAGATTTTCTGTTTGCTGCATCCGCCGAACACATCCCGCAGTCCCTAAGTCGAGGTCGCTGAATCTATCCCGAAGTCGAAGGTTTTTTGTTTTCTATTTGCTGCATTCGCTACTTCCGCCGAATCCAGCCGAATCTGTCCCGAAGTTGAAGTCGTTGTTTCCGCCGAATCGTCCCGCAGAGCAGTGTTTTTGGCAAATCCGCCCCCTCCTTCGTCTATTCCAATAAAAAATCTTACCAGCTGACTCTGATTTGCAACCTCCGTCTGTTCCACACATTTTTGTTGTTTTGCACGGCTATTTCTTACAAGAATTTACGACTTAACAGGTATGCTCGGTACCGTTAGGTACATGCTCGGTACCGCTAAGTAAATGCTCGGTACCGCTATGTATATGCTGAATACCGCTCGGTACCGCTAGTTACTTGCTCTGTACCGCTCGGTACAGCTCGGCACAACTAGGTACCAGCTCGGTACAACTAGGTACACGCTGTTTAACATGTAGTTCATTTGGATGCGAACGCAATTGGAGTATTTTTGAACATGTAAGTATTTTACAATGTATGTGTTGATTTTGTTATATATGTTCATAATATAGTAATGTAATAATATTTTAATTGCAGCTTCATATCAAACGAAGAGCAAATTGGATCATGGTCGCTTAAAGAATTTAGTTTATGTGAAATATAATAGAGCACTGATTCGGAGATTCAATCATCGTGATGTCATTGATCCTATTTTTTTGACTGAGATAGATGATGCAAATGAATGGCTAACAGGAAAATTAGATGATGAGTCTGATGAAGAAAATGACTTTATTGCTGGAGAGGAAGATTTAACTTGAACAAGTGTTGCTAAAGCTACTGGTGTTTATGATAAAAGCTATAATATTCGGGAAAGATCTAAAGGGAAAGAGAAAGAATCTTCAATTAGGCATGATGTTGCTATTGAGAATGATGATGAGGAGGGTGATGAAGAGAATTATGAAGTAGGAGACAATGTTGAAGAAGATAATGAAGCTTTTTTAACATTTGCTGATGATGATGATTCCCAAGAAGAGTAGATTAAATTCATATTTGATCTTTTAAAAAAAGATTGTAATATTTGAATTATGAGATATTTGGATGTTACTTAGTCGAACTTATATATGTTATTGTTGTCTTTTATTATTATGATAGCTTGTCTTTCATTTTTAATAATATTTCATATTCATGCTTATTATTTTATATTTTTTATATAACTTGCGCCATGTTCAAAATAGCGCGCGCCGCGTTGTGCGTTATGCGCCATGGCTACAAATGGACCTTTGCGCCATGGTGCGCCATTCCTAAATCTCAAGGGAAAATCATGAAAAAGGTTTATGAGAGCTCACCTTACTCTTCCCTACAACTTTCCTTCAATCTCCCTCGCAAACCACCGCCAGAAACCGCCTCTAGGGCCGCCGGATTCACCTCCTACCCGACGCCCCTCCTCCCTCTATCGCCGCTCGGTTCGGTCCGCAAGGATGAAATGGGGACCGAAACATTTCGGTCTCCTATTTAGTGTGGGATCCTCTCATTAAATGCCTAATTACCTAAAAGCCCTTACTTAAAAATCATCTCTATTCAAAATTCATCAAGGGCAAAACCGTCAAAAAGAGATTTCCGGAAATTTTAACTCTCAAAATACTTAAAATCTAATATGGTTTCTATACATCGGTTCACTCAGAATTTTGCGCACTATTTTATAAAATTTATTGCGTCGAATTCCGACGACTTTGAAAAATTCACTTAAAACTCGTCGCGATGCATAAAAAAGTGTGCAAGGTCTAAAATGACATTTCGCTGGTTTTACAATAATTTTATGTGTTTTTAGACCTAATCATCTAGTCAATTTAGTGGAATTATGGATGTTATGCATTTATTATAGTATTGAAAATGCAATTTTATTTTAATTATTTTGTTAGACGCTGAGATGATATGATTGCTTTTTGAACATAGTAAAGTGCCTTGTTGCTTTTTTTTTTTGTTGATTGTAAGATCCTTCTGTTGTACGTTTTTTCTCTTCTGTGCTAGTATTGACCGCTGTTTCAATAAGTAAAGAGCATTTCATTGCAGACTGCTGATTTTTTCCGGGGAGATAATCCGGAAGGCATGGAAGCACGAAATGAGGTAATTATGCTTTTCATTTTTTTGGCCTAAATCATGGTACTTTATCTTTCTGAAGTTTGAATCATCTGCTAGTTTTCTTGTTCCATTCTGACCCCAAGGTAGTTACATTTCATGAAACTATATCACTATGCAATTAATTTGATAAATATTGGGCATGTTATGATCTTTCTTCTCAATGTCTTCATTAAAATCCCTGCTTTTTTCACAGCACAAAACTTGGCTGTTATGGTTGTTTTATGAACTTTTTGTAGTTTTAATACTTTACTTTGTTTCCTTTATCTATTATGTTTGACAACTCTTGTTGTACATAATAAATTACTTTTTCATAGCTGAATATCTTCTTTGTACCTTGTTTCATTGAATTATGGTGACAGGTTGCAGCCTTAGCAATGGAAGATATGCTATCCTGGATGCAAGAAGGAGGTCAGGTAATATGCTTGATTTTATTTCTCCAACTATGACCATTTTAACAGTCTTGTTCTGATTTTCCTGTAGGTTGGTATATTTGATGCCACTAATAGCAGCAGACAGCGAAGAAATATGCTTATGAAAATGGCTGAAGGAATCTGTAAGGTACCTTTTAATTATGCCTTAATACAGATGCATATATTATGTAATTCTATAGTAGAATTGCATTTTGTCCCCTCAATTATTTATTTCACTTTCTGCTACAACTCAATTTAATCCATGTTTGATCCAGAAGTTCCATTTTTTCCCTTTTAGTTTTACTGGTTGTGTTGTGTCAATCAAATACAGGCTGGGAATTTTTTTTAGCCTGATAAGAGAACTTAGAACTCTAAATTAGCCCCTTTACTATTTGAGTCTAGAGGTGCATTTTGTGCTTTTGATGATAATGGGTATCACTGATTAAACCCATTGTATGAGTCAGTGCCATTCAATCAGCAGCCTTGTTCCTCTCCTAGCATTAATCCACCATCATTCACAGAGACATTACTCATTTTTGGCATTGGATTGACCATTGGCTGCGATGGCCATGGGTTCTCTATTTATTAAGATTTCATCCTCTCCTTATTGCCTTCCTGCATTGGTTCTTCATCTGCAGAGACTTCTAGCAGCTGGTTACCAGATCAACTGGTACTCTGTTCCAGTGGTCCTCATTGAATCTTAATCCATAGAAGGGACTAAGCTTATCGAGAAACCCTCATCCAACCGCTCAAGAACATGTGAAGCTCGGTCCCAGTTAAAATTTCTTAAAGTAGTTTTCTTCTTAATCTTACTCCTCTAATAGCAATGTCTGCATTTTCTATAGGGAGGCATTCGTCTTAATTTGGAGACTTGCCACTGGTCCATTAGTGTAGTGCAAGCCAAGGTTTAAAATTGCACAAGTGTAAACCTCAAAATTCAAAAGTTGCATAAAGTGAAAATGAAGGTTAAAAATAATTTTTTTTGCTGACTTGGCACCGGCCTAAAAAGGAAGAGTCGGAACTCTTTGTCTCTCATCCCTGATCGAAGAAAGCTATGCAGTCATTCCTTCGAGTCCTGATAATATAATATCTAAATAATATATTAAAGGTCCGGGTTTTTAGAGAGAAAATATATTTTCAAATTTCAAAATTCAGTCTGCTTCGTTTCCGCTGGTTTTCCTATGGTGGCGGAGGGCCGCCAGCATTCCTTTGCTGGCGGTCCGGTTGATGGTCGTCGTCCATTGTCAGGTGGTTCTTGGGCTCCTTATCGGTCGATGTTGAACTCTTCGTCTCCAGCTTTTGGAGATGGCTCCATGGGTGCAGAATTGAATTCTTCAGTCCCGGAGTATCAGGAAAAATTTAGTAATGGAAGACCTTTGATTATTAACGAAGGCGGTTTGTTGGCATCCAAGAAGATCAATCCTGATATTGGTAAAGGCAAAAATGTGGTGGTTGAAGGGGACTCCAAAGTTCCCAAATATTATGAATGTGGCCAAGGTACAAGGGGTTGTCTTGTTTCTAATTCGGATGATTCGCCTTCCTCTGGTATGAAGATTTTCGTGAATAAGGCTGGGAATTCTAGTTCGGTTGCTGGGATTGATGGAGGTTTGAATTCAAATTTTAATAATTTGCCTGATAATGTTGCTAGTTCAGAGACTGATGCTGGTATTTATGGTGAAAAAATTATTAGTAAGGATCAACATAACTTTGGGGCTCCATCTTCCTCTAAGCCTTGTGCATAAGTTATTAGTTATGATCTATCAGTTGTAGATCTTGAAGCGGTTTGTCATTGTGAGTCAGGAGATTTGGATTTGTGCAATCATGATGTGGAAAATTTTTGATGTTCCCAATTCGAAGGAACCAGGTGGAAATGGTTTGCATAATGCTTGGAGTAACAAGACTAATCTTAGAGTTATAGATTTTGATTTTGGATCTTGTTTGACGGATGATGGTACAACGGTGAAGCAAGGTTTAAAATTGCGTAATTAAGCCTCGAGGCGATTTTCGTCCGTGAGGCGAGGCGTAAGCCTCGAGGCGGTCTGAGGCGTAAGCCTCACGGACACAGAATTGCGTAAATGAAAAATTAAGGGTTTTAGCTGGAAAATAATAGAAATATTGTATCTTACAATAAAAACATCTAAATGATATATGAAAATAGTGGAAAGTAAGAAAGTAGATGCAATAAAATCATGTCCAAAGTATAAAATCACAAAATATTAGTTTAACAAAACTCCCAAAGTATAAAAAATATGTAAAATGCAATCATATCCCATCACTAAATGGGTCTTCAAGGGAATATTCTTCTCCAATTATATCTATGAATGTCATATAATCACCATCTTCAATATGACTCACTTTTCTCTTCCCTGTTCAATAAGAGAAAAGATCATTATCATGTTAATTGCTCACTTGATATAAATATAATGCAATAGCATATAAGAAGTTGTGGAATACTTTTACTTGATTGTTGTGCTGCAGAGCTAGTGGATGTGTGTGGTGTGGTATTAGTGGATGTGCCAACTTGATCTGCTTCGCCCCTCAAGACATCCACACTTAGATCTTCTAGCTGTAAGTCTGATAATGAGAAATCTGTCTCATCATCTATGAACCACTCATTATCAGATGACACATCATCACACACCAACGGGTCCTCATCATCCTTCAACCTCTTATTCCTCAACCTCCTATCTCTTAACCTCTTGTTGTGCATAATACATATGAGGGAGTTCATTCTGAGTGTTGATAGCCGATTCCTTCTCTTTGTTTGCACTTGACTATATGTACTCCAGTTTCGCTCAGACCTAGAAGAAGAACAAGTGAGGCCCAACACTCTTACAGCAAAACTCTGTAACTCAGGAGTGGAATCACCAAATTGGATCCACCATTCAACTATTTTCAAGAAGAAAAAATATAATCAGAACTAAATAAAGTGTCTTGCATTTACCAAAATAACTATACCTAGAGACCGTTTGTCAATGGTTGCTTTTGCTGCATTCAGACCAAAAAAACCTTCTTTATTCCAGAATAGAACAATTTGTGAATCTGCAAGCTCCTTATCTGCCTGCTCCGGTATTAATCTTTCCATACAATGATACAGACCAAGCTTCACCTCCGGGTTTGAAGATTTCTTCTATGAATATTGAAATTGAGGATTGAGATAATATGCCGCTGCATGTAGATGACGGTATAACTACACCTCCCACCGAGCATCAATGATATCCCAAATCTCCCTATAACTTGCCTCCTCTCCTCCCAAGTTGTGTGCAATCAACTCCTTGGTCTCATCCATAGCATTATAAATAAAACCCATAGCTGGTTTCTTCTCTGCATCCACTAAGCGTAGTACTTGCACTAAGGGTCTCGTGCTCAATATGACATAGGTCACAGTAGTCCAAAATTTATCATTCAGAATAATCTTTCTTATTTCCTTCCCCTCACTTTTCTTCCCCCAAGCTGAGTTAAGTCATTCGATTGATGTAAACATTGCTTCCAAAGGTTGCCTCACTTCCATTAGGCTCTGCAGTGTCAAATAGGATGTGGCAAACCTATAGATTTATAGTGCACAAATGTAAGAACTAAAAACATACAGTAGGAATTGCAATAATGATTTGCAGTGCACAAATTTAAGAACATACCTAGTGGTTGCAGGGCGAATGATTTCCTTCTTTGAAAACTTTCTCATCAAGCTTAAGACCCATGAGTGATTGTAGATAAACTTTGTAATCTTCTTCGCCCTAGAAAGAGCACTCTTATGCTGAGGTAAGTCACCAAGATCCTCCAAAATGAGATCGATACTATGTGCTGCGCAGGAGGTCCAATATAGGTGTGTCATCTTCTCCATCAACATCTGACCAGCTGCTTTGTATGCACTGGCATTATCAGTCACTACCTGGACAACCAATTACTCCCCAATCTCCTCAATAACCCCATCAAGTAAATTGAAAATGAATGTAGCATTTTCACCTCATTTGAAGCTTCAACTGATCGTAAAAACACCGTGCCGTAGGGATTGTTGACAAGGATGTTAATCAAGCTCATGCTCTTCATGTCAGACCATCCATCTGACATAATGGTCACACCAGTCTCAATCTATGTCCTTTTAATCTCATCAATGCTCCGCTCTGTGTTCTGCAGCTCCTTTAAAATCCATGTTCGCAACTCATACATGGAAGGTGCCTTCAACCCTCTCCCATACAACCCTACAGATCGCAGCATATTGAAGTAGGCAGGCGACGTAGCAACATTAAATGGTATGGCATTATAAAAAAAGAAACCTCCCAATGTCCATGCAAACATGTCGCCGACCCTCTCTGGTACCAGCTGCCGGCATCATTCTGCTTGTCCTCTATCCGCTCCTGGATTAGTCATATACTGATCCATAGGACCCTGTGCACCTCTATTATGTATAGTGGAGGAAGACCCCTTTCCACTCTCGCTCCCAAAATAAGCACCATGTTCGACCATTTCATCAAATTGCTCCTATTGTAAGTGTTTCACCGTGGTAGTTTTCTTCATGTAAGCACTTATTTCTTCCTTCACATTGTCCGGCACTTGCACACGGTGCTACGTTCTTATGAGAGCATGATAAGGGTTCCTTCATGCGGGTTACTCCGCCCTTCACCACTTTCTCACAAAAATTGCATTTTAAATAGACATACGTTTTCTCGCCCTCTCCTACGTCAACTTGCACGCTATATTTCTAAGAAAGGTCACGCCGCAATGACGTATTCGCCTTTTCTTTACCTCTAACCATGTCTCCTAAAGCAAAAATCCAAAAACACAAAAAACAATAAAAAATTCATAAACCCTAGATTTTCTTAAACTTAAAAAATCTAACCCTAAACTTAAAAAAATACCTAAAATCCAATGTGGAGTGCTCCTAGAGGGCGGCCGGAAGTTTCAACTTTGCCGGAGAGAGCGGCGCCGGCGAAAGAAGCGGCGGGAAGGAAGCCGACGGGTAAGCACCGTGCGGGCGTGTTGACCTCATTTTTGTATGAGGTCACTTGGATCAATCCTGACCCTAAATCAATCTAATCTCGAAATCAATTCAAACTCTAGGATCCTCCTAGAATCTCAACCTTAGGATCTACCCAGATCTTAGAAATCCAAACCAAAATTCAATGCTAAAAGGCCAAGTCCTAAAAGCTTTTTTCAGCAAATTTTCAAATACTTCAAAACTAGTCAAATGACCTCCGATTCAGAGTATGTCAGTTGCATACTGATGGGACATGTCTCTGGAGGCAACCCTCTAAATTTGAGCACATTCTGAGGTCTCTAACCTCAAAAACTAAATCAAAATTCAAAGGCTGTAAAACCTTCAAATATTTACAGTCTATGCCACTGGACCTGTCACATAGAAGTTTCTGACCTTAGAGCCTTCACCAAAGCCTCTAGTCACTTCTAGACCATTAATCCTGATATGTTGATCAATAAACTGCATTTTTTTGGACTCATCTCAGCCCCTAATCGTCATGAGCCCAAAATGACCAAAATACCCCTATGGGGCTCAAATAGTTATTTCAAATCAAACGACCTCCAAATTGAATGCAACCACATCCAGCAAGTTTTAAATGTCATTTCAAACCTATTGGACCTTTCCCAACCCTTGGGTCAACCTAGTTGACCAAGTCAACATTTTTGACCCAAGAGGCCCTTTAAGGGTCTAAACAGGTGTTTTGAACCAAATGACCTCCTTAGACCCTGGGACCACACCCAATAGACTCAAAATGTTATTTTGAATTGATTGAACCCATTTCCAGATCTGGGACCCACCTGGTTGACCCAGTCAACCTAGGTTGATCCATACTCCCTTAAGGTTCTTAATAGGTCAATTTCACCCATTTAGCCTATCTAACTCATATCAAGGCCTTGAATGCTTTCTAATTCATGGTGTTAATGTGCCTTGAACCATCCCTAGTCAAATCTAGATCAAGTTGACCAAGTCAATTTAACAAAGTTGGTCCAATCCATTCCAAACTTCTATACCAAACTCAAATCTCAATCCCTTCACTTGGCCTATGTTCTAAACCAATTTAATTAACTCTTGAGGTCATTTGGCTGCTACCTCAGCAGTCAACATGGCCAGTTGACCAGTCAACACTTGGTCAACAAATCTCTAAATGCCCAAATGATTTGATTCAAGCTAGCTCAATCTCTTCCAAACCCTTCAAACAATTTTCTAAGGCCCCTTCATTGCCACATCAGCAGGCCAAGTGGCTTTGGATTGGTCAAAGAGTCAAACCATGCTTTGGAGTGGTCAAATTTGGTCAAAAACATATTTAAACTTAATCACATTCTAATCCAAATCAATCTAGCAGATTAGTTAGTCTCTAGAACATTCCTAGAGCTGTTTTGAACCCACAGATTTAAATCCAAAGGTCCCTATCTCTCCATGTGTCCAAATAGAGGACAAAACACCCTTTCCATGTAGGATGTCCTTGATCCGTCCTTGGCTTCTGCTCCCACCAACTCCCAGTGACACATGGTAGCATCTGGAGGTCCAGCCATTTGATCCTAGCCGTCCAAGTAACCTGGGGACGTTTGAATAGGGAGAAATGCCCTAATGAACTCTCATTCGTATCCCTACATTCTCTCACTCACCTAGAGCTCCTCCAGCCGAACTCTTTGTTCGTTTGAGCTCTACTGGACCTCCTTGACACTTCCCCACCCAAATCCCTCCGGTCAAAGATGCCTCCGGCGATCTTCCGGTGAGCTCAATACCCAATCCATCCAAGGCTCATTCCAGGCGATTCGTGGAGCGTCGGAGCGTGGGTTCAACTAGGAACTTAATCGTGGACAGTCTACAAGCTCAACCATCCATTTAACGGTTCAATCCGTCCAAAAATCAAGGTGAAAATTGAAACCCTAGAGCTAGGTACACTAGTCTAAATAGATTTTTGTAGAGCTCATTTTAAGCCAAATAAAATAATCCCCATAATTTCTGTTCACCTAGGCTATCTAGGTTTAAAATTTCAATTAATTTAGTAGATTGGATCAAAAGAACGAGCCAAAAAATCAATCTTAGGGCGTTTCTTCGGTTTGGCTCAGGTGTACAATTGCTGGACCGTTGATCGCTCGATCAACGGTCCAGATCGAGCCTTCCCGCGGTTCGGTTAGTCTGTGTTTTGATTTCTTGATCCGATCGATTGTCCGACGGGATCTGGGCTGTCCTTTTGATTTGCAGGATCTAATATGCACCGCTTGATCCCCTTTCATATAGATCAAAAGACGGGATCTCATTCCCGCCGTCGGATCGGATCAAGGTAAATCCAACGGCTCTCCCGTATTGCTGACGTGGTTAAGTGGCTAACCACGCTCCAGCACGTGGCTCGCCTAGACAGCGCCGCGTGTGAGACGCGGCGCACCGCCGTCGTTCACGTGTTTTGGCCCTGCGAATCAGAGCCCGCCACGTGGAGCCGCCGCCGCTATTACCTGTTAATCAATTTTAATTAATATTTAACTATTTTAATTAGCAGGGATTTCAAAAATCATTAAAAATAAAATATAAATTTAAAAAATTTAATTTTTTATATCAAAATGCTCAGAAAAATAAGATCTTTAATTTGAAATTAATTTTGATTTAAAATACTACATATATTTTAAATTATTTCAATTATTAGATATTTCATATTTTTGATTAATAATTAATAAAAATATTTGATTAAAATAATTTAGATAATTCAAAATTTTCAAAAAATTGAAAGCTTTAATTTAAAACTATTTTCAAAATTTAAAACTTAATATATTTTGATTATTTCAAATTATTTGAATATCCATATTATGTAATTAATATTTAATTAAATATTATATTAATTATTTGAAAATTAAAAATTTATTTTCAGATGATTTTGAAAAATCAGTGGATCTCCCAACCATTCATAAATTATTTTTAATAATATTTTGAATTATTTTAGTTTAAAATATATATTTATATGTATGGTTATATATATATATATTTACACTTTAAATGTTTTTTTTGAAATTATACATATATGTAAATCTTTAAACATTGGGAGATCTCCCTTGAAGGTTTAAATATAGATTGAGCATGTTTGAATGGAAATTATGGGGAGTGATTAGTGCATAGTTGTTCTTTAATTATTCACTAATCAAGATTTAAGTTAAGTTAATCATGTTAGTTCTTGCATGCTTAAGGTGCACACACCACTTAGATTTAGGCTCTCCTAGATTTAGGGTTTGCTTGGTGTGATTGCATATTGCTTATGTTAAGTTAAGGGTTAGTAGAACTTTGTTTCAAACCCATTAAACTTAGTGTCATTAAGGACAATAATTAAGGACTTTGATTAGACAACTTAGAAAATACATTATAATTAGGATTCACTTCTTCTTGAGTTGAAACTTCCAACAATTGAACTTAGTGACATGTACAGCCACTAGAAAAATTTTCACCGGTTTTAGAGACCATTAAGGCCCTTAATCAATTTTCTTAAGATTAAGCCTTAATTAAGCCTCTAAACCTTCCAAAAAAATGTAATAAATCCATTTTAAACCCAAAAATTAGGTATAACCCCTCTAATTGACCAGTTTTGAATCCTCAACCAATGAAAAATAAAACAAAAATTATTTGACAGCAAACTTAGGCTTAAGTTAATTTTAAGAGAAATTGAATATTTAATTAATATAATTAATTAATAATTATTAATAATTCCAAAAATTTCTCAAACACTTGGGAATCTCTCCTTAGGTCATTCCTGACCTTTGGAGCTGATTTCAAGGAGTTGAGATCTCATTTGGAGCAAAATTACAAAAAGGCCCTTTAATTAAAGAGTTTTAAAATTCCAATAAATGCATCAAATTTCAAACCTTCATAACTAATTCAATAAAAATCCAAACTGACCAAACTCACTTGCATTCAACTCATAACAAAGTCTAATATTTATTAAAAATATTAAAATTCCAGAAAAACATCAAATTCAAAAAGTCAACTTTTTGGTCAAACTTAGGTTAAAACTAGTTCAAAACTTCAAACCTTCGTAATAAAATGTAGAAAAATCCGATTTCAATGTACTTATTGTCTAACTGATCGTAGTAAGGTCTAGTATTTTAATAAAATGTTAACTTTCCAAAAAACATTTTAAATCAAAAAGTCAATTTTCAACCCTTTAATTAAATGATTAAAATATTCATAAAACTCAAAATCGCTCTAAAACTCCAGAAAATATTAGTTTAATGCTTAAAACACTCAACAAATCTTTTGAAACACAACAACCATTCTAAAGATGAAGTTTATTGGCTGGACTACTCCGGGCTGCGGGACTAAGTGTCCTAAGGAGGCTGGTTCCTCGAGCCTGGTGGCACAACGCCACGAATGGATTCTAAGGGATGTTAAACCTTAAAATAGATTAATCATTAATTTTTTAACATTTTAAAATCTCTAATTCAATTACATTAATTTGGTTTATCGGCTGGACTACTCCGGGCTGCGGGGCTAAGTGTCCTAAGGAGGCTGGTTCCTCGAGCCTTGTGGCACAACGCCACGAATCAATTAATGGCAAACTTAAATTAATCAACTTTAAAAATTAGTAATCAACCAACCTTAATTAAAATATATTAATTTTCAAACTTTAACTAAATCAAATCACTTAATTATATTGGGTACCACTGGGTAACCCAGGCCTACAAGGCTATTTACTTAGGCTCAAGGAAGGTGAAATAAACTTCATGGCCTCAGTGTGAAATAAAGGTGGTTTCCAACAAATAATTAATAATTAATTTTAAAAGATTCAAAATATTAATATTTAAGCTCTAATTAAATTCCCTCAAACCTTTCAACCAATCGAACCTTAAATAACTTTAACTAATGATCCTGTTTAGGACATATCAAAACCACACGACCTATCTCACACACTTTAGATGGTTTGCTAGGATCACTGACTCTAGTTTTAGGATAGGCCGGTGTTTTACTTTCTGCAGTTGTGTGCCGAGTTTTCGAGCTTTTACTGCATGCTGTTTGCTAGTGTAGAATTGATGTGTTTATTTACTTATTTCCTGCACTCTGTGATTGATTGTGCGTTAGATTTACCCCTAGGTTAGGGACGAATTATACTTGTGCAATCTTATGCAGGTGGCCATGCTCATATAAGGAGCCGAAATTAAAGGGGGCAATCAATAAAAGTAAAAATATATATACTCTTTGTACAGGTATCTGCCGCGCTTAAGACCCCCTTTAAATAAAAGAGCATGGCCAAGTGTTACTAAAAAAAATGCATTTCAATTTTTCATATTATAACTGCTTGGGATTGAATATATAACTGCTGATTATTAGGATAACCTTGCAGGATCGAGTCTAGATTTTCTATTTCAAATTAATGTAATTTGATTGTATAAATGTTGTAAAATACTTAAAATGATTTGAATTTGGGATATTTGATTCAAATTGAATTCCAAAGAGGTGAAGACATCCCTAAATGGGAGAGTCTTCTTCCATTTGGAAGTCAAATTAGGATCCCTTTCAAATATCCAAAGAGGAAAGATAACACCCCGTTCAAGGGGGAGTTTCTTTCCATTTGGATATCCTGAACCGACGAATCAAGATGTTCGTGAGAAGACGAAGAAATTGACAACGAGAAGAATCCCAAATCTCAAAGTCATTTGATTTAGGATTAGAAATCCAAGTTGTAGTCAGTGGTGCCCGGCCACTTTAATTTCTTGCAATTTTTGAGATGTAATAATAAGTGGCACTTTCCATATGGACATTCAATTTGATATATTTAATTGATTTCATATTAGAACTCCTACTTTTCTAGTCTTTTTACTTCCATGCCGCATTTGGTTGGACCTGGAATTCGGATTTAGGCTCTTAGGAGTTTGTCAAAAAATTCTTCTATTTTAATTAAATAAAATTTTTAAGATAAGATAGAAACTCTAAACGATCCTAAGAAGTAAGCTCGGACTCGCCGAGGGTTTTTCATACATCCATATTGTACTTTCTCAACCTTGTTAGGCATCTCCCTGCCTGCGGGTTCTGGCAGACCATCTGGCCTATGAGGGTGCCGAACTGTCAAGGGGATGTTATGCAATCTCTAGGGAAAAACCTATTTTATAAGCCAAAAAGATTTTTAAACTGCTACATACTGATTTTGCATTCAATCGAGTCAATTAGCATGCATCGCATTAGTAACAAATTTAAAAGAGTAATATTTAATTGCATCTATTTAGACATCAAATACCCGACATAAGTTAAAGGGGTCAATTAAGGATCTGCTCTAGATGTCGACCCCATTCCTCTAAAATTTTCTAATTAATGTCCCTACCACTCAACAATAAAAGACTGGACTCATATTTTAAAATCGTTTAGGTGGTTTAGCTGGCTCCCCAATCCAGGCGCGGTTAAGACCAGACTTTCACTGCATTAGCTAGGTTCGGGGTACTAATTTCGAGTACCCAATTTAGACTTAGGTTTCGAGTCGGGCTCGGGTCATAAGACCTCAATTTTCGGGAATTGAATCCCATATTTCTAATAAAATTGACCACTTAAACTAAACATCGCTTTCAATCAAATACAAGCCTAACATTTAGAATTAGTTGGAGTGTTTTCTGAAGTAATTCAGAATTTTAAAAACACTCCCTACTCCTCTTCCTTTGACTCTGAAAATAACTGTTCAACATTGAACCAATCCCTCTTGAAATTCCTACCCTTTTCTTTCTTTGATATCAATCTTTGAAAATCTTAGCTAAAATTTCTACCGCTATTTTAATCGAGAGTTTTCGTAGGAAATTCTGATTTCCTACGATGTAATTAACTACGAGGGCTTGTGCTCGTAAGAGATTTAGAAACCCAGAATTGATTTTCAAAATTAATTTTTCAAAACCCTTAATTAATTCTATTTGGGAATTTAAACAAAAATGACGATCGTTATCGTCATATTCAAAATTTTGGTAATAAGTAATATCATCTTTCTTCGGGAAGATATATTATTTTATTATCATTATTTTGATTATGAAATTAACGATCTCTTATTCGAATTATTATGGTTAAACAATTGATTGAACATCATTTTGATCTTTCGAGATCATACATGTTCCCCCTTGAGTTTGACTACGATAATTTGGATAATTTTAAAGTTTTGAAATTAGGACCAATTAGTGAATGATATTCTCTCCATTTGAGATGATATATCGTTCTTAATGTTGTGTTCGATTTCAAAACTAAAATTCAAAATTAAATCTCTCCCAAAGAAAATTAATATATTTTTAAAATTATATATATATATATATATATATATATATATATATATATATATATATATATATATATATATATATATATATATATTAATCAAAACAGGGCGCCCTCTGTTTCGGGAACTGGAGCGTGCGGGATGGGGAAATTTTGGGAGAGCTGTTGCCATTCGGGTATAAGGAGAACAAAACTTCATTTTAAGTGCGTGGGCTCATTCCCATGAGGCGTACGCCTCACTAAGAATTGCGCAATTGCGCCTCTGAGGCGCGCCTCAATCCTAGTGAGGCGTACACCTCTTACAGTGGTGGAATTGCGTAGGCTTCAAGGCGGTTTTGGGAGGAATTGCGCAGAGGCGTGCCTCTTATTGCGCAATTTTAAACAGAGCAGTGAAGTTACATGAGCAGAATGAACTGAGAAATACTAAGAAGCTTTAAAATGCATTAGTCATCAAAGTCTTTCGTGAAAATGTTTAATTTCATGTGATTAGCTTGGAATTGAGAAGGCAATGAGCTCAGTTTGGTAAATTTCATCTAACTCTGCTAGGTATGGGCTGGAGTTTATGTACATTTAATGATTCAGAAGCTATGGATTTGGTCTTCTCTAATGGTCCATTGTATGTTAATGGACATATCATTGACAATTATAAGTGGCCGACAACATTTTCTCCTACTTCTTTGAAGGGATTATCAGCTCCGGTTTGGGTAAGGATACCTAATCTCCCATTACAGTTTTGGGATGAAATTAATGTATGCAAGATTGCTTCCAAAGTTGGTACGCTTGATATGATCAACGAGAACATGTTTCAATGGGGGAGGAGGGAATTTGCTAGAGTTTGTGTTCGTATTAAGCTTGATGACAAGCTTCCCCTTGGTGTTTGGGTGGAGGGTGGCTCGGGGAGATTCTTTCAGAAGATTGAATATGAAAGAATCTATAATTTTTGTGTTAATTGTGGTAAGATTGACCACTACAAAAGTAGTTGTTTGGAGCTTAGTTTGGGTGCTGCTTAGCCTAGTTTTAAGCAACCTGAGTGTTATGGTAATGGGAATGTGGGATATCCTTCTATGGTGAACTTTTTCAAAGTTTCTGATGATTGCGGGGGTGGTTTTGTTGGGGACATTGGTGTTAGTTATGGACCATGGATCCATGTCAACTATGGGAAGAGAAAAGTTAAAAATTCATGGTTGAGGAGGTCCGGGTTCAATGCAGTAAGGAATAATGTGCTGAAGGTGTCTGATAAAAGGGAAACGGTTGGTGATTGATGGGATTCTGCTGTGGTTCCTACTAATGTTGTTGTTGTTCCTTGGGAAGTGGTTCATTCAAAACTTGTTTTGTCATGACCCGGCCCGGTTAGCTCGCAAGTGCGAGGCGGGAATGGAGATCGGACAGAAGGAATTAAAAACTTTCACATTTCATTATACAAAACATCTTCCAATCATAAGAAAGCCACTAAAATAAAACCAAGAGGGAAATTTTCTTTCTTTCTATTCGTTCAACAACACATCTTCATAATAAATCAAAATATAAAGTTTCCAAAATATGAAAGATGTCCAAAAATATTTTCTTATATATTATCTCTAATTCTTCTATCTCAAAATATCAAAAACAAAAAGACAAAACCTGTTTCTTATCCGTCATTATCTTTTACGAGGTTCTCTTGAAATGTGTCCCATAAGCAGGGTGAGTCACAACTCAGTAGATGTAAATGACATTCGAATAAATTTAGATACTAGAGAAGAAACTACAACATGCTTTTATATCTGAATAAAAGAATAATCAACAGATTACAACATTTGTCTAAGGTAAAACATGTCTTTACATCAATCTTTAAGTTCTCATTCTTTGCATAATCTTTCAATTCTTCTTCTTTAAACATTCATGGCTCAGATAAAAGCATCATATGCGTATAACATAAAGATGCAATTTCATAATATCTTAATATATATCACCCATCTCGGAAGTATGATTTGTACTGATCAGGTACATAAAAATTGGCTATTTCTTTACCATTTGGTTCAAAAGAATATCCTTTACCATTTGGCTCCAAAAAGCCCATTACTATTGCTCAAAAGAGTTCCTTTACCATTGATACTTCCGCGTCAACATGCACATGCACATAATTCTTACATATTCATAAAAGAGGCTTATATAAACTATTCAAGTGTATGTTTTCATATGTAAATACATATTTGCTATGCTCAAATGTATATTTGCATGTAAAGAGAAATACATGTGTAGTACATGTAAAGGATGAAGCATGAAATTCAACATTGAGTTCTAGTATTGCATAAAAAAAGGACATTGCTTTTACATCAAGTGATCATGAGCTTTTAAAAAAAACATGCTAGTCATAATGATATCATAAAGAGCATAAAAAGGAATGTCATTTCTATGTATTTGCATGTAAAGAGCAACCTAAATTTAAAAGAATTCAATTTCACCTACCTCACCACAATGTGATCCGTCAAAAGTTCTTACGACCATTTCCTCTTACGCAATCAAAATCTACAAGAGACAAACATAAGGTATAAACATAAATTTTCTCCCTCTCAAACCTTTAAAAACTCCTAGGTTATAAACATGTAACTATTTCATACACCAAGCTTTGATTTTCTATATAACCCCTCTCTCAAATCATGTTAATCTCTTTTTTTTTTTATTTCTACTAGAACTAGGATTGCAATACACATAAAAGGTTTTTCATGTTTTTGGAAAACCCTAACTTTTGGAGCATGAAAAATGTCTCCTAAAAAGAATCTAGCTTCACAAAAAAAAAAAAAAAAAATCCTAACATCATTTAGAAATTTTACAACAACAACAACAACAACAACAACAACAACAACATCAAGTATTTATCCCACTACGTGGGGTGGGCTATATGAATCCTTTTTCTCCATTGTGTCCTATTAAAAGTCAAATTCTCGTTTAAATCTAATAAAGAAAGGTCATTCCTAATATTTTCTAACCAAGACTTTTTAGGTCTACCCCTACCTTTCTTAACATAAGTCAAATCTAATACCTCTACTCTCCTAACCGGGTGATCGCAAGGCCGCCGTTTTATGTGACCAAACCATCTAAGGCGACTTTCTCTAATCTTATCTTCTACTGGAGCTACTCCAACCTTTTCACGTATATGCTCATTTCGTATCCTATCTCTAAGGGTAAAGCCACTCATCCACCTAAGCATCCTCATCTCTGCCACACTTAACTTAGTATTATGCTTCTCTTTTAAAGGCCAACATTCGGCACCATAAAGCATTGCAGGCCTCACTACCATCTTATAGAATTTTCCCTTAAGTTTGAGGGGTACATTTCTATCACATAACAAGCCCGATGCATTCCTCCACTTCAATCATCCAACTTGAATTCTGCTGATAATATCCCCATCTATTTCACCATCACTCTGAACAATAGATCCAAGATATCTAAAACGTGTACTCTTATTAATGACTTGATCGCCCAAAGTCACAATCCCCTCACTAGGTCTATTACTACTAAAATTATACTCCATATATTCAGTTTTAGATCTACTCAAGCGAAAACCTTTAGACTCTATGGTTGACCTCTATAATTCAAGTTTACCTTCAACTCCCTCTCTAGTCTTATCAACAAGAAGAATATCATCAGCAAAAAGCATACACCAAGGTACATCCTCTTGCAAATGTCTAGTGAGAACATCCATGACTAAAGCAAAAAGATATGGGCTTAAGGCTGATCCTTGATGTAACCCAACCGAAATAGGGAAATACTTGGTCAATCCCCCTTGTGTTTGAACACAAGTAATAGCTCCTGCATACATATTTTTAATGATTTGAATATAAGCATTATTGACTCCTTTCTTTTCAAGAACTCTCCATAGCACTTCTCTTGGGACTTTATCATATGCTTTTTCTAAATCAATAAATATCATATGTAGATCTTCCTTATTTTCTCTATATTTCTCCATCAAACCTCTTAATAAATGTATGGCTTCCATAGTCGACCTACCCGGTATGAATCCAAATTGATTTTGAGAAACATTTTGAAAGAAAATTAAAATGGGATAAAACCCTAAATTTTAAAATCCACATTTTTCATGAAATCAACTCATATTTGGGTTTAAAAACATCCCTTACCCTTTCCTATCTTTATCTTAAATAAAACTTGCATTTTCCCAAAACCCTAATTTTCTTCCCTTAGTGAAAACTCAACGAAAAGAAAAGGAAACTCTTGCAAACAACTTACCTTAGCATTCCTCACAAGTTTCCTTCATTTTCCTTCGCAAATCGTCGCCGGAAACCGCCTATGGGACCGCCGAATTCGCCTCCTACCCGACGCCCCTCCTCCCTCTATCTCCGCTCGGTTCAGTCCGCAAGGATGAAATGGGGACCGAAAAGTTCGGTCCCCTAATAAGAGTGGGATCCTCTCATTAATTACCTAATTACCTAAAAGCTCTTACTTAAAATCATCCATATTCAAAAGTCATCAAGGGCAAAACTGCCATAAAGATATTTCCAAAAATTTTAACTCCCAAAATACTTAAAATCCAATATGAGTTCTATACATCGATTCGCTCAGAATTTTGCGTACTATTTTATAAAATTTATTGCATCGAATTTCGACGACTTTGAAATTTTCACTTAAAACTCATCGCGACACATCGAAAAGCGTGCGAAACCTAAAATGACATTTTGCGGGTTTTACAATTCTCCCTCCCTTATAAAAATTTCTTCATTGAAATTTAAGACAAGCTTAAGAAATTATACCTTAGTCAAAAAGGTGTGGGTAGCTTTCTCTCATCTTTGATTCCTTCTCCCATGTAGCATCATTCTCAGATTCATGCTTCCAAAAGACTTTAACATAAGGAATCTCTCTGTTTCGAAGCCGCTTAACATCATAATCTATGATCTTCTCAAGTTCATCTACGAATGTCAGATCTGGTTGAATATCCACTGATTCAACATTGATCTTTTGAGCTTCATTTGCAATATATTTTCTCAAAGAAGATATGTGGAATACATTATGTACTCCACTCATATGAGATGACAAAAACAATCTGTAGGCCACACTTCCAATTCTTTCTGCTATTTCAAATGGGCCAACATATCTTGGACTCAGTTTTTCCACTTTGCCAAATCTCTTCACACCTTTCATAGGACTAATTTTAAGGAATACAAACTCTCCAACATCAAACTCAACTGATCTATGTTTAGCATAATAATACTTTTTTTTGTCTATCTTGCACAGCCTTCAATCTATCACGGATCAGCTTTATCGTTTCAGTAGCATCATCTACTAAATAAGCTCCAATGATATTTCTTTCTCCTGTTTCAGCGCAACATAAGGGAGTTCGACACTTTCTTCCTTACAAAGTTTCATAGGGTTCCATACCTATACTTACTTTGAAAATATTGTTATAAGCAAATTCAATCAGTGGTATGTGTGTCTCCCACTTGCCACCAAAATCTAGTACACATAATCTGAGTAAATCCTCTAAAGTCTGAATAGTCCTTTCTGATTGATCATCTATTTGAGGGTGGAAGGCTGTGTACTGAAAGTAAGTCTGGTACCTATTGCTTTCTGAACCTTCCTCCACAGTCTAGATGTGAATCTCCCATCTCTATTTGATACTATCGATCTTGGTACACCATGAAGTCTAACAATCTCATTAACATACACACTTGCCAACTTCTCAACAGCATCAGATTGTTTGATAGGTAAAAAGTGTGCCGATTTGGTCAACCTATCTATTATCACCCATATAGCATCATGACCACTTCTGGACCTGGGTAAACCAACTACAAAATCCATGGCTATATCTTTCCACTTCCATTTTGGTATAGGTAAAGGCTACAATAAGCCTCATGACTTCTGATGTTCTATCTTAACCATTTAGCAAACTGTACACTTAGCCACCACTTCTACTACACTTCTCTTCATCCCTGACCACCAAAAATATTCCTTCAAATCTTGATACATCTTGTTACTACCAATGTGAATGGTATAACTTGAATAGTGAGCTTCTTGAAGAATATCCTTTCTTAAGTCTCCAATATATGGGATACAAATTCTGCCTATATACCGTAGTAGCTCATCCTCATCAAGCTCAAACTCCTCCACGTGACATACCTTCACCATGTTTAGGACTTTCTCAAATTCTACATATTGTGGCAAAGCTTCCCTTATCCTATCCTTCAATGTTAACTAAATGATCATCTGATTTAAAGCCACAAACTCTGCATCATTAGGCTGGACTATTGAAATCTCTAGCTTCTCCAAATCTCTTGTCCACTCATGCTGTTGTGTAATCATCCAATTGGCACTACTAGAAGTCTTCCTGCTTAAGACATCAACAATCACATTTGCTTTACCTGGATGATATTGGATGTCCAAATCATAGTCCTTAATAAGCTCCAACCATCTCCTCTGCCTCAAATTCAACTCTTTCTGTGTGAAGATGTATTTTAAACTTTTATGGTCAATAAAAATTTCACACTTAACCCAATACAAGTAATGTCTCCATAACTTCAGGGCAAAAACCACTGCAGCTAACTCCAAATCATGAGTTAGATAGTTTCTTTCATGATTTTTCAGTTGCCTAGGCAATGACCTTTCCATTCTGCATTAGTACATAGCCCAACCCCTTGTGGGAGGCATCTCTCTAAAGATGAAATCCATTCGTCCCCGAAGGAATAGTAAGTACTGTAGTAGTCATCAAGCATTGTTTCAGCCTTTGAAAAATCTCTTCACACTGAACTGACCATTCAAACTTCACTACCTTTTGGGTCAATCTAGATAATGACATAGCTATTCGAGAAAACCCCTCAATAAATCTTATGTTGTAACCATCTAAACCCAAAAAGCTCCTAATCTCCGTCACGGTAGCTGGTCGAGGCCAATCTTCTATAGCTTGTACTTTGTGCTAATCCACAGAAATCTATCCATTATTGTTCATGTCCTAAAAAGTTCACACTCTTCAGCCAAAATTCACACTTGGAGAATATAGCATACAGTTATTTCCATTCAATGCATATAACACCATCCTTAAGTGATTTGCATGTATCTCTTCATTTGGGGAATATACCAGTATATCATCTATGAATACTATCACGAATATATCCATTAATGGCTTAAAGATCCTATTCACGAGGTCCATAAACTTAGCAGGGGCATTTGTAAGTCCGAATGGCATCACCACAAACTCATAATGCCTGTATCTAGTATTGAATGCTGTCTTGCTATATCCTCTTATCTAATCTTAAGCTGATAGTATCCTGATCTCAAGTCTATCTGGGAAAACACAGAGGCACCCTCCAACTGATCAAACAAATTATCAATTCTTGGAAGTGGGTATTTATTCTTTAAAGTCAGTTTGTTCAATTCTCTGTAGTCTATACAGAGCCTTAAACTTCCATCCTTCTTCTTCACAAAAAGCACAGGAGCACCCCATGGAGAAGTGCTAGGCCTGATAAATCCTTTATTAAGCAATTCTTGTAATTAATCTTTAAATTCCTTCAACTCTTTTATTGCCATCTGATAAGGGGCTTTAGCAACAGGATATGCTCCACTAACTAGCTCAATAGTAAAATCAATCTCTCTGCTTGGAGGTAAACTAGATAGATCATCTGCAAACTCTTCTGGATACTCTTGCACAACTGGTATCTCCTCTAACCCCTTCTCTTCTTTCTTCTCGTCCTTAATATAGGCTAAAAAGCCTTCATAATCCTTCCTTAATAATTTGTATGCCATCAAGAAAGAGACTAACATGGAAGTTATGCTTCTTTCTCCTATGAATTTAAATTATTTCTCTCATGGCATGCAAAATTTAAGTTCTTTTTTATTACAGTCTATGGTCACAAAGTGGCAAGACAACCAAACCATACTTAGGATCATATCAAATTCCATTAATGGCAATAACATAAGATCTGCTCCCAAGTTTTTATCACCTACAGTCAATTCCATATGACACTTCTTGTTGGTTTCCAGCCGACTCCCATTGGGCATCAAAACTGATAAGGGCTTGAGCATAATTGGAGGAGATAAGTCAACAGATTTAATAAACTCCTCCGAAATAAAAGAATGCAATGCTCTCGTATCAAACAACACCTTGACATGCTTGTTACATACAAAGATTGTTCCTAAATACCATGCATGTAACATACCATAAAACTTACCTTACTCATATATCATGAAGGAAATCATTGACATTAAATAAAGTCCATACTTGTGATAACATCAGGAGAGTCTTTGACTTCTTGTTGGGATAGACCATAAACCCTTGGCTGAATAGGTTGACGAGCTTGGCCTTGAGATGGAGTTGATGCAGTAGACTCCAGCATCATTGGCCTTTTAATTGTTCTCTGGGGAGCACTACCTATTCTGGCCTCTAGGGTAGACTTCTGTCCCAAGATAGGGCAAGATTTTGCCATGTGCCTTGGTTGATGGCACCAGAAATAGTTATTTGTGCCAGAAAGACACTCTCCCTTATGAGCCCTCCCATACTTATTGCATATAACATGAGTGTTGCTCTCTGAAGTGTTAGGCTAGGGCTTCTTCCAATTGGGTCTTCCAAACTGAAAAGATTGGAAGACTTTGATCTATCTTCATTCTTCCTCTTTTGAAATTGGGTCTTCCAGACTGAAAAGATTGGAAGACTTTGATCTATCTTCATTCTTCCTCTTTTGAAAATCTCTTCTTCTCTGAGTACTCAGCAAGTCACCCTCAATTCTTCTTGCCCTTTTAACCCAGGTAGCATAATCCTCAATGCCAAAAGAGATTAATGGTTGTCTAATGGTATCTCTTAAGCCACTTAGAAAGCGATGACATTTTTCTTTAGCATTTGGAATTAAATGAGAGGCATATTTAGAGAGCATTGTAAACTCAGCCTCATATTGTGTAATGGTTCTATCGCCTTGTACTAATCTATTGAATTTGTCTTGCATTTGTCTTCTAGCAGACATTGGTACATACCAGTCTCTAAATACCTTGACAAATTCCTCCCAGGTCACTTGGCTGCTAGGTCTTCCTCCAAAAGTCTCTTGTAATTAACTTCTCCATCATCTCTCTGCTTCTCCATTGAAGGCATAGGTAGCTAAGGTAACTCTTCTATCTTGAGGGCATATCATTCCTTCAAATATCTTCTCTATTCTCATTAACCAATCCTCCGCCTCTATGGGTTCACCTCCTATGAATGATGGAGGCTTCATGTCTTGAAATAATTTCAAATTTTTGTCCATTACAGTGCTTCCACTACCTCCAACCTGAGTCTGAGTACTCTTTATCATTTGGGTCATGACTGCCATCATCTGTGTAAAAGAATTCATAGTAGCATTAATGCTACTACTTTGAGGCTCTACTACTGCTGGCAAATCTCTCCTGACCTCTCTAGTATTGTCATCAGTGGCATCAATTTCAGGTTCCTCAGCCCTGATACATAATGCAATGAAATAATTTAAGCAATCTATAGCACTTTCATCTTATAACTATAGGATCATCCTATTGGCTCTTTCATATTAATCAATATTCTCAAATCTTTGCTCTGATACCACTCTTTGTCACGATCCGACCCGGTTAGCTCGCAAGTGCAAGGCGGGAACGGAGATCGGACAGTAGGAATTAAAAACTTTCACATTTCATTATACAAAATATCTTCCAATCATAAGAAAGAGCCAATAAAAAAAATCCAAGAGGGAAATTTTCTTTCTTTCTATTCGTTCAACAACACATCTTCATAATAAATTAAAAAATAAAGTTTTCAAAATATGAAAGATGTCCAAAAACATTTCCTTACATATCATCTCTAATCCTTCTATCTTAAAATATCTAAAACAAAAAGACAAAACCTGCCACCTATCGTCTCCCTATGACCCCGTCATTATCTTTTATTAGGTTCTCCTGAAATTTGTCACATATGCAGGGTGAGTCACAACTCAGTAGATGTAAATGTCATTCAAATAAATTTAGATACAAGGGAAGAAACTACAACATGCTTTTATATCTCAATAAAAGAATAATCAACATATTCCAACATTTGTCTAAGGTGAAACATGTCTTTACATCAACCTTTAAGTTCTCAATTTTTGCATAATCTTTCAATTCATCCTCTTTAAACATTCATGCCTCAAATAAAAGCCTCATATACATATAATATAAAGATGAAATGTTCATAATATCTTAATATATATAACATCCGTCTTGAAAGTATCATTTGTACTGATCAGGTACATAAAAATTGGTCATTCCTTTATTCTTTTGGTTCAAAATAACCTCTTTTACCATTTGGCTTAAGAGAGCTCCATTATCATTGCTCAGAAGAGCTCCTTTACCATTGATGCTTCTGCGTCAACATGCACATAATTTTTATATATTTATAAAAGAGATTTATATAAACTATTCAAGAGTATGTTTTCATATGAAAATATATATTTCCTATGTTCAAATGTACATTGGCATGTAAAGAGAAGATATGTGTAGTACATGTAAAAGATGAAGCATGAGATTCAACATTGAGTTTTAGTATTGCATAAAACAAAAGGACCTTGCTTTTACATCAAGTGATCATGAGCTTTTATAAAGAAATATGCTAGTCATAATGATATCATAAATAGCATAAAAATGAATGTCATTTCAATGTATTTGTATGTAAAGAGCTTTCTAAGTTTAAAAGAATTCCATTTTACCAATCTCACCATAATGTGATCCGTCAAAAATCCTTACGACACTTTCCTTTTAGGCAATCAAAATCTATAAGAGACAAATATAAGGTATAAACATAAGTTTTCTCCCTCTCAAACCTTTAAAAAGCCCTAGGTTATAAACATGTAACTATTTCATACACTAAGCTTTGATTTTCTATATAACCCCTCTCTCAAACCATGTTAATCTTTTTTTTTTTTTAATTTCCCCTAGAACTAGGATTTCAACACACATAAAGGGTTTTTCATGTTTTGAAAAACCCTAACTATTGGAGCATTGAAAATGTCTCCTGAAAGAATCTAGTTTCACAAAAAAAAAAAAAACTTCATAACATCATTTAGAAACTCTCTTACAAAGACATTTTGAAAGAAAATCAAAATCGAATACAACAACAACATCAAGCCTTTATCCCACTACGTGGGGTTGTCTGCATGAATCCTTTTTCTCCATTGTGTCCTATTAAAGGTCAAATTCTCGTTTAAATCTAATAAAGAAAGGTCATTCCTAATATTTTCTAACCAAGTCTTTTTAGGTCTGCCTCTACCTTATTTAACATAAGTCAAATCTAATACCTCTACTCTCCTAATCGGGTCATTGGAAGGCCGCCGTTTTATGTGACCAAACCATCTAAGACGACTCTCTCTAATCTTATCTTCTACTGGAGCTACTCCAATCTTTTCACGTATATGCTCATTTCGTATCCTATCTCTAAAGGTAAAGCCACTCATTCACCTGAGCATTCTCATCGCTGCCACACTTAACTTAATATTATGCTTCTCTTTTAATGGCCAACATTCAGCACCATAAAGCATTGTAGGCCTCACTACCATCTTATAGATTTTTTCCTTAAGTTTGAGGGGTACTTTTCTATCACATAACAAGCCCGATGCATTCCTCCATTTCAACCATCCAACTTGAATTCCGCTATATATATATTTCAAATTTCCTTTAGAGATACATGTATTGATTTGCATTTGCAAATTTTCCTCACTTGCTTGGATCTTTGTTCTCTCGTCCCACGTGTAGGATGGTTTCATGAGGTATCTTTCTTGGGTGTTTAAGATGTTTTGAATGCGTCCGCAATATTCATTTCACAAAAATGAGTAACGATAAAATGATTTCAAGTACAATTGAGGCATTTTGACACGATAAAATGTTGTTGTTTCCTATTTTACTATTTTGGTTAAGCTTTTGCCTGGTTATTGCCAGCGATTTCATTAGAAATCAAATGTTTGAAGAGAAAAGTTTCTGAATTCAGCCTACCCTTGTCTAATCTGCAATCGTATCTGCAGATCTGTATATTTCTCAAAGAAAGTATTATATTTTCTTGAAAAATAATAGTAAGCATAACACAGGTTTAGACCATTGGGCGAAACACAATTTAAGACTGAGCTGGTAAAATGGAAATGAAAAGAGCTGTTTGAGAGGACACAATTTGATGGAAAGGAGCTACTTAGGAAAAGATTCGCGCTACTCTTAGCAGGATAGCAAGATTTAACTTCCATGGAAGTAAAATTCGGATAGCTTTCATAAAAAATAATTAACAAAGAATCATAAAATCAACTCCCAACAGTTGGGAGAAGACTGCTGATACCAGATTGGCGATGCTTCTACTTTCTAGGATGTCAGGAAGCACTTCCACAAGAAAGCTCATTTATCATGATTTTATTTGTGACGATAAGTCAAAAAACACCTTGCATTGTCTTCCTGAACTTTGTTATACAGATGGTATTTCTTTAATTATTTAAGAGTGACTTGCTTTAATTCCTTAAACTATACAGGCTTCAATTAAATGTTTCTTTTGCTTGCAGATAATATTTTTGGAAACAATTTGTAATGATGAACGTATAATTGAAAGAAATGTACGTCTTAAAATTCAGAAAAGTCCAGATTATGCGGAAGAGTGAGTTGCTTTTTCTGCACTTTCCAATTATATCCGGATTGTTTTGATATTTTAAAAATGTTGGTTCCTTGTGTTTTAGGACTGATTTTGAAGCTGGACAACGAGACTTCAAGGAGCGCCTTGCCAATTATGACAAGGTTCTAATATTGCTTTTTAGTAGAGGAACAATTTGTACCTTTAGTGATCTTAATATTTTCATGCTTTCTCTGTCTCCATAACAAAGTTTGTTTCTTGTCAATGCAGGTCTATGAGCCTGTGGAAGAAGGTTCCTATATTAAGATGATTGACATGGCCAGTGGGAATGGAGGGCAGATACAAGTATTCTTCATTTTTTTGTTGACTTCAACCAGAATTCAAACTTCTATATCCTCTTACAGTTAGAACAGTCCCCTGTAAGAGTCGAGGAATGGAGAAATGGGTTTTTACCAGCACTTCCTCTATTGAAAAATTTGAGATAGGTGCAGTTGAGAATTGGTAGAATTATTGTGAGAACTTGTCAATTGTCATTTGATGCCACACATATCATTCTATGAGATTTTTTAAGCCCCATCTTCCAATTAGCTAAACTACACTTTAATTGTAAATAACGGTTTAAGCTTTAGAAAACAGAGGTGTCTAAACTTAGTATGCTAGCAAGAGAGTAAGAAAAAAGCGAGGTTTTGGTGGAGAGGGAGAGGAGGGAGAGGAGATAGAAAGAGTATGAAAAGATGAATTAGGAGAAAGTGGGAGAGGGAGAAGAGAGGTGCTTAGGAGGGAAAGAGGGGTGAAAAGCATCCATGGCATGAAGCTTCATTTCTTCACTTTATTATCATCAATCCTTCATAAGATATGGAATCCCTATTTTAAAGAAAACACGGGAGAGGCTATGATGAAAACTTTGGCCATGAACCTTTTTGCAAATATCTCATGCATCCTAGTGACGAAAATGAACGGAAATGTAACAAAATGAAAAACATGTTATGGAACAAAGTAAAGAGACAATGTCAACTTTGAAAGCAAGTTTAGAAGCATGTCAAATATTTGTGTCTATGGGGTTGTACTACATCTCGTGTTTGAAATAATTCTCCTCTAAAGATTGGATGCCAATTTAATTATCCAAAATAGAGGTGTCATCAAGGAAAATCCTAGAGGTTCATAATGGAAAACGCTTGAGTTATTCTCAGGAGGATAGTCTCACTAGTGAATCAAGAATCAGTGCTATGTAGATTGTCTAGTAGTTATATCGTCAATAAGGATCTTCTAAAAAATGTTGTTAGAAGGAGGTTTTCGACGGCAAGATGCATGTTAATATTAAAAAAGTCACATCGCTTCCCAATTGAAAGGTTGAATTTATGTCTACTTGTTTATTCATATAAGAGTGTTTGGAAGAGCAATGTTTAATAGGGTTTATAGATAGAGAGAGAGAAACTAAATATAATGTTTGGGAAAGCGATAGTTATTTTGACTAATTGTAGTAAAATAACACTACAGAAAATTTGCTCATTATCGACAGTTTTTTCCGGCGGTTTACTTGTAAATACCAGTAGTTTTGAATAAAACCGGTGGTTGTCACACTGCCAGAAAAAATGGCGTCGGAAATCGTTGCCGACGGTGTTTTTCCGGCGGTTTATTTCTTCGATGGCTTTCCGGCGGCATACACCGCCGGTTATCGCTGGTGTTGTTACCGGCGGCTTCCCGGCCATTCGATCGCCTGTACAAATACCGTCGTTCGACCGCCGGTAGACCGTCGGGAAACGTACCGGCAGTCATAGCCGAAGGCATTGCCGGCAGTTGTAGCCGCCGGCGTGTCTCCAAACAACCATCGGACAGCATCGGTAAACCGCCGGTAAAATACTGGCGGTTATAAGAGATTTCCGGTGGCGTCAATTAGCCGTCCGGTATCGACGTTTCCGGCGGCTAAACTGCCGGTTAGCCATCGGAAACCTGTAGCACCGGTGGCTTTTCGGCGGTTGTCACACCACCAGAAAAAACAGCGTTGGAAATCGTTGCCTGCGGCGTTTTTCCGACGGTTTATTTCCCCTATGGCTTTCCGGCGGCATACACCGTTGGTTATCGCCGGTGTTGTTACCGGCGGCATGTCTGTGGGCTCCGAAAATTCGGCCCCGGCCTCCGCTCGCTCTTCTTATTCGGCGAGGGAGTTTTAACTGAATAAGTTCCGAGGTAAATTTTGGAAGGCAGATGGGTTTGTAGATAAGACACTACCCAGAGATTTCGCCCTCATTTTGCGAGGACTTTATGATCTGAGTTCTGGTTTCCTATAGGCGCAAGCCCCTATAGTTAATTACCCCTCTCGCTCACGAGAGAGAACTTTCGATTAAGGCTAGTCATCGATCAGATACGTATAGAATACGTGTTATCTGGCATATAGTAGCAGCATAGGTTGGATATTGAGTGTTTGGAAAGGTTTGAAGATTTGGGAAGTTTGGATATTTGAAGGTTTCATATTTAAAATAGGAAATTTCACCATCTAGCACTTAAAGCAGATGGTGGGGGAATGGATGATGGACCCGATCAAGATCCCATGGTTCCGTCGTCCCGGGCCATCGTGGTCCCTGGTCTACTTAGTCAGAGGAGGTAGTCGACCCAACCTGACAGAAGGATCCTTGTCGGCAGCCATGGGTTGCTTCGTCCAAGGGGACCTTGTAGACCTGGGTTGGATGTTTGTCTAAGGGGACAAATTTGAATCCACCTTAGCTGACAGAGGGCTTTGTGCCCTCTCGATCATATCCTATTGATTCATATCTCAAGGATTTGATGCCAATAAGGAGCGTATTGGCTCTGGCCATAACCGGTATTTCGTGGTGCCATTTGGCGGCAAAACCACTCGGTTCAGAGGGCCCCGGGTCATAACCGTTTACCTGCAGTGCCATTTGGCGGCGAAACTGCCGGTTAGAGGACACGTACCACGTCCTTACTGGCAATAGATTGTTTTGAGAATGGATCCTAGTGATATTTTCGACCAGACATTTGGCTCTTTTGTGAGCTGAAGTAGTTTTTGATTTGTCCGCCTCGACAAACTGTTGCGGAGGGCGGATGGATTTTTGCTTTAAGTATTTGATGGATTTATTTCATTTTAAATATTTTTGGAGCTTTTGGGATTTTTGGATTTAGACTTTGTGGATTTTTGGAGTCTTATGGGATTTTTGGGTGGAGCTTTGAAATATTTGGGAAATATTTGGGTATTTGGGAGACATTTAAAAAATGTTTGGGAACCCCTCCTTTTGAGATCTGCATTCAACACGGCCATCATCGGGGTGTTCGTGGTCATTCCCTTTATGGATTGAACCTTGTCAACTCTATCGGGCTGTCGACAGAGGATCGGGTTTCGTAGGCTTTATGCCCATTGATAGTGAATTCTCATTGTTGTAGGCCTTGAAGGCCTAATATGAATGTATTAAGACAAATATGACGGTCGCCACAACCGTATATTTGTTTGTTGGTTCGAACCCTGTCGACTTCTATTGACCTGTATGGAAGGATCGGTTTCGAACCTGAATTCACTTGTCAACCCGCGCAGCATCCCTAGACGTCACGTGTGTACCAATAACACACTCGCCGGGGCCCATGCGGGTGTTAAAATTATTTTTACCCCTTTTAGTGTACCTATGTGTATACAATTTATAGTGCATGTGCAGGGGTACTTTGGAATAATTGTAGACGCCTTCTGTCTGCTTGTACGAATGTTGCAGATCCGGTGGCGTGGTGTTGTAGTTGTGGACGCCTTCTGTCTGCTTGTACGAATGTTGCAGATCCGGTGGCGTGGCATAGCAGCTTCTGAATAGAGTGATTCGCTGCTTCGTATAGGTAGACTGTCGTGCACTATTTGTTGATTTTTGCAGGCGGGTCATAGTGCACTAACTAGTCTCCTGCCTTAGGTCGTAGGAATTATATATTTGCTTGTAGATGACGTTTTGCATACATGAGAGACTTCTACATAATCGCTAGTATTATCCACAAATAATTTTGTCGATCATCATAGCTCCCAAGGAATAGTTGTGTTTGTGTACAAGTGAGCCGACCTCGATTGTAGTGATATCACAACCTTAATTGCAAACCACTCGAATGTATCTATCTTCCATTGGATGGTTGTTAGCTGTAGAGATGCGACAATATCCTTGCTAAGACAGTTTATAGGTGCTTTGTATATGAAAGAGATTTTCTACATTGACTTGTAAGAGCTCGCATATGTCATCTGTTTCTCCCAACATGCTGATTGTGAACACATTTATGCAATTATTGCATGCTAATCACCATAGCTTGCTAAGATTTAATATATCTGCTTATGCCTCTTGTATGCTTTATGTGTTTGGACTCACCACATGTTGCTCATCAACTCTCTTGATCGTAGAGAATTCATGTATTTATTGGACACTTGACTGGCATTGACTATGAGAGTATCCCCATAATCATTGTATGTTGAATCATTTTGCTCGTAGGGGAGAGATGTATTTGCTTATATGAATGACTCATAGGTGGGTTAAACTCACTACGACCCTCTCATTCATATTTGCTAGTGATTCGTTGAATTCATGACATATGGATTTCAATGATTCATAAGAGGTTGATGTGTCTATAAGCGGATCGTTATTAACCATCAGGTTGATTGTGTTCATTGTTGATTACTTCACATGTATTAGCCACCCACTTGCCACATTCATTTAGGTGCCAATTTCCTTGTGCTTATAAGAGACCGGTATATTTTCTTGCATGACAAATCCCTCCACTTGTAAGTGGGATGTTACAATCATTTCATTCTCTTTATAGATTATTCAAGTCTCCTTAAGTTCTTGCAAGTTCTCTTACTTATATTCACATAGTTGAAATCTTATCCACTTAATACTCAAATCAATACTCAGATTCAAATCAAGTTTGATTTGAGTTTCCTTTCATTCAACCATATTAGGCCCAAAAATCATTGTTATTTGTATTCAAGCAAAGCTCGCTTGAGTTTGTTGCAGATTTGAGTTTGATGTCAAAGTTCTTGTGATCTATCCAGGTCTTTGCTTGAGTTTAACTATTCGAGTCAAGTTTGAATGAAATTCTCTTGGTTGAGCTTTGACTCAAGTCCTCCTTGTTCAAGTTACAAGTCCAAAAGGAGTCCTCTGCGTTCATTCATGTCAAAGTGCTTTGCACTTAACTCATTTAAATTCAAAATTTTCTATTGATTACTTATTTATGCTCAAATTCATAGGTCATATGTCCATTCGAGTCCAAAATGAGTCCACAGATGTCCAAAAAAAAATGTCCAAGTCCTTGTCTTTATTTCAGACAAAATTTCGGCAGCCTCCCGGCGTCTCCCCCGTTTAGGGGAAAAAACCAAGAGACCGCCTACCCGCCACGTCAATAAAGACGTGCACGGTTGGTGCTGGTGAGACACCGCTGCAGTTGTATTTTTTTGTTTTCTCCCACCACGCGCAATAAAGGCGTGCATGGGGTTTTATAAAAAGCATTTTTGATAAGCAGTTTTGATTTTCCCCCGCCCGGGGGTACTTAATAAGCGACCCTGCTTCGCCGTACGTGCCGCACCGGGGTTCCATCCTACCACGGCCAATAGAGGCGTGCTTAGGACAGTTCTCCAGTTTGCCATGAATATTGAAGTAGGGTTTTGAGTTTAGAAAAGTTCATACCTCCGCGGGGTTGTAGTGGTTGACACGTGGATCGAGGGGTCACTCGCCTACCTCGTCGTAGGTGTCGCACCGGGTTCCCTCCTACCACGGCCAATAGAGGCGTGCTTAGGTGGTTTGCCGGTCTGACACGAATGTCGAGATAAGAGAGTGGAGGGGAAGCATTTTTTTTAAAAAAAATAAATTAACCATAATTAATAATAATTAAATTAAATTAATTATAATTAATTATCATTAACAATAATTAATTAAAAAAACAAATAATTAGTTATGATTAATCATAATCATAATTAATTAGAGATCATTTTTTTAAATTAATTATAATTAAAAATAATCGAATTATAATTGATTTAATTAGTCAAAATTAATTACAGTTAAAATTAGCATAATTAAATATAATATAGATATATATATATATATAAACTAATTACATTAATTAATGATAAAACATAACTAAATAATAAAAAAAAAAAACTAAATCCTACATCTAAAGCCGGTTGGAGCAGAGCAAGAGGGATTCGGGAGGAGTTCGATCGGATCCCTGGACTGGATCAGACAGAGCAGCGGCAAGAGGGGGGCGCTCGGGTTCGGCGTCAACTCGGACAGGGACGGAGTCGGAGGAAGCAGGGGAGTTCGGCTTGTGGAGATCGGAGGAGTGGAGTGGAGGTCCGGCAAGGTTAGGGTCTCTCTCTCTCTTTCTCTCTTACGGGATCCGGCCGAAGAGGTGCGAGAGGCAGCGACGGGTAGAGGAGATGGGTTCGGCCGACTGGAGGTTCGGTCGCGCGAGAGGTGTCGGGTGAGGCAGAGATCAGGAGAGGGGAATTTGGTCGTGGGAGAGAGCGTGGAGAGTGCGAATGGGAGAGCAGTAGCGAACGGGGGAAGAGGCAGTGGAGGTTCGGTATTTAACGACGTCGTTTGGGCTCTCGATCGAGGCAACGTCGCAGGATTTGAGCAGGAATCGCGGGATGCGACTCAAACGGCGCTGCACAGCGGGATTTCAGCATGTTTTTGCGGCAGAATTTGTGGATCCGTCGAGCATAAGGTATTTTGATTTTTTTTTTGTTCTGTTGGTGAATACCTAGAGGTCAACAATGTCGGTCGTCCGACCGCCGGTACAAATACCGTCGTTTGACCGCTGGTAGACTGCCGGGAAACGTACCGGCGGCTAACCGGCAGTCATAGCCGAAGGCATTACCGGCGGTTGTAGCCGCCAGCGTGTCGCCGAACAACCGTCGGACAGCGTCAATAAACCATCGGTAAAATACCAGTGGTTATATGAGATTTTCGACGGCGTCAATTAGCCGTCCGGTATCAATGTTTCCGGCGGCTAAACCGCCTATTAGCTGCTGGAAACATGTAGCACCTCAAAAAAAAAAATGGCAGCCTTTCCTCTATTTGAGGGATTTTCACCCTAAACTCTAAACATGCACAGAAAATAATAACCACAATTTTGGGCAACACGCCACTATAATCCATCATAGCACAATAATTATCGCAAATGTATTCATAAATTAAACCAAACAAAACAATAAATAAAATCAGAGTTCTAACTTCACAAGTTCAACCAAGTTCATCAAACCAAAGTTCTAAGTTCAATAAGTTTAACTAAATAAGTTTACAATCAATTCATCATAAGTTCATCAAACATAAAAAAGTGCTAATCCTCAGCTATATCCTCACTGTCTGGAGATGCATGTGGCTGCTCTATCTCTTGCTCTTTCTTCCTTTGTTTTTCATCTCTGTAGGATTGCAGCTCTGCTTGCATTTCATTTTGAATCTTTCTCATCTCTTCATTCTCTCTAGTCAGCGCTGCAACCCTCTGGCTTATAGTTTCTTCAGATCCACTTGGATCACAAAATGCTGAGGTGGATGAATTGCCCTCATAAGCATAGCCCTGTAAACTCAAGCCATATACCCTCCCCCTCTGTCTTCCACCAATAATATCTGACCATGTATGATACTCAGAAATCTCAGTCGATCCTAAATATGATCCCTCACCAGTGGACTGCCGACTTTCCCAAGCTCGTACAAAATCATCCTGCAAGAATAAATCTATAAAATATATTGATATTACAATTAATTTTTTTTAAAATAATTTTCTATTCCCAAACTCTAAAAAATTATACTCACATGAGCCTTCTTAGCCTTTTCATCAACCCACTGATGGTCAGCTTGATGTTGATGAGTTCTTGTATGCAACTCCAGAGTTGTTGGCTCACGACCAAGGTACTCTTTCTGAAGAGAGCTTAGGGGTCGCCCAAGCTCTACTCAGATCAGCCCATACGCCCTCTCCAATCCATATTGGACGCTGCCCGGACTTTCTAATGTATGTGAACATGTCCCTGAGACGGGTCGCTCCTCCCCTCTCAAAATTGATTATGATCCTCGTGCTATGCTCATGCAACCAACTAAATTCTTTTTGTAAAAATTTATGCATAACCAAACAGATTAATACAAATTAAATCAAACATTTGAATTCATACCAAATAAGTATACCTGAGATTTTCCAAACTACATATTCCTAACCTCCTTTGGGATCTTCTTCCATGATAAATAAGGATCATCATATTTGTTCTTTATAATATCCCTGATCTTATGTGTAGGCGGTCTTGAAGGATTGAAGCTGCAGGTTATTTTTTTGTCAATAACATATAATATATCAAAATACAATTAACTTAATAACATAAACTGAACATACTTATCGCCCTCAGGCTTAATGTATTGACGCTTATCTGCTGCAGCTGCATCATCCCCAACACCAACCTCTGCTGGTCTAAATGGTCCACTGTGTTCTGGCTGTACCGGATATGGATAATAATATAAATAAGGGTAAGGAGGGTGAGGACCAGTGGATGGATCTGCTGCCTGTGATGATGGTGTGGGGGTAATATGGATAGAATGGAGCAGTATGTGTCTGATCTGGAGAGAGAAAGTGAGGACTTGTTAAGGGAGGAGGGAAGTAGCCAGGCAATGGTGGTGGTACAACAACAGGTAGATCTGATTAACCCTGACCTTGCTCACTCGAGGACTGCTGCTGGCTCCTGGGTGGTGGTGTAGGTATAACTGATGGAACTGATCTTTGTCCCTCACCTTCATAGGGCTGTCTGGCTATGTTGGGAGTAACACTCAGCTTCTTCCGGCAGAACTTTGAGGAAAATGATTTAGGAGGAGGATCGTCACCTGAAGCCATTTGCATTAAAAGAAGTAATTAGTAAAGCATTGTAATATATAAAAAGTACAATTCTACAATTCTAAATATTATAGAATACAAATAAAAGAAGCAATTAATGAATTACAAAAATAAAGAATGCCAGAATACAAATAAATAATTAATATTTTTATTGCTCAGAATTCAAAAAGTAAAATTTTAAATATTACAAAAAGTAAAATTCTATAATTCTAAATTATAAAAACTACAATTCTAAATTACATATCGTTCCTTCTGGTCGTACTTTATTCTTAACATATTTCTTCAACATATTCAAATATATATTAAACAATTACAATTATCAAGTTAATAAAAATATGTTATCTCAACTTATTCAAAAATATTGGAGACTTAATAAAAATATGTTTTACCTCTCGAAAGGATACATCTAACGATATTGTACAGGTCCACCAACTCTAGCTTCGTATGATAGATGGACTGGAAGATGTTCCATAGAATAAAAAAAACCCGGGAAAAATATTTTTTTTTTTAACTTGTAGAGGATGATTCATATGTTATCCTCGCTCCTCCGTAAAGCATCTTTGCTTAGTTTAGATGAACATAAGTTTTTGAAGAAAATGCTAAGCTCAGTCAACGGATTTGATATGTAATCGGGTAATATATATACTATGATCGAAAGAAGAACCTCCATACTTATGTGACAATCATGACTTTTTAGTTCAAATAGCCTCGCAGATTTCATGTCAACACATCGGCTTATTTTTGATCTATAGCCATCAGACATTTTTAAACCTTTAAACCACTAACATATTGATCTTTTTTGCTCTAACGTGAAAGAGTACAGTGCTTTGGGCTTTATTGTTTTGCCGTTAGTTATTATTACTAACTCCAAATTTTTTCACTGGCAGTACTCTTTAATGTCCATCCTTGATTTGACATTATCTTTACTCTTACCTTTAACATCCATAATTATATTAAAAATGTTATTCAGGAAGTTCTTCTCAATGTGTATAACATCCAGATTATGCTTTATCAAATTAGTTCTCCAATATGATAATGTACAAAAAAATATTTTTTTTAATCCAATTATATTCAACACCATATCCCGGATATTTAGACTCTGATAGCTTTGGAAAATCAATAATTGTTGAAATGTCAGAAAGTCTCTGTAGTATATCATCATCACTTAATCTAGGTGGAAGAGGCGACCACTCAACGCTGTTTTTAATGAATGCTTCCTTATTCCTCTGAAACTGATGATTAGCAGGTAGAAACATGCGATGAAAATCAAACCAAGTATTTTTCCCTCCATATTTTAGTGTGAAAGCTTTACTATTTTCCATGCAGTAAGGACATGCTAATTTTTCTGCTGTGCTCAAACCAGACAACATATCATAAGCTGGAAAATCACCAATGGTCCACAACAATACAGCTCGAAGGAGAAAATTTTGTTTATTGATATATCATATGTGAGCACTCCTTCCCATAATAACTTGAGGTCATCAATTAATGGTTGCAAAAAAATATCAATTTTTTCTTTTGGATTATTTGATCCATGTATTATAAGAGTTAAGAACATGTATGGAGTAGTCATACATATCTCTGGTGAAAGGTTGTATGATGTTAATATAACTGGCTAACAAGAGTACGATGTAGCTGTTTGACTATATGGGGTAAAATCATCGACACATAATCCCAATCTTATGTTGCGGGATTCAGCAGCAAATAAAGCATGCACTCGATCAAAATGTTTCCACGTTTCAGCATCTGATGGATGAGAAAGAACACCACTTTTTGCTATTTTCTCCTTATACCATTTCATATGGCCTGCTGATCTCATTGATGCATAGAGTCGCTGAAGTCTTGGAATGATCGATAAATAAAATAAACGGGAATATGAAACATCTTTCTTTTGACGATGTTATTTTCTCAAGTTTGGCTTAAACCGAGGAGCATTGTAGGTGTGACAATAAACTTCTGTTGCATCATCCTTGTAGTATAACATACATCCATTGATACAACAATTAATTTTTGTAGCAGTGAGACCCAACTTGGATATTAATTTCTTCTTTCGGTACACGTCTGAGGGAAGTAAATTGTCCGTTGGATTAGTTTTATTGAGAAGACCAATAAAGTCATTGAAACAATCACGGGGAATATTATACTCAGTTTTAATGCTTATCATCCTCACTGCAATGGATAATTCTGAATGGGTACTGCAACCGTCCCAAATTGGTTTTTGAGCTGCATGTAGTAACTCAAAGAATTTTTTGGGTTTCTGCATTTTGTGGCTCTTCCACACTAGCCCTTAAATTAGGCTACATCAAAAATAAGTTCTTCATAGAGTCTACTCATTTGATCTTCATCAAATGTTTCATAAGCTGTGGATGAATCGGCATGAACATCTCTGTGTGGCTCGTACTCACCATGTGATGTCCAAATCCAGTAGTTTGGAAGAAATCCTCTACGATATAAATCAAGCTTCACATTATCGGGCTTGAGGAATGCTTGATTTTTATGCTTCAAACATGAACATCTAAACATTTTATCAAACTGAAATGAAGGCCGCTGAGATGCAACTTGAATGAAAGTTTCAAGTCCCTGTTTAAATTCATCTGTCAATCATTTTCGACCCGACAATAATCTGTTATACATCTAATATCTCTCTTCATGGATGATCATTTGGACGTTGAAGTAAACGTCCCCCTACACAGTTATGAAAATATTTATTAGAATACATGTGTAAACCTTAACAAGTGTACGTGCTATACTTTCAAACAAATATACTTTACTTGAATTGGAATGCATTGTCTACCTCTACCTTTATTAACATAAGTCAAATCTAATACCTCAACTTTCCTTACCGGGTCATCAGAAGGCCTCAGTTTAATGTGACAAAACCATATAAAGCGACTCTCTCTAATCTTATCTTCCACTGGAGCTACTCCAACCTTATCAGGTATATGCTCACTTCGTATCCTATCTCTAAGTGTTAAGCCACTCATCCTTCTCTTTTATTGACAATGTTTCGGCACCATAAAGCATTGCAGATCTCACCACCATCTTATAGAATTTTTACTAAAGTTTGAGGGGGACTATTCTATCACCCAATAACAAGTCCGATTCATTCCTCCATTTCAACCATCCAACTTGAATTGTGCTGATAATATCCCCTTCTATTTCACCATCACTCCGAATAAAAGATCCAAGATATCTAAAACATGTACTTTTATTAATTACTTGATCGCCCAAAGTCATAATCCTCTCACTAGGTCTATTGCTACTAAAATTACACTCTATATATTCAGTTTTAGATCTACTAAAGCAAAAACCATTAGACTCTAAAATTGACCTCCATAATTCGAGTTTACCTTCAACTCCCTCTATAGTCTTATCAACATGTAGAATATCATCAACAAAAAGTATACAACAAAGTACATCTAAGGAGACACTCTCTAATCTCATCATCCACTGGAGGTACTCCAACATTTCCATGTATATGCTCATTCCATATTCTATCTTTAGGGGTAAAGCCACTCATCCACCTAAGCACCCTCATCTCTGCAACACTTAACTTAGTATAATGCTTCTCTTTTATTGACCAAGATTCGACACCATAAAGCATTGCATGATCTCACCACCATCTTATAAAATTTACCCTAAAGTTTAAGGGGGTCTTTTCTATCACAAAACAAGCCCGATTCATTCCTCCATTTCAACCATCCAACTTGAACTGTGCTGATAATATCCCCTTCTATTTCACCATCACTCTAAAACAAAGATCCAAGATATCTAAAACGTGTACTTTTACTAATTACTTGATCGCCCAAAGTCACAATCCCCTCACTAGGTCTATTGCTACTAAAATTACACTATATATTCAGTTTTAGATCTACTAAAGAGAAAACTTTTATACTCTAAAATATATCTCTATAATTCGAGTATACCTTCAACTTGCTCTCTAGTCTTATCAACATGTAGAATATCATCAACAAAAAGCATACACCAAGGTACATCTAAGGCGACACTCTAATCTCATCATCCACTGGAGGTACTCTAACATTTTCATATATATGCTCATTCCATATTCTATCTCTACGGGTAAAGCCCAAATTAAGTCACGAACCGCTCACTAGGTCTATTGCTACTAAAATTACATCCCATGTATTCAGTTTTAGATCTACTCAAGCGAAAACATTTAGACTCTATAGTTGACCTAGTTTACCTTCAACTCCTTCAATTCTTTAGTCTAGTGAGAACAAAAAGCATACACATCAACAAAAAGCATACAACAAGGTACATTCTCTCGCAAATGTCTAGTGAGAACATCCATGAAAAAATACATAAAAAAAATAAAAAAGATCACCTCGGAGGTAGCGGCGTTGGAGACAGACAGCGGCGTCGCGGACGGGCGGCCTTGTAGTGGGGAGTTCGTGGGCAGCCGAAGACACCTCGTCGGCAGCCGAAGAGAGAGAGAGAGAGAGGTAAGGAGATGAAATGAAATGTGAGGCTCGGGCTGGTTTATTTTAGGGCTTTTACTGGCTGGGTTCCGGTGGCTCAAACCGCCGGTACTTAAATCACTTAACACCGGTGGTTTTAGCTGCCGGTATACCGCCGATAACTTTTAAAGCCGGCGGTTTACCTGGCGGTTTTGTGACCGCGCTATTACCGGCGGCATAAGCATGCATAACGACCGGTTTGACACCGGCGGCCAAACCGCCGTTAGTACCAGCGGCTAGACAACCGCCGGTCGAGGCCGCCGGTAATGGATGAATTTCCTGCAGTGTAAGTTGTTAGAGGCCTCTTGAGGGGCTTAGATTTGAGCTTTGGGTGCATCATGTATATTTTTATTTACATGTTCTACATCTTCAAGATCTATGTGCAAGTTTCATTGAGGGCAAGTATTTTCATTATGGATAGTATTGCCACATGTAAAGTAAGTAACACTAATGGTTTTAGAACTAGAGGTTCCAGGTGGAGTTATTTTTAATCACTGCGTCCTTCGGAGCTAATGTGGTGAAAGTTGTGAGATGTGGTTGGGATTGCTTTCAAATGAAGTCATAAATTTTAGAGTTTGGGATCTAAGATGATGCTCACTCTAAGCTGGAACTCAAAATGCATCCTCAAGATAGTAAATATCTGGAGTTAATATTTCATGACGGATATCGGTTCTTAACCCATATCGAATTGGGGAACACTGGTATCAGAGCGGTATCCTGGTTGAAGTCGAAGCCTTTCCTTGCTGATTTTTACGGAATTTTCCCCTCCAAAGTCAGATTTCTGCTATTTGAAGACCAAAATTATTGATTTTTGCCTTGGAAGAATGACTTGGAGGAGACATGAGCCAAATTAAAGCACTGGTGGAGTATAAAATTTTCTCCGTGGAGGATAAGTTTTCCAACCTAGAGGAAATGATGAAAAAGGTATTGGATCTTCACAACCAAATGACAACATCAGAGGCAAGAGTGCCGGTCGGAGGAAATACAAATTCCGGCCACCGGAGGGATGATCACAATGCGGAGATATTGGAGGGAGAAGAAAGAAGACCTCATATAGAGCCTATTCATAGGGAGGAGATAGGACGGAGGTATTAGGAGAGGCGTATGTTGGGTATGAGCAAAGGAGTGCTGATTTTGAAAGGAGAGTGCTTAATCCTGATCGGAGAGGTGTTGATTTTGAAAGGAGGGGGGATTTGAAGATGAGTTTGGGTATGAGCATAGAAGGGATGATCAAAAGACTCAGGGGTATCGCCTACTTGGGGAATTAGGAATTATAGACGAATAAGGGGGAACGGGGAAGATCCGAAGTAAGAAAGCTGAAGATGTCTATCTTTGAGGGAGAGGATGCAACATGGGTAGATCTACAAGGTGGAGAGGTATTTCACCGTTAATGGGTTGATGGGAGGAGGAACGATTGACGACAGCTAGCCTGTGTTTGGTGGGAAAAGCATTGCCTTGGTACCAGTGTAGAGACATGAGGTGGCCCATACGGAGTTGGGGAGAGTTCAAGGATAACTTTTTGGAATGTTTTCGAACCTGCAGGAGAGGGAATTTTTATTTGTAGTTTTTTTTCATGACATAGGATGGATCAGTGGTGGAGTATGAGGAGAGGTTTGAGTACTTAGCTAGTCAACTGGATCGGCTCTCTAAGATCATATTGGATGAGAATTTTATAAAAGGGCTCAAACCAGAGATTAGGGGCGGTAGTTAGAGTTATGAGGCCTCATGATTTGGGAGAGGCTATGGAACTAGCACAACTAGTGGAGGATTAGAAGCACTTTGAGAAGGGGGTCAGAGACAGCTGTTTTGGAGGCTCATACATGATGACTACCACATTTTTGGCACCCAAGGAGCCGCCAATGGGTGTTCCTTAGGAGACCCCAAAGGAGAAGCCTGTAGGAGGGGAAAACTTCAAGCAGCTCACTGAGGAGCTGGAGGAGAAGAGGGAGAAGGGATTGCACTTTAGATGTGATGAAAAATATATATCAGGGCACATGTGTAAGGACTGAACTCTTCAAACTCTTACTTTCTGTGATGGCGAGGAAGTTGAGGAGGGAGGTGGGAGTGAGGCTTTGGTAGAGGAGGAAGAGCTACATCTAGACATGGAGAAGATCTCCCTGAACTCAATGGTGAGATTCACTCCAAATCACACTATGAATGTAAAAGAAAAAATTCCAGTTAGGGTGGTAGTGGTGCTGATAAATGATGGTGCTACTACAATTCCATCTCCAGCAAGGTCATAAACCAATTAGGAGTGAATTTAATGGACACAAGGTATTATGGAGTGATGATGAGCAATGGGAAGGTGGAGATGGGTAGAGGAGTGTGTAGGGGAGTGGTTTTGACCATACAAGGAGTCCAGGTGAGAGAGGACTTTCTTCCATTTGAGTTGGGGAGCATTGATGTCATCCTTGGGATGAAATTGCTATAGACCTTGGGGGTACCAAAGTTAATTTGGGAACACTGACGATGGAGTTGGTGATGGAGGGAAGAAGGGTGATGATCATGGGTGATACTGGGTTATCCAAAGGCATTGTGTCTCTCAAAATCATTATGAGGACCATACAAAATATGGGAGTAGGATTTTTGGTGGAGTTAATAGTGCTTAGAGGGGATCAAATTGGAGGAGGGGGAGACATACCTCCTTCAGTATAGCTACTTATACCGTAGTTCAGTGTGGTCTTTCAGCCATCGCAAGGATTGCCACTACCGAGCGAGCGAGAGCATGCCATCACCTTAAAGGAGGGGGGGGGGGGGGTCTCCGATTAGTGTTAGGCCATACCATTATCCTCAGATTCAAAAGGACGAGATTGAGAAGCTGATCTGAGATATGTTGGAGTCAGGGATCATCAAGTCGAGTGTGAGTCATTTTTCTAGCTCGATCTTACTAGTTAAGAAGGATGAGTGAAGGAGATTTTGTATTGGCTGTTGGGCCTTAAAAAGGAGATTATGCTAGACAAGTTTTCCATTCCGGTGATGGATGAGTTGATGGATGAGCTATGTGGAGCAGTGGTGTTACGAAGATGGATCTGAAGTCTGGATACCATCAGATCAGGACGAGAGAGGAGGATGTTCTAAATATCACATTTAGGGCTCACGAGGGACACCACGAGCTCTTGGTGATGCCTTTTGGCTTCACTAATGTCCCTGCTACATTCCAGCCCCTCATGAATAGGGTGTTCCGACCATATCTCAGGAGATTTGTATTTGTTTTCTTTGATGACATCCTAGTGTACAACAAGCCAGACGAGGAGTATTTGAAGCACTTGAGGGTGGTTTTAGAAGTGTTACAAGAGCACCAGCTGAGGGCCAACCTAAAGAAGTATTATTTTGCACAGGCCAGCATGGAGTACTTGGGGGCATGTGATATCTTAAGTTGTGGTGGTTGCTGATTAGTCTAAGATTGAGGCAATGCTGAAATGGCCTCTACCTAAGAATATGAGGGAGCTGAGGGGTTCCCTAAGATTGATTGGATACTATAGGAGATTTATATGGGGATACAGTACCATAGCCTGGCCATTGATAAAGTAGCCGAAGAAGGATAGCTTCTTATGGGGAGAAACGACTACCTATGCCTTTGAGAGATTGAAGAAGAGGCCATGACCACGGTAACAGTCCTGGCCTTACTAGATTTCAGCCATATTTTCATGGTAGAGACTGATGCATTGGAGTATGGATTGGGGGCAGTGCTCATGCAGAATCACAGGCCCATAGCTAGAGCTAGGCTGAAGTCAGTCTACGAGAGGGAGTTGATGGTGATTGTGTTGGCTATGCAGAAGTGACGACCTTGCTTATTGGATCGACATTGCATCATCAGGACAGACTAGAGGAGCTTGAAGTACCTATTAGGGTAGAGAATAGTTATCGAGGATGATTAGAGATGGCTGTCAAAGCTGTTGGGCTATGACTTTGAGATTCAATATTGACAGGGTTAGAGAATAAGACGACTGATGCATTTTTTTTTTTTGGAACTTGAAAATTGTTCTAGTGTCAAGTTTTTAAGATGCATTAAAATGAAAACATTTGGACAGACCCTGTAAATATGGTTATTCGTGAATATGCATCACATTTTTATTTATGCATTTTATATGAACATGATAGAAATGGGTTATTATTCTTACTATAATAGTATCTTTAAGACATTTTTTTGGATCATGAATATGTTAAAATATGTAGTCCTTTGGGGTTCACCTAACGACTACGAGCATATGAATATCTTTTACATATTCATATTGGCAAATAAATATAGTCTCTCTTAATGATCTTGTAAAAATAGTTTGTACATCTTTTGAAAATTCATTGAAATAAGTATATAAACTTTCTTTTGATACCGAAAATGATCCCTATTCAGCAAAAGCAACTAGGATAATTATTATGGCTTATGAGAACCTCTAAAACAATATGAAAGTTTGCTCTGGGAAACTTAATATCTAGTGCTCACCTTGCTTTCTTGAGATCACATGTATATACTGCTTATTCGTTTTATTCATTAAGCTTGCTATTTTGATCATCTTATTCTGCTCCAGGTCAACAACATTAGTGGATATCTTCCGGGTCGAATTGTCTTTTTCCTGGTACTTTTTCAACTTCTAAAATATTTCTTATCAATATGCGAAGAAAAATCAAATGTATTGCCAATTATGTGGCGAACATAAGAATCTGTTTTTTAGTTTTCTGGTTCACCCTTCAAACAAAATCCATAGATGCAGTGGAATTTGTCCTGTTCTTATTTTTGTCTTACCGGATGGCTTACTGTCTCTGAGCTGACAGTGTAGGAGTGGGGGTCATTACCCTCAGTTCTCTGCTGGAACAACGTAGTTTTGTTATTCATGCTTGGATGTAGGCTTCAGTTTGTTGTTTGTTGGACATTGTGGGCTCTTATAATGATACGAGCTTGTTATGATTGCTAAAAACATATCCGAATCAGAAATGCTCTGTGGAGATGCTTTGTGATTTTAATATGAGCTTAAGCATGGCGGATAGATTGGAGGATGGTTGAACTATAAAAACAAAAAATTATGATCTCTACTCATTACATTCAGTTTCCTCTTGATTTTCTTAATTCATAAGCTAGTATCAATGAGATGAACATGTAAAATAAAGATGCAATTAACAAGTGGATTCTGTAATCCTTTAAAGTAAGTTCATTCACCGTGACAATGTGAAATAGAAATTTCGGCCCTGGAAACCTCTCAGTACTTGCTTTCTTCTGAAATCTCCCTGGTTTCATCTCATTAAGAAAAAGCAAAAAACATGTAGGAAGTTACAAGGAAACAATGAGTATCCAAAGCATCAAAACCTCTTGTAAAATCAAACAGTTGCTTGAAACAGATTTAATGGTTTACATTGATGATTGATATCCGCATCATTTTATTGATGTGATTTCTTCACCATCCATACAAAAATATGTTTGTGAGATAATATTGAGCCAAACAATTTTTCTCTCCCTTTTTAGGTTGGAGAGACATCTATTGTTCCTTTCCTTCCAAATATTCCACACTGCTGAAAGAAAGAAGTCTCAAATTGCCATTGAATCTTTCTTGATATAGGAGTCTTCTCAACAGGAAAAAAATATTTTGATACAATTTGCCGTTATCGTAACTCCAAATTTTCAGTATACCCTTCTCGTAGTATTTCAGATAAAACAACGGTTAAAGAAGATATTAATATTATCACGTCCCTCTAATCAATCATGAGATATAGTAGAGGTCCGGAATTTGGTCATGTATATTTTTTCACTAACATCCATCATGACTTTTACTGTACAAGATCTATAGTAGGAAGAAAATTAGTTTATTTAGATAATTACAACAATATGCATCATATTTTATAATCATCCATTCTCATAAATCTCTATCAGTATAGAGTAATATTCAATTAAATACGCCTTACTAACTACAAAGCTTCATATAAACTTCGTATATAATTAGTACCTGATAGAGATTTTAATTTATGTAATGTACATCTATCTATTATAATATATCCAAAATAGTGCATCATAAATGCTTGGATGCATGACAAAACTGGGTCACCTATTTATGCCCGCCACTCATTATGAAATTTGATGAGTTGAACGTTCAACGGGATAATTAATTGTAGTATAAAGTTTAATTATACGAAAAAAGTATATAAATGCTATGCTGATCATATGAATTATTAAGCATTTATATTTATAAATATAGTTAGCTTAGCGGAATGCATTTAATTTAAAACCTGCTTTGATGATTTGATAAGTTGAAGACTTGATTATAAGCAATAAACTTAAATATATGTGAAATAGTTAAATTCTTCTATAAAATGTCAAATCATTTAATGCACTATTCTATTCTTGCTTTTCTTTCATTTTCTTAGAAATATCGTGTGAAATTTATATAGGTTTTGACGTATTTATATCAATTGTTCATTACCTAGCCCATTGGTCATAATAATCATTAATAAATTTTGATCAGCCTAACATTGCACTTATCATGGCTCTTCAATGCATGGCTGGCCTGTCCCAACTTTTAGTATTGAGGATCGGGAGCTCTTTTATTTTCCTATTAAGGCTCTTTCCGTTAGAATTTTTGCCTCTTATTGTGTAGAACTTCATGATCTGCCAATTTATTCTCCATGTGATGATCTTTCAGTCTTTTTTTATTTTTAAAATCATTTTTATTGGCATTTAAAATTACCTAACATTGATGTGCATATTTTATCAATCAATTTGTATTAACTGCTCAATTCTAAAACATGATATATACAAAAGTCAACATCTGGATACTATTCCTCATACTTAATTAAACAATCCTATGCCTTGATTTAATTAGAAATATCTTGAAGTTATTTGAACAGAAAATCATAAAAAATGCACATCAGGTGCTAATGATATTCTCAATATGAAAAAGTTTATAAGCATGTACATAATATTTCAATACACTTGTAGAAATTTATGAACTTTAAATATATGAATAGTTTGCTTCATATATTAGAAATTAGGTATCTTAAAAGAAATTATATGCTCTTCCTCGGAGCAGATTTTTTTATTTTTGTAGTCTGGACTTTCCGTTCTCTTATATACATCTAATAAAACAATTTTCCCAATTCAATGTAAATTTCTAATTTAACAAATCAAATCTAAAACAAATGATTTCTAATGACATTTTTACTTTGAAAGAATCTCTCCTCATTAAAGCTTTTAAGTCTATGAATTAATCTGGGGAAGAAAAATGAAAATCGGATTTTACCTTGAGGTCTAACCTCCCATTTTCTTCCTTCTTTTTCTTTCCTCCTCTTATTCTTCCCTCATTCTTCTTCTCTTCTCTTCTTCGCATTGCCTGCATCAGCAAACCCAAGCCCTAATCTCTTTATTCCACCTCTAACTTGTTGTTAGAGGAGAATTGAATAACTAAATAAGGAAAAGTGTTAAATTGTTATATATATATATATATATATATATATATATATATATATATATATATATATATATATATATGTATAATTTATGTATGTATGGGTTTAATACATAACAGCTGTCCAACTATAGGTCATGCATTTGTGGATGAATGACGAAATTGCCACAACACAATGGCTCGCGACAATAATATTAAATGATAACCTAAACTATTTTAGTAAGAAAATAATTAATAATGGCTAATATACTTATGAATATATATACTTCTTGTTGTGGGCTAGAATATATGCTGCGATAGAGTTGTAATTTTACGTCTTAGCGTTGCACGGATATCCAGCTCACACGCAGAGAACACAAGATTTTTTACGTGGAAAACCCTGAAAAGGGGAAAAATCACGGGGCCTAGCCTAGTTGAAAAGATTTCACTATAATTTGAGTTGAGTACATTGGGCTGACTTGTCCTTGAGGGCGATCAGATTACAAATGTCAACCGTATGGTTAAAGTCTAGTGTTAAATATGGCGTCACTTGGAAGTTTGGGCGTCAGTTAGTTGCCCGACAGTGACTTGGTAAAACTCTGGCATCAGTTGATGGTTTGGTGGAGTTTTAGTGCATCAGGTGGTGGTGCAACGAAGGTGAGGATCTTAGGTGGTGGTCCGGCGAAGGTGAGGGCCTCAGGTGGTGGTTCGGCGAAGGTGAGGGTCTGAGGCAGTGGTCCGGCGAAGTTGAGGGCCTCAGGCGGTGGTCTGGTGAGGGTGAGGGCCTCAGGTGGCGGTCCGGCGATGTTGAGGGCCTCATGTGGTAGTCCAACGGAGCAACGACGTCAGGCGGTGGTCCGACGGAACTCAGGTGGTGGTCGACGAGTTTCTTTATTCTCTTCCTTCTCTTCTTCATTATCTTCTCTTCTTCTCTTCTTGCTTGGACCCCTTTTTAAGAGAAAGGATGGGTATATTTATAGATTTCTGGAGTGGCATAACTCATAAATAGGTGATAGATCAAGGGTAAATGACGAATGGTTGGATGGACGACCGATGTTGAATCCCTTGATCATGGACCGTTTGATGGACATTTGAATGTCTTTGTGATGTCGGAATTCGATTTTCTTGGGCTCGTTGGATTCGCCTCGTCAAGACGCTCAATTTGACTATAAGCACGTTATGTTTGGAAATCGTTTGGTAATCCAAATTGTGGTTCGAACCTTCCAACTGCACTTCTAACCCTTGATTTGGACCCGTTTGGGCTTAGATTGGGTTGGATTTGCTGTCTTTGGGTTTGTATTCTCGAGACGCTCAGTTCGACTATAAGTTTGCTGAAATCGGAGTTTGGATGGTCCCAATTTTAATTTCAGAAGTTTCCAACTTGATTTTGCATCGAGATTTTGCATCGTATTAGTTGCCCCCTATATTTTTGGACGTCGAAGCTTGAGAAGTCCGAAAATATGCATTGTAGTCCATGGAAAATTTTTTCGGGTGATTTGAAATTCAAACGTACTTCGATTGTGGGCGTAAATGTCACGAATTACAATAAAAGTGACAAAATTGAGTCCAGAATGTTGAAAAACGGTTTTAAAGACCCAAAAGTCATCTAATTTGGCATTTTCAGGCCAAAATCGTGCGCAAAAATTAATTGGGACGGACAAGCCGCCGCCGCGCCACTGTCGCCTGTGCGACTAGGCCTGCTGGGCTAGCCTGGCCCGCCCGCGGCCCACGCCCGACTCGCGTGACTGCCCGTGCTCTCGCTCCCAGCTCGCGCCTATGTGGCCTACTGGCCTGTCGGCCGAACCGCACCCGGCCCGAGCTTGGCCCTTGTTCGGCCAGCTCTCGGCCCGCGTTCGGCCCTCGCCTAGCCCACGTGGCTAGTCCGTTGGTAGAGGTCACCGACGGTTGGCTTAACTGCCGGCGCCGGTTAGTTTAACCTCCAGTGGTTAGGTCAATTATATATATTTATATATATATTTGCATAACCACCCCAACTCCCTCCTGCACCTATAAATACCCCCCCAAGGGGCGTCAAATTCTTGCAGCTCCTCTCCCTCCTTTCTTTCAATTGAGGCATTCCCTTGGCTCTGTATGGGTGATATCCCTCGTCCATGCCCAAGGCCCCTCTCTCTTCAAGAAGGAGATCCCCTCATCTCCCCCAAACGCCCTTCAGCTCTTCCGTTGTACGGGAGGTATTCCCCTGCCTTTGGATAGGTGGCATCCCTTGTCCAATTACAGGGCCCCTCCCTACGCAGGGGTAATGTTGGGTGATCACCCTTCATCGAGAGATCCTGCGGTCAAGGTAGACCCTATCGCACCGCAGGAATGTGAGCGGAGGCCAAATAAGTGAGCGAGGGCAGATGAGGTAGCGTGCACCGTTACAAGTGACTTTCTGATCCTTTTTCGTAAGAATTTTCATTTTCCAAATGATGTGGTGATGACTGTCACTAGAGGTCCGATCAGGCTGGCCTTCCTCCTCCCGGGTAATTGATCGTTTCCGAGACCATCTTGCAAGCAGGGTTATGCTTTCCACCTCCTGCTGAGCTGATTGAAATATAAAACCCGAAATTTGTCTTTTGAGTGTGTCGCACGCATTTCGATGCGTCACGACGAATTTAGGCAAAATTTCTAAGTCGTCGGAATTCGATGAAATAAATTTTATTAAATTTATCACGAAATTTTGATCGAAACGATATAAAGAACTCATATCAAATTTCGTACGGTTTGGATTTAAAATTCATCGAAGAAGTTTAATTAATAATTTTGCCTTTATTTCCCTTATTGCCCTTCATGAGAAAATAGAATGACTTAGGGGAGAAGGGTACATGCATTATTTCATTTCCTAAAATTTTCTTAAGCCCCTCTTTCACTTAGGGACCGATTCATTCAATCCCTTGTCCCATTTATTTCGGCCGAACGAAGGAGAGCGGGCGGAAGAGAGGGAGAAGGCATCGGCGCTTGCAAAATCCGGTGACCGGTGGCAGTTTCTAGCGAGCTTTTACAGGAAAGAGGAAAAGGAAGCCTAAGGAAGAAAAAGGTAAGTGTTTAACTTGAAGAATTTTATGCTTTTCATGAGATTTTCTTAAAGCAAATTTTTAGGGTTTGGTTTTTATTGTAGATTTCCTTAAAAAATTATTAGGGCTTGGTATTGCTTACATTTCTAAGCTTTAAAATCTAATTTTTGCTTAAGGAAATATAAATTCCGAAATTAGGGTTTCTCCATTTTTCGTTTATTTTGTATGGAAATGCTAGAAGATATTAGGGAAGGTATTTTACAAAGAAATATGCAAATTTTTCTTTAGGAATTTGGGTTTTAAAAATTAGGGCTTTTCCAAAAATTAGGGTTTTTGATCTTACATGTTCACAAATATTATTCCTAAAAGTTTAGGGAGCTCTCTATTGAAGGGAAACTTAATTTTTGAGAAAAAAGAAATTTTCCTAAATTTTTAATGATTAAATTCGAAATTTTAATGCCTTAAATATATATAGGAAAGGGGAATATTTTTATAAGCAAATGGAATGAAATTAGTGCAATCTTAGGATTCCAAAAATTGGGTTTAGAGCAAAACCGAAAATTTCATCTAAATGGAGGAAAAGGGTTTATGTGGGAGTGTGAACTAGTGAGTTTAATAGGAGAATTTAAGGATTAGTGTAATATAGTGTTTATTTTGACAAGAAATTTATATTGTATTTCTTTCTTTAGGTTTTGGCTAGAAGAGGTAAGAATAGAGTGGTGAAGTGGAAGCTTGCAAAGTGCTTTTGAGTTAGGATCCTTTTCTCTACATGGTCACATTTCTTTATATTTTTATTAATCTTTTATGTTTTATGCCATTACTTAATTAATTCATGGAAAATACATAGTTTACTTAATTGATACATGGCAAGTGAAATTTCTAGTTGCTTGACACAACACCTACATTATTTATGTTTTACTCTCAGAGCAATTATAGTCATGCATTTACTTCATGTTTAAGATACATGTCATACAGTTACTTCATGTTTTAGATACATGATGTTATATGGAAAGAGTTTATGCTTATATGAAAAGAGTTTACATACTTATACTTTTATGGAAAGAATATGAAAATGCTTGTGCATGTTGATTGCGGAGTATCAAATATGGTGCGAAAGCACAAATATGACTCTTATGAGCAATACGGGAACAATATGGCCCTTGGCACAAAAAAGGAAAAGAACTGAATGACCAAAAAGATGTTTGTGTACCTGATCAGTACACTCATGGTACTCCGATATGGTTGTATATGATAAAGTATAAATAAGCATATGATGTGAAATTTTATTATCTGACATACATAAGACATATGCATATGGCATACATAAAACATTTAACATTCTGAAGACATGAAAATTAGTATGTGTAGGAAAAGAAATCAAGGCATTTTACCATTAGCTAAAAATGTAAATTTTCATTTTAAAGGCATGTGAACATGATAGGATTAGAGAATTCCTATTGAGCATTAGCTCACTCCCTCGTGTTAGGATATTTTTCAGGAGAACCTGCTACAAGAGATGGCTGACAACCCAAGGTTCATCTATAGCCGTCGTGTATCGGTTGACAGGTTCTTTTAATGTTTTCCTAGTTGTAGTTGATTTTCTTTTGGGTGGTTTTGGCATGACATGAATAGTTTATTTTTGTATCCACTTTGTGTATATGAACTCTCTTTTGAAATGACTTGAAATATTAAATATATGTTTTGAAAAAAGTTTAGAGACGCTTTTAATTCCCGTTGAAGTCTTTTAGATTTTTAAATACATGTTTGAAGATGATTGAAATATTCTGAATGTCCGATTCCATTCCCATCTCGTCTATACGAGCTAATCAGGCCAGGTCGTGACATGAAATTTCACGGTGGTGTGTAGTGAGCCTATCCCAATTTTCATTCAGTGCCATGTCGGTAACTGTGGAGTTGATTGCTCTCTTTAGGGATTGAGGAGCTATTCTGACGCCTGAGCATCTTTCACGGATGTGGCGACTAACTAGTGACACACAAGGGTGCATAACATTCGGATCCAATTGTTTGAATAGAGTACTAATGATCCTTCAAAGAGTTGGGCCAGTGCATTTTTCTTTGTGAAAAATGACTAGGGCTTAATAGAGAAGTAGGGGAAGATGAAAGATCTGCCAGTCCCTCTAAACGTTTGGGAAGAAGACATAATGAGGATTTTCAAGGTTCCCGACATCAAACATCTTCTATACAAGGTTCATTATGTGAGTAGATACATAGAAGAAGATTTCTTGTTTAAGGTCGGCCTGTCATTCCATGCTTGGAGGTCTGATGCAAGGATGTTGAAGCCGTCATCAGAAGTTCCCGAGCCACCTGCCCCAGCTTCAAAGGTGGCTCCTAAACGGCCGGCGAGAGTTGAAGACCCTCAGGTTTTGAAGAAGAAGAAGTTGGAGGGGACTGCGATGAATACCGACAAAACTCTACCTGACTCTTCCCCTACTAAGTTTCACATCCCTAAGGATGTTTTCAACCATCAATGTATTGGACGCCACAAGCCGATGACTTGGTGAGTATTATCTTCCTAATGTTTCTTTTCTTTTTTTTTTGGATGGCTTCTAACGCACTTTTCTCATTTATTTCAGTTGTCACGTCTTGAGATCAAGTTTATTGAAGTTTTGAATGAGTGAAACAATGAATTCGTAAAGATCAAATATCTTCAAGGAGAGTTCAAGCGAAAGTACGATTATAAGACCAAGGAGGCAAAGGTGCTAGAAGAGGAGTTGTGCGAGTGCAGAACTGAGTTGGCCAACACAATGCACTCGGTGTCTCTTCAAAATCAGCAGTTAGATTGGCTTCAAATTGACCTGGTTGAGGCAAAGAAACAATCAGGTAGCTTTTGATGAATAAAAAAATCTCTGAAGAGAAGATAGCGGCACTTGAGGCTGATTATAGGAGGTCCCAGACTCTTATAGCCGAGAAGGAGGCCGCTTTATTTGGCTCAGAACCTTCAAGAGTCATTGAAGATTTCAAGAGGTCCATAGCTTTCAAGATCATCAGCCAGGATCATGTTCAGGAGGCTCGATATCATATTTATGATGTAGAAGTGACGGCCTTGGAGCAATAATGTATTGATGTTGGATTCATCCGAGGTTTTTTAAAGGGAGTTCGCCTGATACAGCGGAAGACCGGAGTTCAAGTTGAAGGAGTGACCCCCAGCCAGGCTTTAGATGACTCTCTTTTAAATTTTAATGGTGATGAGATAGAGAGTGAGCTGCAGAAGGCATTTGTTATTGAGGTGGATAATGAGACTATAGATATTGAGTAGTGTTTTTATTTTTTACTATTTGTATCGCTTTATCTTTTTTAGTGATTATGATGTATCAAATGTTGTCCTCTATGATTTAATAGAAAGTTGATGATTTTTTTATTTGACAAGTGAACATTTCAGTGCTTTTATTTAGTTTGAGTGAATTTTATATATAGTTTATTTTATATTTTTTTAAGACACTTGAATTATCCGAGGTTGTTTGTTTCAGTATTATACAATGTGTTTTTAACCTGTGTGATGGAAGTCAAATTGGATCCCCTTTGGGATCGAACATCCAGTAATTGAGATTTAGGCTTCTCGAATCAAGGACTCCAAGATCTAAATGTCACCCGCCAAGGGTGTTTGACCTTTCCAAGGTTATTGATCATAGCGTTATGATGTTCATAAACTTGTGTGGAAGAGGTCGGATCGAATCCCCCTGGGATTGATCATCCAGTAATTGAGGTGCAATAAAAAGTGCTTATGCCTCGAATCAGGGATATAAAATTAAGTGATACCCACCTAGGGTGTTTGACCTATCCAAGGTTGTTGATTAAAGCATTATTTAGTACTTTTTAACCTGTATGGTAGAGGTCAAATCGAATACCCCTGTGATTGATCGTCCATTGATTAATTTATAATAATGATTGTGTGTTGCTCGAATCAAGGATTTCAAGATTGAAGTTCACTGCTTGTGTGAATCTATTAATATGATCTTACTTGAAGAAGACAATAATGTAACTCAACGAAAAAACATAGTTTTGCTATATTAAACAAAGGCAAATTCTCCTGATATAACTTAGGGATGAAGAAGCTATAAAAACCACAGACAACATGAGACAAACAATGTTCAATATTGAAGACATACAAAACAGAAAACATACAATACTGAAGACATAACACCGAAGACATAATACTTAAAACAAGTAGTACTACTGTGCTCTACTGATAGGACTTGCGAAGGTTTTCTACATTCCAAGTCTGAGGGAGCATGTTTCCCTCAGCATTCTTCAACTTGAAGGTGTCGGTCTTCATCACGGCTGCCACCAAGTATGGACCCTCCCAGAGTAGGGAGATTTTGTTATGTTGGGGGCCTTTTCCTGCTGCCTCGATGCCACGCAGGACTAAATCTCTGATTGAAATGCATCGGGGGTTCATCTTTCGATTATAGTGACGGGCAATTCTTTGATGATATGCAACAACCTTAAGTATCGCCTTACCTCTTGTTTCTGAAAGGTCTAGGTTGTATCTGAGCTTTTCCTCGTTGGTGTTGAAGTCAAAAGTTTGAACTCGGTGATTTGGGATTCCAATGTTTACTAGAATAACAACTTCTATACCAAATTAAAGGTTGTACGGGATTTCTCCTGTTTGAGTTCTAGCCGTGGTACGATTGGCCCAGAGGACATTTGGGAGTTCATCAGCCCATTACCCCCAGCCTTCTCTAGTTTGGTTTTCAATCCTTTCAGTATAGTTTGATTCGTGACCTCCGTTTGACCGTTTGTCTGAGGATGGGCCACAAGCGTATGCACTAGTTGTATATGGTCTTTACAAAATGTGGTAAAAACCTTTCTAGTGAAATGTGTTCCCGTTATCGGTGATAACTTTTTTTGGAATGCCAAAACGGCATTTATATTCTTTTATAAGAATTGTTTGGCATTTGCTTCAGTGATTTTTGCCAGATGTTCGGCCTCCACCCACTTGGTAAAATAATCCACAACCAAGATAATGAAATTCCATTGTTCAGTGGCTATAAGGAAATGTCCAATTATGTCCATCCCCCATTGGGCAAAAGGCCAAGGACTCTGTAATTCGGAGATTTCTACGGTAGGAAAATGGGTGAGGTTGGCATGTAACTGTCAAATGTTGCACTTTCGTATGAACTCTAGTGCATCCTGCTTCGTCATGGACCAGTAAAATCCCTGCCTCATGATCTTATTGGCTAATGCCCTTCCACCTAAATGTTTTCCTCAAATGCCTGAATCTACTTGAATGAGTGCATAATTTGCTTCTGTAAGGGAAAGACACTTGAGGTATGGCCCTGTGAAGGATCATTTGTATAATTCTCAATTAATAATAGTGAAGTTTTTCGCCTGCCTCTGAAGTCGCATTGCCGCAATTGGGCCTTCAGGAAGAACACCATCTTGTAAGAAAGTTAGAATGTGATCAATCCAAGAAGCCTCTCTTGATTAATCGATTGATTGTATAACCCATGGGCCTTGAACACTTGGAAAGTGGATTTCCTCGTCTTACTTTCTTTTGAAAATGTCACAGTTTGTAGAAGTAGCCAATTTGGATAGAGCATCTGCTCGCGTGTTCTACCCTCGGAGGACATGGACGATTTGATGCTTCGTTATTTTGGCCAGAAGGGATTTAACCATTTGGCAGCACTGGGTCAACAAAGAATTTTGAGTGTTAAATTCTCCTTCCACCTGAGAGGTGACTAATTGAGAATTAGTGTGAACCACCAAGTCATGCACTTCGCAATCGATTGTCAGCCACATTCCAGCGATCAGGGCTTCATATTCGACAACATTATTTATTGCCGGGAACTTCAGTCTAAGTCTATTTTTGAGCGTGGTTTGCTGTGGGGAGATTAATAAGATTCCAGCACCAAAACTGAAACTCCTAGAAGCTCCATCAACATGTAAGGTCCAGCACAAGGAAGAAGGAGACGCATCCAGTGGTTCATTAGAGGCGTGGTTAGTACATTTGACCACAAAGTCGACAAGCACTTGTGACTTGATGTTGGGTCTAGTCAAAAACTAGATGTCAAACTCTCCAAGCTCCACTGACCATTTGATCAATCTTCTAGATGCCTTGAGTATTTGGAGAATACTTCTCAATGGTAGGTTTGTATAGACCCCGATAGTATGTGCTTGAAAATAAGGGCTTAACTTTCTGGCTGAGAAGATTAACGTCAAGACTATTTTATTTGCTAATGGGTAGTGTGTTTCTGTCTCAGAAAGCACCTTGCTAATATAATAGACAGGGTGTTGAACAGTATCGTCTACTCTGACCAAGACCGAGCTTATAGCCTGGGAGGAGACGACCATATACATGTACACAATTTCTCTTGGAACTGGCTTCGAGATTAGTGGCGGTGAAGCTATATAAGTTCAGAGCTACTCGAAAGCCTCCTAGCATTCGTCAGTCCACTGAAATCCTGAGTTACGCGTACCTCTAAGGACCTTGAAGAAGGGCAGATATTTCTCTCCTGAGCGAGTCAGGAAACGAGAGAGTGCCGCAATCCTTTCATTTAATCTCTAGTCTTCCTTGATATTTATCGGGGGTAGCATGTCCCTTTCGGGCCTTGATCTTCTTAGGATTGATCTCAATCCATAAACTCCAGAAATTTTCCTGAGGCCACTCCAAATGCACATTTAGAGGGTTTGAGGCGCATGTTGTAAGATTGAAGGAGGCAGAAGCATTGTTCCAAGTTAAAGATATGCTGGGATTTCTCGAGGCTTTTAATTAGTATATCGTCCACATATACTTGCATAGTGCGCCTGATAAGGTTCATAAAAATCTTATTCATCAGGCGTTGGTATGTTGCCCCTGTGTTCTTAGGCCCGAACGACATTACCACATAGATGTACAACCCCTTATCTATTTGAAAAGTTGTTGCCTCCTCATCAGCATGATCCATTTGTATTTGATTGTATCCGGAGTAGGCATCTATGAAGCTTAGCATCTGATGTTCGAAGGTGGCATCAACTAACTGATCAATATGGTGAAGCGGAAGACTGTCCTTAGAGCAGGCTTTGTTGAGATCTATATAGTTCACGTACATTCTCTAGGATCCACTTGCCTTTCGAACCATAACGACGTTTGCCAATCAAGTGGAATAGTGCACTTCCCTTATAAATCTCACATTCAAAAGCTTATCAACCTCCTGCTCAATTTTTAGTTGACGATCTGGTGCAAAGTTTCGCTTCTTTTGGATTATCGGCTTGTATGCCGGGTTAACCTTGAGGGATTGCATGGTTAGTTCAGGGTTGATTTCAATCATATCAACCGGACTCCATGCAAATACATATTGGTTTGTACGTAGAAAATTTACATACTTTTTCTTCTCTTCATTTGAGAGAAGTGATCCGATCTGTACTGTTCTTGAAGTGTGCTCATCTGATAGAGAGACATAAGTAAGGTCTTCTACAAGCGAGGCCCTCTGAGGAAAATCTTCACCTCGAAGATCAAAATCTTCGATGCTTAATATAACTAATGGGCGAGGTTGAGCTTGCCTGAGATAGTAGGATTGTATTACTTGTTGATCTCCTCGTATTATGTCAATCTTTGCAGGGGTGAGAAATTTCAATTTGAGGTGAGGGATCGAAGCAACAATCCCAAAGATTGACTGGAGCAGCCTTCCAAAGATAGCGTTGTAGGCCGATTCTAATTTCACCACAATAAATTGGATGGAGTGTGTAGCTTGACAGGAAAATTCTCCAAGTACAACTGGAAGACTGATTGTTCCTTCCACTCATACAGGTCGATTGTCAAATCCATTTAATGAACCTACGGGCTATATCTTCTCTCTAGGGAGGTCCATTTTGAGAAAAGTGTAGTAGAACAAGACATATATAGAGCTCCCATTATCGACCAAGATCCTCTTAACATTATTGCACGGGTCACCAATCCTGTACTAATTATAAGTGGGTCTTGATGAGGGGTCTTTATTCCGTCTAAGTTAGAATCGTCAAAGGGAATGGAGTGATCGGCGCGAGACATCTTTGGCATTGGTTCTTTGCTTGCTACAATCAGGACTTGACTAGGTATTATAGGGCCTCCGGCCATGATTTTAGTTTTACCAACCGCCTGACGATTATTTGATGATTGCCTTTGATGTTGATTCTGCCCCCCAGTCGGACCACCCTCATCCCGAGCCGGGGGATTCTAGATGAATTGTCAGAGACACCCTTGTCGAATCAGCCTTTCTATCTATTCTTTAAGCTGTATGAATGCTTCAGTAGTGTGTCCACGGCTACGGTGGAAGTGGAAATATTGTTCTTCATTTCTAACGTTGGGCTTCAAAGGGTACGACCACTTTATGCTTTCTTGGTCCCGGATGGTCATCAATATATTTGTTCGAGATACATTAAGTGGCGTGTATTCCTTTTCTTGGCGAGGTTCTCGTCGAGCTGTGAGGGCCAAGGGAAAAGATTGTAGTTTCCTTGCTTCATCCACTACGAGAATAGATTCTCCGTTCCTAGTGTACTTTTATGCTTCACTGTTGTTTGCTCAAATTGCTTTCTATGAGCATTAATGGCTTCGTCGGGAGGGATTTGGGCCTCCACACGATGGATCAAGTTCGCATACGAATGGACCGTGTCTTGCATGAGTGCTGATTAGAAAGGGCCAGGACGAAGCCCTCCGAGGAATACACCTCTAAGTAACTCAGAATCTACCCCTGGAATTTGTCGGGTCTCATTAGAAAATATTTGAAAGTACTACTTAAGGGACTCATTTTCATTCCGGTGAATTCATGAGAGGTGGGAAGAATCTCTGATCATCCTCCGATTGACAACAAATTGTTTGACAAATATCTTGGCTAATTTAACGAACGTTGGAATGGATCCGACGGGGAGTGAATAAAATCATGTTCGATCTTGCCCTTTGAGGGTAACTGGAAAGACCTAGCATATGAGCGCATCAGAGGCTCGCTGGATGTGCATTATGGTCCTATAGTGATCGATATGTTTGTACGGGTCAGATGTCCGTCGTATGATAGTTTGAATCTTGCCGGAATGGGGTGTTGATGGATGGCTTCAGTCAGGGGTGATGACTCTTGGAAATCCCTTGCACGCAAAGGATAGGTAGAGCTTGCCGTGTTTGCATGCTCATTCTATGTGTCGGAGGGTGCATCCTTGGCGGTGGAAGGGGAATCTCGACATGAAGATGGTCGGGTTGAACATCTTCGAGTCCTGGTGAATCGAGGGAGAAGAATATCTTCTTGGGGTGCTAGTGCCAGTCCTCGAGTCTCTCGCAAGAGTTGAAGGATCTTGTTCTGAGACTCCATCTTTCTAATACGATATTTCAGGGAAGGTTCAGATATTCCTTCCCTAGTAGGATTTCACAACCTAGGGTGAAAGGAAGCAGATGTCTGGCATCCCTGGTTCATGGAAGGATTCCTGGATTGATGTGAATTGGAGCGGGAGGTTTCCAAGATGCGATGGCTACGCTTGTTGGCCATTGGAGGAGTACTTAAGATAGTAGGATTGGATTTTCCCATAGACGACGCCAAACTATTGCGGGTTAGAATATACGCGGCAATAGAGTTGTAATTTTACGTCTTAGCGTTGCACGGATATCCAGCTCACACACAGAGAACGCAAGATCTTTTACGTGAAAACCCCTGGAAAGGGGAAAAACCACAAGGCCTAAGCCAAGTTTGAAAGATTTCACTAGAATTTGAGTTGAGTACAGTGGACTGACTTGTCCTTGAGGGGGATCAGATTACAAATGTCAATTGTATGGTAGAAGTCTAGTGTTAAATCTTGCGTCACTTGGAAGTTAGGGAGTCAGTTAGTGTTGACCTGTATCATATACCCAAAAGAACAAAAGAAAGAGGAAGCCAAAATTCAACGTACATGCCTGTAAACCATCGGATCCACGAACTCAGATGAATCGATGCTAACACGCGAATCCCGCCAGAAATCCCGGAAACCTCGTATCTGTCGAAGGCATCCCTGAAATCTCGCTGAATCGGTGTGCAGTTGGCGCCGTTCCGGAAATCTTGCGCAAAATTTGCGACTCGCCTCGATCGAGAGCCCAGATGCGTCGTTAAATATCGACCAAACTCCTCCTCCCATATGCTGCTCTCTCCCACAACTCTCTTCCAACCCGACGCTTCTCCGAACTCCAAGCTCTGCTCGATCCCCATCCAGTCGCAAGTCCCGACTCCATCTTCCCCTGTGCCGACCTTACGGCCTACAGCCGAGAGCCGAAGTCGGTTCCCCCCTTTGCTGCTTTCGATCCCGAGAGAGGAGAGAGAGATAGAGAGTGAGAGTTGAATCTCCCTTACCTCACACCGACGCCTCCTCTGCTCTACCCGAAGCCTGCCCGATCTCCCCTCTGCCGTGTCTTCTTCCCAAGCCGAGAGAGTGAGAGGGAGATAGGTATAGGTTTTATTTATATATATATATATATAAAATTTCATTTTTATTAATAATTAATTATGATTAGTAATACTAATTATAATTAATCATTATTATTTTTTTAATGTATTTATAAGTAATTATTAACTATAATTATTTAATTAATTATGAATAATTATTTATAATTAATTAATTTAGATTATAATTAATTTTTATTAATTAATTATAATTAATTAATTACTTATTTATAATTAATTATAATTAAGATAAATAATTATGATTATTTGCTCGTGCCAACGACGACGACCGCCAAGGTATAACTTTCTAACCCTAAAACTCCGAGAACTCGTTTCAACGTATTCGTCGAGACAAAACGACCACCTATGCACGCTTTTTTTAGCGTGGTGGGAGGGAGTGCGTTCCGACGCTTGCGGCGAAGCGGGTAATCACCAAATTCCTTCTTCGAAGTTCGTATCGCCTTGGAAACCCCGCCTATGCACGCTTTTCTTAGCGTGGTGGGAAGGGATCCCGGTGCGATGCGCACGACGAAGCAGGGATATCCGTAAGTACCCGCTTACGGGGAAATAACTGCGTTGCTTACATAATATTTAAAAAAAAAAATAAAAAAATACTTTTTTACAAAAAAATACCCATGCACGCTTTTCTTAGCGTGGTGGGGGATCGAAAAATTATACGGCCGCGATGTCCTCGAAAGAGGGCATCGACCATGCACGCTTTTCTTAGCGTGGTGGGAAAGACCCAGTTTTTCGTAGTTTTCCCCTAAACGGGGGAGACGCCGGAAGGCTGCCGAAATTTCGGGTGAAAATGTTGCTACACGGACCTTTTTGAACTCAAAGAAAATAAAGGTTTGGACACATTTGAACAACCAAGGACTTGGGACTGTGCTCAGAACTCAAATCAAATGGACTTAAATGAACTTGAACCATAACCTGAATAAAAAGGAAGGATTTGAACTTGAACCCAACAAGACAACGAAGAACTTGTACTTGGACTCATCTTGGACTTGAATAGAACTGGCATATTGAACTCAAGACAAAACTTGAACCTAAGTGGACTTGGTACAAGAAATCTCAACTTAGACTTGGACTTGAATTGAGTTTAGACTCAAGAAGACCATACAGAACTCAATTTGAACTCGAACCTGGACTCTACAAGATCACAGAGGACTTTGATCTGGACTTGAGCCTGAACAATAGAGTAAAAGAATATATTGAGGACTTGAACAGAAAATGGAACTTGCACTTGAGCTTAAAGTTAACAAATGACTTGAACTTGAGTGCTAAGTAAACTAATTTCAAATTTGAATATTTAAGTAAAAGATTTGAGATAAAACTTGAGCAAGAAAGGTTGAATTTTATTTAGCATGAAGACTTGAATCAACCTTGAACTATAAGGGACTCGAATCAAACTTGAACAGGAAGAGATTTGAACCTCATACGATGAATGCAAAATACTTGTCAAACTCATATCATTTCAATCGACACCAATTATTTATGGATGAAGAAACCCCTTGTGGGCAACAAGAGCCAACATGCAAACAAACAAATAACTCGTGCCAAGATTTCCAATATTTAAGATGTATAGTAATCTATACATGAATGAAACACAAAGGGAGGTAATGACAATGAATGCAATGATACCCCGAAAATCAAGATCAATCCCCTTGTGGAAGAATACATTAATCCCTTGCAAATGAAAGGAGGTCGTCCGCGTTAAGTGCAACCACTAACAAGTCATTCCAGGATACTTACTACATAGGATATATTTATCCCCTATGAGCAAAGGGAGTCGATACATAGAAAATTCAAGCACTTGCAAGCGGTTGCATGGGAATTGTATGCATGCCACATGTAATTTGCAAGCAAACACCAGATGATACACAACAAATCAAAAATGCAAATCTCTGCGAGCTCCCTTGGAAGACCTATTATGCATCCAATGTTTCAACCACAAGCAAAATGCATAAGAATTATAACAAGTACAAGTGCTTAAGGTCGATGATAGAAGATTCGTATGCAAAGGGACTTGATCATGAACAAAGAATTTATTTGAATGCAATTGTTTACAAGCAAAAGGCAGGAGATTAGTTAGTGCACTATGACCCGCCTACGAAAATCAACAAATAGTGCACGACAGTCTACCTGTACGAAGCAACGAACAATTCTATCTAGAAGCTGCTACGTTACGCCACCGGATCTGCAACATTCGTACAAGCAGACAGAAGGCGTCTACAATTATTTCAAAGTTCCTCTGCACGTGCACTATAAATTGTATACACATAGGTACACTAAAAGAGGTAAAAATAATTATAAAACCCGCATGGGCCCCGGCGAGCGTGTTATTGGTACACACGTGACGTCTAGGAATGCTGCGCGGGTCAACAAGTGAATTCAGGTTCGAAACCGATCCTTCTATACGGGTCAATAGAAGTCGACAGGGTTCGAACCATTAAGCAAATATAAAGTCGTGGCGACCGGTATATTTTCTTTAAAACATTCATATTAGACCATCAAGGCCTATAACAACATGAATTCACTAATAAAAGCTCAAAGCCTACAAAACCCGATCCTCTGTCAACAACCCGACAGAGTTGACAAGGTTCAATCCATAAAAAGAAATGACCCCCAAACATCCCGATGATGGCCGTGTTGAATGTTTATCTCAACCGGAGGGGTTCACAAATACTTTCAAATCTCTCCCAAAAGTCCACTTCAATCCAAAACGCCACCCAAATACTCCAAAAACCCAAAAAGTCTCAAAAATCTCAAAATCCCAAAAATATTTAAAAAATGAAATAAATCCATCAAAAACTTAAAGCTAAATTCCATCCACCCTCCGCAACAGTTTGTTGGGGTGGACAAATTAAAAAACACTTCAGCTCTCAAAGAGCCAATGCCTGGTCGAAAATATCACTAGGATCCATTATCAAACAATCTCTTGCTAGTAAGGACGTGGTACGTGTCTTCTAACCGGCAGTTTCGCCGCCAAATGACACTGCAGGTAAACGGTTATGACCCGGGGCCCTCTGAACCGAGTGGTTTTGCCGCCAAATGGCACCACAGATAGCGGTTATGGCCAGAGCCAATACGCTCCTTAATGGCGTTAAATCCTTGAGATATGAATCAATAGGATATGATCGATAGGGCACAAAGCCCTCTGTCAACTAAGGTGGATTCAAATTTGTCCCCTTAGACAAACATTCAACCCCGGTCTACAAGGTCCCCTTGGACGAAGCAAGCCATGGCTGCCGACAAGGATCTTTCTGTCAGGTTGGGTCGACTACCTCCTCTAACTAAGTAGACCAGGGACCACGATGGCCCGGGACGACAGAACAATGGGATCTTGATCGGGTCCATCATCCATTCCCCCACCATTCGCTTTAAGTGCAAGATGGTGCAATTTCTATTTAAATATCAAATCTTCCATCTCAAATTCCAAATCCAAAAATTCAATTTTTCAATTTCCAAATCCAAATCTATTGCTGCTACTATATGCCAGATAATACGTATTCTCTACGTATCTGATTGACGACTAGCCTTAATCGAAAGTTCTCTCTCGTTATCCGGAGGGGTAATTAACTATAGGGGCTTGCGCCTATAGGAAACCAGAACTCAGATCATAAAGTCCTCACAAAATGAGGGTGAAATCTCTTGCTAGTGTCTTATCTACAAACCCATCTGCCTTCCAAAATTTACCCCGGAACATATTTGTTAAAACTCCTTCGCCGAAGAATAAAAAGAAATCGCGCGGCGGGGAGGCTAGGGCTGAATTTTCGGAGCCCATAGTTAGTAGTCCGACAATGACTTGGCAGAACTATGGCGTCAGTTGATAGTATGGCTGAATTTTAGGGCCTCATGTAGTGGTCTGGTGGAGTTCAGGCCCTTAGGTGGTTGTCCAGCGAAAGTGAGGGCCTCAGGTGGTGGTCCGGCGAAGGTGAGGGCCTCAGGCGGTGGTTCGGCGAAGGTGAGGGCCTTAGGCGATTGTCCGGCGAGAGTGAGGGCCTCAGGTGGTGGTCCAACGAGAGTGAGGGCCTCAGGCGGTGGTCGAGGAGGAGCTTCTTCCTTCTGTTCCTTCTCTTCTTCCTTCTCTTCTTGCTTGGGTCCCTTTTTAAGAGAAAGGAGGGGTCTATTTATAGATTTTTGGAGTGGCATGGCCCGTAAATAGGTGATAGATCAAGGATAAATGGGAAGTGGTTGGATGGATGGCCGTTGTTGAATCCCTTGATCTTGGACTGTTTCATGGACATTTGAATGTCTTAGTGATGTCGGAATTTGGTGATCTTAGGGTCGTTGGATTCGTCTCGTCGAGACGCTCGATTCGACTATAAGCACGTTATGTTTGGAAACCGTTTGGTAATCCAAATTGTGGTTGGAACCTTCCAACAGCGCTTCTAACCCTTGATTTGGACCCTTTTGGGCTCAGATTGGGTTGGATTTGGTGTCGTTGGGTTCGTATTCTCGAGATGCTCAGTTCGGCTATAAGTTTGCTAAAATCGGATTTCGGATGGTCCCAATTTTAATTCGGAAGTTTTCAACTTGATTTTGCATCGAGATGAGTGTCCGATCAAGATAATTTTTTGATGACGTATCACTTCTATATATCAAAATGATTAAAATATAATATAAAATCTTATTAAAATACTATTGATTATTTTCAGGATGTGTGAAAAATAGGGTAGAGTTTCAGGTGCAATTTAAATATTGCCATTTTTTGAAATCTTGAGTATTACAAAAGCCAAACTTTAATTTGTTTATCACCAAGCTGTAAAGATAGTATGACCGAAGAGAAACTTTCCTAAGAATATTAATCCATATATATGATCCAACCCAAAAAAAAAGCTATATTCAAAGTACTGAAGCCATCCAAAGCCAGTTGCATTAAGGTGCATGAATGGAAAGATTAGTAAGAGTTGTCAGTGAAGAGACCATTGGAGTATGGCAACCACTTTGGTGAATAATGGTTGGAATTAAAGGTGATCTGATGGACATCGAAGTATAGATTAGAAACATCATGCCCAAAGAATAGCAATAATATCTTCCCATTGACTTTACTAGGAACTAAGAAATTAAGAGATCACCAAGCAGTTTTGGTTCCAAACTAATTGAAACAGACGCGTATGAATAGATTCAAGAACCTCAGCTTGAGTTGATTAATCTTTCCCTTTCTTAGCATTAATTACCATTTTGGAAGTTCCAAAAAATCTAAATGATGAAAGTAGTGGAAGCTCTTCTCACCCTTTTGCTTGTCTTTATATTTTTTTTTATTTTTTTAATATTATTATCAATTTTCCTATGCTGCGTTTGCAGGTCAACACTCATCTCACACCACGCCCTATTCTGCTGACTCGGCATGGTGAAAGCCAAGATAATGTTAGAGGAAGAATTGGCGGTGATTCAGTTTTGAGGTTTGATTTTTTTCTCCCCATTTTTTTCAACTTGAGCACTTCAGTAAGGGTAGGATTCTTTTCATTCAAGAAGTTAATAGATTATAATTTTTTTTATAAGTTAATAGATTATCATTATCTTAATTTTGGTTAGAATATGGGGTTTTGTACTGTAATTCAAGCAAACACATATTAGAGCTTTCTGCAGCATGCATGAGAGAAGGATGTCATTGTCACGTTCATCATCATCCTATTTTCAATAACTAAAGCTCAATGAATTTTGTTTTGATTGATTTAAGAAACACACGTCCTTTTCTTTTACTTTTTGAGCTACATGCTATGTAACGTGTGTCTAATTATCTTTCTCATGGTAATGTTCATTTTCAAGCATCAGATAATATGGATAAAAGACACGTTCCTCTCTGTTTATATTCTTCAGTAATTTCTGCGGGAAAGAAATATTATCATTATTTAATCTAGATAACTTTCGTGTTTGAAACAATTCCAGGAATCCTTATATTCACATTGTTATGATAGGTGAATTTTGACACACCTTTTATAGCCATTTTTTGGGAGAAGGTAAAATGTTGTTATTACTTCCAATAACTGAATGTTTTCCATTATTGAAAACGTGTCATGCTAACTATCTGTTTTTGCAAACCCATTGCTGAAACAGTTTTAATTTTGATTCTTAATTCATTATTAACGTAGTAACATATTAATTAGATTCCTTTGAACAGTGACTTGGGCAATATTTACTCGAAGAAACTTGCAAATTTTGTTGAGAAAAGACTGAAATCTGAGAGGACTGCTTCTGTAAGAATTATTTTGATCCCCCCCCCCCCCCCACACACACACACTCTTCTTCACTTATCTCTCATTCTGTGACTAATGGCTTCGAATTTCACTAAAGGAATGATCAACATATGCCTTCTTAACTTAATTACTAGAATTCATATTGTTATGTATCACATTCTTCCATTTAATTTTGTTTGCTTATGAAGTACTATTGCAAATGATAAATTTATTCCCCTCTGTTAATAGATAAGGCTTTTGAAAGAAATTCTTTAAGTTTGCAGGCAGGATAGAAAATTTTGCAGATTGATGATGTAATTGTCTTTAAATATTTTCCTGCATGCTAAATGGCAGTAATAGTTACTACTACAAAGTGTTATCATTTTCTTATTGGTGCTATTATGAATTTGATAATTAACTTATAAATTTTCAGTTTTGATGCTATTATGACCATTTGTCGGTTTTATAAGAATTGTCTTGATAATTCTGTTAACAAATTTATTTTTAATGTGGTAGTCTCTTTGTAAATAAGAGTAAGAATTAGTACTAGAATAATGTTGACCTCTATTTAGATACCTATGATGTGGAAATTCCGTAGTATGTGTGACCCACAACAGTCTCTCATTGAGCATTCCGGTGCTTTAATTATATTGACTGCAGGATGATTTTCCACCTAAATAATCTGCGCGCTCTCATTATTCCTGTTTTAATTACCATTAATTCTTTTTGAATTATTCTATTACTTTCAAGACTAGTAACTATTTGTGTTTAGCACCTCTAAATATGTACTTTTTTTTTCATAGTTTGGAATAGAAAATAAGATTTAAGTTTTCTCCGGTAGTATTGATCTCTTGTTTTTACATGGCATCAGAGACATTTACTCTATCTCTCACTCGGTGAAAGACTCTGTGAGGTTGCCTACTCTCGAACCGTTGTTCATCTCTCCAATGCATGATGACTGCGATTCATACATACCTTGCTCATGATTCTCCTGCGATTCATTCATTTTGAGAGAAACATTCGGGTCACCATCTAATCTAATTTACCTCTCAGTTAACCATAATTATGATTAAACATGGAACGGCGTTCGATAAAAACTTTTCTAATGCCACCTCTGATCATGAACTAATTATTCATTGTCACAATCGTGAAAGCTTCATCTTAAATATTTCACTCGTTGGACGCAATTAATTTGGAGAAATTGTGTCTAATGTGATCAGTCAGTTATGATGTTCATAAGGGGAAATTGAAAAGATGGTCTCATTGATGCATCAATCCTCAAAAAGAAAATCCAAAATTTAGAATATGACAGTCTAATAATAAAATGATTATATAATTGGCTAATCAACACCGTGAAATATAAAATTGTCCAAAATTTCATGTTTTGGATGCGACAAAAGAAACTTACTCAAATAATGACAATACCGCTGATTTAAGATGTAATTATCCACTTTGCTTTTCTTTTGAAGGATTCAAATTTTCACTTATGAATTCTAAATTTCTTCATTTGCTTTCCTTGAGGTACAATCTACCATCAAGAGTATAATTATGTCAGTCTAGGTTGGTATAATATTAAATTCAAATTAAATTTTCATTAACAACTTAACCCTTACCCAATCTTTTCCCGATAATACTCGCTTGCAATACTTTTTGCCTTAGTGATACTACTTGATTCTCCAACTCAAAATTTTTTTCTTCCATGTTGAGTCGAGATTTTCACCAACTGAACTTCTTCCTATTGAACAATTAAAAACTAATTGTATTGATAAAAAATGAAAATTATTCTTTTCTTTTTTTCTAAATTTGAATCGAAAAATCACTTACACTTTCTCCTTCGTCCCTATCAAGTACTCAAACTTTTCTTTCTTCTCTGCTAAAAATGAAATCTTACAAATTCTTCTTCTTATCCTTCCTCTTACTCTTGGTCGAGCATGAATCCTTTGTCAACTATGAACCTATGTCTCCTACGATTGAAGCGACAAAATTACTAGCTACTTTCTCTGACTCCTATACATGATTTCGCTTAAATCTTGTCTCCAATTGAAGTCTTAAACCTACTTTTATTCATAGGGAGCCGCATTCGAACCGTTCGAGCTCAAAAGACCACTTCTCTTTATGCTAGCCCTCTCGCTCTCGTGGTTCATTCGTTTGCTCGCCCACTGTTGATCACCGGACAAAGAACTAAAAAAAATCCCAAAACCCGTTAAAAATCCCATAAATCCCGTTACATGATTTTGCTTAAAACGTATTAATTCATCCCAGAAAGGAGTCCACCCAGGCAGTCACGTTCTCTTCCGTACTCCTGCCTAAAGAAACAACAACAAAAGAATATATTCAAGAGGAGCAATGAGAAACCGTGATCTCCAAGAAGACAACAAAAATGTTGAATCAACTAGGAGTTGCTGATGTCAAGTGAAAGTTTCCCATTAAACCAGTGCTAAATTTAAAGTGGTTGCCTGTGCCACATGCAACCACCTTCCGACAGCAACCTGGCCAAGCTAGCTCATCAAAGTCTGGTAAGGTAAAGTCAAAGGCTTCTAAGAAGAAAACAAAATTGAAGAAGCATATGGACAAGAAAAGTGCAACTCAAAAGGCCATTGATAGTTTGGGAGAATATTACCAGACCGTTAGGTGGCCTATTAAGCTCGACGACTTCATGACAGAGCTCAAAATAGATAAAAAGGAAGAAGAAGCTGGAGATGAATCCCTTCCTACGAAGATATGCCAAGTCATCTTGGCGACATCAAAGATATCGAAAAGAGAGAAATACGTTAAAGAAGCAACCCCTGAGTCCTGTCTGATGGTGTCATCAATGAACTACAGTTAAGAAGAGGATCTATGTTTTCCAAATGATGAAGATTCAGATCCATACATAGCGTCACAAATGGAGCAGGTGAAACTGAGTGACGATTTTGAGTCTGCAGGTGAATCCCTAGACGCAACAATGGCTAACTCTGAAGAAAACATGACATCAAACAAATCTGAGCCAGAGGATATTGCTCAAGTGCAGTTGAGAAGAGGCAAGATATTGCTACCTTTACCAAAGAAAGGGGTCTCCAACAAAAACAAGGACAAAGAGATAGTCATTAACGATGATATTATAATTGAAGATCCTAAGAAAAAGAATACTTCAGTCAATGTGATATATTATAATATCTTATCCTATCTAAGAAAAATACCTGCACAACTCAACATATATAATGCCTTAGTAATATCTAAGGACCTTCGGGAGACTTTGATTCAAGCTCTCAAAGACCTCGAAAGATATGAGACTTATTTTGTTGAACGTAATCTGACTGAGGTTCTACAAGCTTGTAATGAGCCGTTCATCACCTTCTCCGAAGAAGACATGATACTCGGATCGACAGACCATAACCACCCTCTGTATGTTTCTGCAGAGAGCAATAAGATGATAATCAGTTGGATCCTGATCGGTCCCGGATCCTCCATAAATCTCATGAGCCTTAAAGCATTGAGATCACTCTGCCTTGATGTGGAACACCTCGGGCCAGATAAGTTGATGGTGCATGATTTCAACGAGAAATGGCAGAAGACCCTTAGATCATTTATGCTCCCTCTTGTGTTTGGAGAGCTTCATACAGAAGTCAAGTTCCATGTAATTAATGCATACACTTCATTCAAGACGCTACTAGGTCTCCCCTGGTTGCATGAATATGGCGTCGTCCCATCGACACCACCAGTGTATGAAGTATCTCAGAGATGGAGAAGAATTCAGGATCTCTGGCGACATCCTGCCTTTTGCAGTCCATGAAGTAACAATATATGAAGATGCCAGATGCTTCATGCCAAAGAAGTTAAAGCCGTCGTGCTCCCCTGAGGCTAAGGAAACAAATTCAAAGGCTATAAAGCAACCTGAACAGGAAGGTGAGAAGAAGTATGCCGTGAGAAAGAAGGCAATGCCGACTCTTCCCAAAGAAGTGATTAATCATAGACCAAAGAACCATGTACCTCATCTAGGGAGTGATATGGATGAAGATGATGTCATTCCTCCCAAATCCCAGAGAGTATGCCAATCAATGGCCAAAGGGAGTAGGGAGGTTGAATATTCAAATGATAATTATGACTATGACTCTATCTACATGAACACGGTGCTGATATATTCTTTAGAAGAATAAGTATCCTGTCGATCTCAGATAGTGTACTCGTAGTCACGCATATTTCCTTATAATACTTTAAAGAAATCATTCCACGCGAGGTACATAAGGTTGAAGAACTCACCACTGTTTATCCGCCTTCACATAAAAAAGGGACTGCACTAGGAAACATACTATATTCTGCGAGAATGCGTGAAGAAGAGAATAATGTCTGATGTTGTATGCTCATCGATTTTAAAGAGTTACTATCTACGAGGCTACCTTGTTTAATACCAAAGGTATTCAAAGAATGCTATGAAAATAAATCAATATTTCTATTACCAAATGACAACTTCGTATAAGCTTGGGCCTCTGGTATGGAAGGAATCCGTGTCCATTATGACAGAAGGATATAGCTGCTTATAAAGGTATTGGATTTATTAAGCGAAAATTCCTTCAGAAAGAGACTTGTTGAGTCATCATATGCAGGAAAATTAAATCTAATGACATTGAAGCGGAGAAGACGTACAAAGTTGACAATTATGATGATCAACCCGTAGAGGCCAAGCCTGCATTAGAAGAGCTTGAAGATGGTGGACAGTCAGCCATTATGAAAGAGCTAAAGAAGTCAACTTAGGAACTGAGGAAAATCCTTGCCCAACCTTTATTAGTTCTCTTACATGAGGAGCAAATGAAAGAAATAAAATAACTTCTCTGTGAATTCAGGGACTGCTTTGCTTGGACATATGCTGAAATACCTGACTTATCCCCTGATGTAATAGTTCATAGATTGACAATTGAACCCAATGCAACACCCGTTAAACAAGCTCTCAGGAGAATGAGATTGAAGATTGAAGAATAGGTGATTACCGAAACCAAGAAGCTCATAGAGGTTGGCTTCATCCGAGAAGAAAAATATGCCGATTGGATCGCCAATATCGTCTATGTGAAAAAGAACGGTCAGATTAGTATCTATATTGATTTTTGGGACCTCAATAAGGCGTGTCCAAAAGACAACTTTCTGCTCATGTCCAAACTACTAGTGGACAATACATCAAACTATGGCATATTCTTATTTTTTGGATGGATTATTTAGCTACAACCAAATCAAGATGGCACCTGAAGATGAAAAGCACACGCCGTTTAGAACGCCCATTAGTATTTTCTGCTATACGACCATGCCCTTTGGCTTGAAGAATGCTGGTGCCATTTATCAGCGGGCGATGACTCGTATATTTGATGAGTTAATACACGAAAAGGTCGAGTGTTATGTGGACGACCTTGTTGTCAAGAGCATGAACTGAAGAGACCACCTGGATGACTTAAGGATTGTATTTGAAAGGATCAGAAAGTATGATCTAAAAATGAATCCCCTCAAGTGTGATTTTGGGGCCTCTTCCAACAAATTCTTGGGGTACATTGTTCGACAACGAGGTATCGAGATCGATCCCAATAAGATCAATACAATTATGGAGATGTCGCCTCCCTGAAACCTCTGTCAACTTCGTTCTTTGTAAGGACAATTGACTTTCATTCGGCAGTTCATATCAAATCTATCAGGTAGGTGCTAGCCCTTCTCCAAATTAATGAAGAAAGATGTTCGTTTCAAGTGGGACGAAGAGTGCTAGGAAGCATTTGACAGTATCAAAAGATACTTGTTAAATCTGTACATTCTCGCAGTGCCAATTTCAGGGAAGCCTCTTATGTTGTACACGACAGCACTAGAAGAGTCTCTAGGAGTATTATTGGTCCAACATAATGAAGAAGGCACAGAAAATGCACTCTACTACATTAGTCGGAGGTTGATCAGAACAGAAATCTAATCGAATGTACTCTAATTGAGAAGCATTGCTTAACGTTAATTTTTGCAGTTCAAAAATTCCACCATTACATGCTTTCTAATAGGGTTACACTGATATCAAATATCAATCAGTTGAAGTTCTTGATGACAAGACCAATGTTGACAAGTTGTTTAACCAGGTGGAAAGTCCTATTGCTGCAGTTTGATATCACGTGCATACCACAAAAGGTAGTAAAAGGATAAGCCTTGGATGATTTTCTCGTCGCGCATCCTATCCCGACAAACTTCCCGCTTAATGATGATCTACCTGATGAACAAATCATCCAGGTCGAGGAAGATGAAAAACTACCATTTTGGTATATGTTCTTTGACCGGGCATCATCGATTAAACCTGCTAGACCTTCAAATCTTGCAAGGGCTTGAGACGACATCAGTCTCATTTTTGTAGCACCTGAGGGAGACATAATGAGATTTTCATTCAGTTTGACTGAACCTCTGACTAACAATGAAGTTGAATATGAATCTCTTATAGCAGGATTGGAGATTGCGATTGATGTTAGATTCTAAAATCTTTAAATATTTGGCGATTCTCAACTTGTGATAAATCAAGTCCTCGACATTTATAAGGTTGGCAAATTTGAATTGACCCATTATCACCGGCGAGCTCTCGAGCTTCCGAAACAAGTGCCAAATATTAGAATAGCCTGAGTTCCTCGAGGTTAAAATGCTAAGTAGATTGCCTAGCCAAATTAGCCAAGGAAGTTGCGAACACTAACAAGGAGATGCTTATACCAATTATGGTTCATGGCCATCGGGTCTTAGAGCTGGTAATCTTGCAATTCCCGCAAGCCAAGGGAATACCATATTCAAGGATATAACCCCAATTGATCCTTAACCTCTCAAACATATCATTATTGAAAATCAACCAGAAGAACGTCATATAGTCAAGAGACGTAAGACCAGTAGATACTCTGAATTGTGATTGCATTGCCTCGATGAGAAGAAAGGTGATGATTAGAGGCAACCCTTCATTGTTTACTTCAAAGAAAACACACTCTCAACGGATATATCTTTAGCCACACAAATTAGAAAAAGAGCATTACGATATGTATTTGTCAATGACACACTGTATCGTCGGACTTTCAATCAAATGTGGCTACGATGCCTAGAGATTAAGAAAGCTGATAGGGTGGTGATAGAAGTCCATGAAAGACTTTGCGGGGCACATCCGTCAAGTCTTAAAATGGCCGCTAAAATTAAGAGAATGTGCTATTATTGGCAAAAAATAGTAAGGGATTGTATTGACCGCGCTAAAAGGTGTCATAAGTGTCAGATCTATGATGATGTTATACATCAATCTCCAAATCCACTGCACCTTACAGTAGAATCCTGGCCATTTGAATGCTAGCGAACTGATATAATTGGGCCGATAGATCCGCTGTCATCAACGGGACATCACTTCATTCTGGCAGCAACAATCTACTTTTCTAAGTAGGCAGCAGCTGCTCCATTTAGAGAAGTTACGTCTGAGCATGTGATCAACTTCTTCATGCATAATGTCGTCTACAAATTTGGTGTGCTATGCCGTATAATCTTAGACAATGGTATTGTATTCAAAAGTATAAAAATTTATAAGTTTATTGATCGGTCCAAAATTGATTGACAATATTCATCCATATATAACCCAAGAGCAAATGGCCTGGCGGAGGCCTTCAATAAGACATTGGTGAAATTATTGAAGAAGATCCTAACCAAGAATAAAAGAGAGTTGCATATAAAGATGATAGAAGCGCTATAGGCATATCATACAACCTATAAGATGCCAACCAAAGCCACTCCTTATTCACCGGTGTTCGGAGTTGAAGCAGTATTACCACTGGAAGTTGAACTACCGTTTCTTTGAGTCGCTATCCAGAATGAGCTAACTCAAGAACAAAATACTCGCCTTAGAATGGAAGAGCTCAACATACTAGATGAAGTTAGGCTACAAGCTCAATAAAACCTAAAAATTTACGAGTAAGAATGGCAAAATCCTTTGATCGTATGGTGCGCCCTCGGACATTTCAAGAAGGGGAATTGGTCATGGTGCTGAAGAGGCCAATCATCCGACACCAAAAAATTGGTGGCAAATTTGTATCCAATTGGGAGGACCATTTGTCATTGAGAAGGTGTTTCAAGGAGGAGCTTATCAATTAATCGATTTGGACGGTCAGAGACCCATGTCGTCAATCAACGGTCAATACCTGAAAAAATATTATGCATAAGAATGATTGTGTTAGACTATCATGCACTATATATTATCTGATACAACATCTTGCATTTTGAAAGTCTCTTATGTCATAAGAATGCATTACAAAATTCTCACGAGATTGGAGACATTTTAAATATTTATTTGGGTCGACATTGCACTGCATGCCGAGATCCCCGAATAAATATTTAAAATCTCAAAATATAAAACCTATCCAAAATCTCCCTGTAAGACATGGACAATTTAAATATTTATTTGGGTTGACTTCATCAATGTGCCGGCATTCTCAAATAAATATTTAAAATCTCAAAATTTAAAATTTATTATACTCTGAAATGTCCCTGCGAGACAGGGGGTATTTTAAATATTTATTCGAGTCGATATCACGCTACATGTCGAGATCCTTGAATAAATATTTAAAATTATCTATATAAATATTCTTTTATGCTAAAGAATACAATGAATTCCTTTCAAAGTATATGCAGGTGATCTTCTAAAAGTTCAAGGCATCACCTTCTTCAACGTACAAAGACTCAAAGGTCAAAAAAAAGACTTTTGTGACTACGCACTCCAACAAATTGAGCCGGAACAACCTGAAGTCTTTCAATAGCCTGAAGCTTAAGGTTCGAATGACTGTAAAAGGTCATATCCAACATGCCCAAATATGACTGGATCGCTGGCAGCTTCGTCTACTCATTACGCCATAAGAAAGGTCATATTAGAGAAACCCCCTTACTTCGTTAACCCGTTAGTAAGGACTGTAGCAACTACAAAGGCTAATTTCACTCGATAATTTCAAGTGATCGTAGTCTACCAAATTCTCCTACTTAATCGAAGAATCAAAGTTTCAAATGAAGGATGAGTTGCGGACAACTACCAAATGTGTATAGGCTCCAAATTTTCAATCATATAGGCGAGCTCAAAATCTACCAATTTCAGTAAATTCAGTATTCGAAAGCATTTTTCTCGTAGCTTAGATCTAAAACCTAAATGGGTGTAAGAGGTCGAATCCATCAAGCCCAAATATGGCCGGATCGCTGGCAGCTTCATCTACTCAACACGCCATAAGGAAGACCGTATTAAAGGAACCCCTATCTCAGTAACCAGAGGATGAAGGGCTATCAAATCATAGCTCTCCTAACCTGATGAACTCAAGTAACTCAGATTAAAGTCTCCTAAAGTGATTAAAGAATAAGATACCAACCAAATTTGACATTGTCAACCGAATTCAAAATCTGCAAATCCTTCAACAAAACTATAAAGTATAAAGTGGGGATAGAATGAACTTTTTTTTAACAAGTCCATCAAAGCACAAAGCAATAGACCGAAGAAAATATCCTAAAGTTCACACAAAGCCTAAGGCTGAACTAAGAGGATTTTTTTATCAACAAGTATGCTATGCACAAAGCTCTGGACTAATGATTTCTTGCCACCGACTTAAAATGAACCTAAATGGTTTAGATTATCAGCATCTACCTGTTCATCAAGCCCGTCAAAGCAGGAAGCATATGGTTGGAGGTACAAAAATCTCCTGACAAGTTGATAATAACAAGTCAGGGAACCCTTCATCAAGCCCGTCAAAGCAAAAAAGCATAGGACATAAGGTACAAAAATCACCTGACAAGTCAGTAAAGGCAAATCAGGTAATTCTCCATTAATGTCCGCAGCACAAAGCACATGACAGAAGAAATCAAAATCTCAGGACTAAAGATAAAGCCTCAGAAGGAGTACCCTGAACGATACCTATAAGTATTCATAAAGACTGTGGCATTTTAAATATTTATTTGGGTCGACATCGCGCTGCGTGCCAAGATCCCCAAATAAATATTTAAAATTTTTCCAAGACAACTAGATGAGAGAAGAATGAAAGATCCTTCGTAAACTGAATATGCCATCAGCAAAAAAAGTATAATCTGAACAACTCTAACAATTATACAACGGAAATATCAGGTCCATACATGATTGTGGAAAAGAAGGTTTATGAGCAGTTACAAAAATGCTAGAAACTAACGCGACGATGGTGACAAAAGTAAAACATAAAGTGGTGATGCCATATACTCCCGTCAATCTACAAAGTGATATCTTAAAAACCTAGGCATGAAGTATTCTATCATTCTTATATGGATCTCAACTTGACAAGAACCAACATGTCAATCAAATTATTGACAACAAGTGCATCTAAAGGTCTGTAAAGACATAGAGATGGGCACTTCGAGATCCGCAAATAAAGCCCTCAGCTTAACATCAAATCTAGCTCTTGGAGATCCACTAAATGGAACCACTATATGACATCTAAAGCAAATATCTGGAGATCCATAGGGTCAATCATCATGCAACAAACTTGATTCGCTCTAAACGCGCACCACATTTGTTGGGGGGCATTTGTTGACCACTAAACAAAACAAAATCCCAAAACCCGTTAAAAATACCTTAAATCCTGTTACCTGACTAATCGGCTCCGTTGGCGTCACTTCTCCGCAATTCCTGCAAGAGTTTTGCTGAATCGTACTCTTTTTGCTTCGTTAAAACGAGCATTCGGAACTCTTGTTGGCCGTTGATTCATCCCGAGACCTCCCACAACACGGAGAGATCCCGATTCCTTCATCCCTACCTGTGGCTAGCTCCGATGAACAAAATCAAAAGTTTCGACTTTTTCCCGCAAGCCCCTGCCCGCAAGCCCCTGTCTGTGAATAGAAGTTCTGATCCAGTCCTCCACTAAATCGAACTCCTCTTTCCTGTTCACTGTTACCTCCCTCCTTCCCGTTCTCTGCTTGCTCTCAAAACCGAATCCAACCGCCCCTCTGTCTCTCTATCTCTTCGAATCAAAACCTCCACACCCTAGCCATAAACCCTCTCCACCTTCGGTCGGTCCACATATAGAGAGATAGATAGATAGATAGAGAGAGAGAGGGAGAGCTCACTACCTTATTCCTCCCTCAAGCCGACTCCAAAATCGAGCCTCTTCCTCTTCCTGTCTCGGTTCCGCCTCTTGCTCCCGACATCAAATCCTTCAGCAACATTTCCTTCCCTTGTCGTTTCGGAAACCACGACATTTTTATCAGAAGCAGGGACGGGAGCTCGCTAGGTGTGAAGGTAATGATCCTTCTCCCCTACCACATGCTACTTGGACTAAATCTTGTAAATCAGCCTAGCTAAAAAGGGAAACGAAGGCTCTAACTTATTGTTATTCCCTACTACATTAATCATGTATCCCGACAGATCTTTAATTTAAATGCTGTCAAATCTTATTAAATTATGTTTATATTAATTATAATTAATTAGTTTTTATTATAATTAAATTTAATTATTATAGTTAATTATAATTAATTATTTGTTAATTATAATTAATTATTATTAATCATGAAACTAACTATAATTAATTATTATTAATCCTAATTGAGTTTGATTAATTAATTATTAATTATAATCAACTATTTTTAATTATAATTAATTATTCTTAAATATAAATTAGTTATAATCATTGTTTTGAAAATCCGATCAAACCAGCCGGTGCGACCGGTTCAATTGTTAACTAGTCTTATGGCCGATTCGGTCCTCCTGAAGAACCGGTCTGCAACGAACTAGTCAAAACCAGTTTGAACCGCCGGTTCAACTGGCCGACCATTGAACCGGTCCCATTTCTTAATAACCGGCCGGTTCAACTAATAATATATTGAAATATTTTATTTTAGTATAAAGTGTTTAATTAAATATTAATTATTAAATAAATTTAAATATCATATATTTTATTTAATAATATAATTACAAAAATTGAATTGTATTATATATTAAATTAAACATAAATAATCTTGCTCACATGATGCCATAATACCATGTAAGCTCCTAAACTATGGGTACAAGGAAAGGTATATAAACAACACAACATAAAACTTTTAAGTGATGTGAGACTAAATAACTAGTAGTTTTTTATTTCAACTTTCAACAATGTATGCATGGGACTTATTTGAATGAGAATTTGTTGGAAAAATTTCTTATAAAATATTTAAATAAAAAATAATCATAATAATTTTTAAACTTCTTAGATTTATAATTAATTATATATTTATAATTATTCAAATACAAAAAATTATTTATAATTTTTAAAGTTTAAAATTTTTCTAAATGTGAAATTAAATGATAGAAAAATGAAAAATCTTTAAAATAATATTATATGGCTTTATAAATATAGTTTTATAATGTAAAATTTATATATAATTTATATATGTAAATTATGCTTAATATATAACATATAACAATTATTTGTACTAATTTTATATATTTATATATAAACTAAATTTTTATTAAATATAAATTAAAATCGAAGATTTAAGATATTTATATTTAAATTTCAAATTAATAATTATTTATATTTAAATATATAACATAAATATAATAATTATTTATATTTAATTTTAAAATTATGTAATATATTATATATTTATGAATTTTATTTATATTTTACTCTCAAAATTCTTAGAATTATAAAAATTTTAAGATTAAATTGTTATTATTATTATGTTAATTTTATTTATTTTAATAATATTATTATTTATTACATCATCCGGTTCGACCCTGATTCGAACGATCGAACCGGTCGAACCATAAACCTCTCCTTCTGGTTCATTGTTCGATCCGGATTTCACAACCTTGGTTATAATTAAATTTAATTAAATTAATTATTTTGATTATTATAATTAATTATTATTATTAATAATTAGTTAAAATTAATTATATATTAATTATAATAAATTATTTTTAATTAGAATTGATTAAATTAATTATAATTAGTAAAAAAAAGATCTTATCTTTCCTCGATCTGTATGCTAACTCCTCATCGATCGCCACGAATGTTGAAAGGGTATAATCTCTCCAAACTCAAAACCCCGAGAGCCTATTTTTGGAGTTCGCGGCGCACAAAAAAATTGCCCATATACGCCTTTATTGCTCTTGGTGGGATGTGATCTCGGTACGGCACCTACGAAGAGGCTGGTAATCGCCTAAAAGCCTCATTTCAGCATTTGCGGTGCACCAGAAAATCGCCTATACACGCCTTTATTGCACGTGATGAGATGGGAACCCGGTGCGACGCCTACGGCTAGTGGGGTCACTTATAAGTATCATTGAGCAGGAGGAAAGTCAATTGTGTTTTAAACACAGGTACATTCAAAGAACCCATACACGCCTTTATTACGCGTGGTGGGAATGAAGACCACGGCCGCGGTGTCTAAAAACATATATCATACACCCCTTTATTGCGCGTAGTGGGAAGGCCCAGACTTCTGTAGTTTCCCCTAAATGGGGGAGACGTCGGGAGGCTGCCAAAATTCTAACTGGAAATGCAGAGGACTTGGATAAAAAGAAGAGGACCTGGACTAGAACTCAAACAACTAGAACTTAACTTGAACTTGATTGGATCAAAATGACTTAAGTAAACTCAAACTTAAAAAGATTGCTTGGACTTAAACTCAACAAAGACACTATAAGAACTTGAACTTGCTTAATGAATTTGAGTTGAACAACTTTGAAGAGGAACTTGAATATTTGAACTTAGCAAAAAAAATTGAGTTGGACCACAGGGACCTGAACAAGACTTGAACAACAATGAGCTTAAACTTGAAAGTGCTACAGAGGACCCAAATTAAACTCAAATAACTTGACCAAAACTTGGACAAATGCAAAAGACTTGGACCAAGATGCAATAAGCCAAGCTTGATTCCAAATAACAAGATATTTACAAATGTACAAGTAAGAACTCATAAGAATGTTGAATGAATTCTCAAGGCATACAAATGATGAATGATAGAATTAAATGGCTTGGAACATTCAAGCAAAATTAACTTGCAAATGAGAACAAGTGATATTCACATCATCATGCAAGCAAATTCAATTGTCCCTGTAGACAGAGATTTGGTTTGCATGAATAAATCAACAATAAGTGTGGCTCATTTTGTTCATTACAAATGTAGGAGTGAACACAACATACTGCAAGCGACATCAAAGGAGCTACAAGGAATGCAATGTCATATCTCTTATCAACAACAATTCAATTCCAAGAAGATATAATAATGAATGAATTGCAAATGCTAATCAAAGGAGTGATCCATCTGAATCTCATGCAAGCAAGCAAATCTCAAATCATGGTTCAAATCATTCAAATAAACACCAAGAAGTGATCAGATGGCCAGTATTGAACAAATAACCTTGAACGCCACTTGCTACAATATAAAGTCTATAATGAATGATACAATTTATTCATGTGGGATACTCTAGTCCAAATGCAGCTACTAGCTAGCAATAACAATAATGTTACCACTCACGTCACAAATCTTAAGGCAATGCAATGAACAAACCAATAATATGCATGGCAGATCGTCCCGATGCAAATATTAAGAGGCGTGTAATGTATATCATGTCTTGCTAGCAATTACATGCAATCAATGAAATATTTCTGCAAGTAAAACAAGAGGATTGTGAGAGAAATGGCCTCTTTGCCACCAAGATTGGTTAACATACTATTACGCTTGGACCAGTCCCAGCTGGACCGGTTCGGTTCTACACCCGGCGGCCTAATGCCGGGCGGAACCAAGCAGAGGTAGTGGAAGTTTTGGTGGGCCCAGGCATGCGTTAAACACTTTCTTTAGAGGGAAAATTTGAATTAGAAGGGTGTTTAGGGAATTTGTATCTTTCCTTTAGCTTTAATTAGGGAGTAATGAAGGAATTAGGTTTTATCTTAAATTTGAATGTATTTTTGAGATCTAGGGTTTCTTGCTTCGGGCTCTTGGCATTGTCGTAGATTTGGAGAGTTATTCCTTTCTCTCGAATTGAAGGAAATTGTATCTTTGCTTGTTTTCTTGAATCTACTAGTGAAATACAATTGCTCTATTGGTTTTCCTACAAGTTTTCTCTCAGTTTTCCTCTATTTTCCACTGTTTCTGGCGATTTAACTGCTGTGAACAACAGTTTTCCTTGTTGTGGTACTTGGTTTTGGTTAGGTTTGCTTGTGAACAAAAGTATTTCCTATCAAATTAGTATCAGAGCAACGAGTTAGGACCTTAGGCGGCTGAAATCCTGATTTTTTAGCGAGTTTTTGGCTTCCGGAAGTGAGTTACTTGAGATTCGTGGGGAAGAATGATAGCCGTAAAGAAGTTAGAAGTCTTGGAAGGCGAAGTTGGACAATTGAAATCCGATTTGGAGGGAAGATTTTTTTATTTTCAAAATCAAATCGCCACCAACAATGAAAAGTTGGAGGGGAAGTTCACTGTGATGGAAGAAATGCTAAAAATTACTTGAGATTAAGACAAATCCGACGACATCGGAAGTAAAAGAGACTACTGGAGGCCATGTCGTTGGAGAATATCCGAACCCGTTTAAGGGGAGGAGAAATCCGTAAGTGGAGATCCTTGGGGGAGATGACGACATGTACTATAGGAAAAATCAATTATTTCCGGGAGTTAGTAAATTTCCAGCGGCTTTCCGACGACAAATTTACCGCCGATAAAACAGGCGCCGGCAAAAATATTTCCGGCGGCAAATATTGTCGGAGGTTTTCCGGTGGCAAAAAGCCGCCAGAAATAATTGAAAATTTAATTAACAAAAAATCTCTACCCTACCCAGAACCCCTGCCTTGCCCGGCTGTCCAGCAGGCGGCCTGCCTGCACTAGTTTCCCACCTAGCCCGAGCTGAGCTGCCCGCTCGGTCTCCCGCCCTGCCCGTCGACCTCCCTCCCTACCCGCTACCCGCCAGCCCGCCCTGCCCGCGCAGCCCGACCAACCGCTCGAGCTCCCGCCAAACCCCTGCTGCCCGGGAGTCCTGCCCGGCTGCGCGACCTGCCCAGGATTCGAACCGAGTACACTCGGTTGTGCTAAGTACCAACCATTATGCTAAGAGGGAAAATGTGTTATATTTCATATTATAATTTATTTAAACTATATCATATTAAAATTATGATTAAAAATTAAGAAAAAATAAAATACTAGTTAATATCTAATTAAATATGTTATTTTATTAATAATTAATTATACTTAGTTATTAAATTAATAATTAATTAAAATAAATTAGTAATTAATTAAATTAAAAATTAATTAAAATAAACTAAAAGTATTAATTAATTAAATTAATAAAGAAAAGCCGCCAGAAAAGGTGGTAAGCCGCCAGAAAACCGCCAGAATTTTTTCTGAAAAATTAGGCCGCTGGAAAGCCGTCGGAAAATAGGCCTCCGACAGTGTAGTGATGCCACCTCTAAAGGCATTTTCTAGAGAGGAGATGAGTCAGGGAAATGACCGAATGGGTGTTGATTTCGGAGGGAGAAGGGAAGATTTTCATCGTCGAGGAGCTGATTTTGAAGAGAGAAGAGGAGAGTATGAGGAAGGGTTTGGGTATAATCGCTAGAGGGAAGATCGTGACAGTTGTGGAGCACCTCATTTAAGAGGAATGGGAGGTTATGGAGGATTCAGGGGACATGGGGGAGACCCACGGGTGAGGAAGTTGAAGGTGCTTGTCTTTGAGGGGGAAGACGGCCATGGCTGGATCTACAAGGTGGAGCGTTACTTCGCTGTCAATGGTTAGACAGAGGAAGAGAAGCTGACGGACGCGGGATTGTGTTTGGAAGGAAAAGCCTTGGCCTGGTATATATCAGTGGCGTGACAGGAGGGAACCCATCCAGAGCTGGAGAGAGTTCAAGGAGCGTTTCCGAGCCGATGGGGGACAAGACTTCTATGAGCAATTCTTTGCTCTGACTCTGGAGGGGACCGTGGCAGACTACCGGGACAAGTTCGAGTATTTGGCTAGCCGATTGGATGACATTTCAGAGTCAGCCCTGGAAGAGAACTTCATGGAGGGGCTAAAATCGGAGATCCGAACAACAGTCAGGGTGCTAGAGTTGAGGAACCTAGGGAAGGCTATGGAGCTGGCACAGTTGGTGGAAGATCAGAAGAAATCAGAAAGAGGAGCTCGGGGAACTATTCTGGGGGATCATACAAGATGACTACTATCTTCTTACCATCAAAAGGGGCAACATCAGGAAGTCTGAAGGAAATGCAAAATGAGAAAATTGGAGGGGGAAATGGGGGATAATTCAAAAAGCTTACAGAGAAGGAGATGCAGGATAAGATAGCAAAGGGGTTGTGCTTCAGATGTGATGAGAAGTGTATACTGGGCATAGGTGTAAGGACGGAACTCTTCAGGTTCTCCTTGTCTGTGAAGACAAGGAAGACGAGGAGGGAGGTGGAAGCAGATCTGAAGAGGAGGAGGAGAAGCTACACCTGGATGTGGCAGAAGTCTCTCTGAACTCTGTAGTGGGATTCACCCGGAGTCACACTATGAAAGTGATAAGAGAGATAGCTGACCGCGAGGTGGTGGTGTTGATTGACTGTGGGGTAAGTCACAATTTTATTTCCAACCAGATCGTTGAGCTGTTGGGGATGGAGTTAGTGGATACCGAAAGCTATGGGGTGATGATGGGCACGAGAAAAGTGAAAATGGGTAGAGGAGTTTGTAGAGGGGTGGTGCTGAAGATTCAAGGGATCCAGGTGAAGGAGAACTTCCTTTGGAATTGGGGAGCACTGACGTCGTCCTGGGGATGAAGTGGTTGCAGACATTGGGGGAGACCAAGATCAATTGGGGTACACTTAGGATGGAGCTGGTGGTGGGGGGAAGAAAAAGGATGATCTAGGGTGATGCCGGGCTGACCAAGGCAGGGGTTTCTCTCAAATCCCTAATCAAAACCCTTCAGGAGGAGGGAGGAAGCTACTTAGTGGAGTTGCATCACCTAGAAGGGATCAGATTAGAGGAAGAAGGCAATGTTCCACCTGCAGTGCAGACACTTATACACCAGTTCTGCGAGGTCTTTCAACCTCCCCAAGGTTTATCTCCTTAGAGGGAGTTGGAGCATGCCATTACTTTGAAAGAAGGGGAGACACCGATCAGCGTCTGCCCTTACCATTACCCACAGATTCAGAAAGATGAGATTGAGAAATTGATCCAGGAAATGCTGGAGGTAGGGATCATCAGACCCAGCGTCAGCCCTTTTTCTAGTCCAGTTCTTCTAGTCAAGAAGAAGGATGGGAGTTGGAGATTCTGTGTGGATTACAAGACTCTGAATAAGGGCATTGTACCAAACAAGTTTCCAATTCCGGTGATTGATGAGCTGTTGGATGAGCTGCATGGGGCAGTGATGTTTTCCAAGCTAGACTTAAAATCCGGATACCACCAGATCAGAATGAAAGAGGCAGATATTCCAAAGACAGCATTCAGGACACATGAAGGGCATTATGAATTCCTGGTAATGCCCTTTGGGTTGACCAACGCTCCTGCTACATTTCAGTCCTTGATGAACAGAGTATCTCAGGAAGTTTGTCCTGGTCTTCTTTGATGACATTCTGGTATACAGCAAGACTAGGGAGGAGCACTGGGAACAATTGAGGATAGTCTTAGAAGTATTGCAGGAGCATCAACTAAGAGCCAACCTAAAGAAATGCAGTTTTGCTCAGTCCAGTGTGGAATATTTGGGACATGTGGTATCCCAAGAAGGAGTGGCAGCAAACCAAACCAAAATTGAGGCAATACATAAATGACCACTACCTAGGAACCTAAGAGAGTTGAGGGTTTTCCTAGGGTTGACTGGGTATTACAGGAAGTTCGTGAAGGGGTATGGTACCATTGCATGGCCCTTAACTAAGAAGCTGAAGAAAGACAACTTCTCCTGGGGAGATGCAGTGACCCAGGCCTTCGAGAGGTTGAAGAAAGCCATGACCACTGTTCCTGTTCTAGCCCTTCTAGATTTCAGCCAGACCTTTGTTGTAGAGACCGATGCACCAGGATATGGGTTGGGAGCAGTATTGATGCAGAACCACAGGCCTGTAGCATAATTCAGTCAAGTGCTATCAATCAGGGCAAGAAGGAAGTCAGTGTATGAGAGGGAGCTGATGGAGATTGTCTTGGCCATTCAGAAGTGGCGCCCCTATCTTTTGGGTCGACACTTCATTTTCAGACTGATCAGAGGAGTTTAAAGTACCTTTTGGAGCAAAGGATGGTGACCGCAGAGCATCAGCAGTGGCTATCCAATCTTTTGGGCTATAATTTCGAGATAAAGCAGCGGACGTCCTATCCAGATGTGTGGGGGAGCTCCAGGAGTTAGCTCTGTTTGTACCATTGATGGTCGACTTGGGGGTCATCAAGGAAGAGAGCAGGTTAGATGAAGAATTGGGAAAGATCAGGGAGGGTCTGAGGAAAGACAAGAGTAGCCATCCGGGTTACTACATTGAGGGGGAGAGACTATTTTATCACAGGAGGTTTGTGATGCCACGAACTTCCATAAATATTCCCCACTTGTTGTAGGAATTCCATGGCAGCACAGTTGGAGGCCATTCAGGAGTGCAGAAGACATACAAGAGGTTAGCAGCTGAACTTTACTGGAAGGGGATGTATAAGGATGTAGATGAGATGGTGGAAAAGTGTGAGGTGTGTCAGAGAAATAAATACATGGCAATGGCACCAGGGGGGTTACTCCAACCATTTGCACTTCCAAACAGAGTATGGAAGGAAGTATCCATGGATTTCATCGATGGCCTACCCCGCTCAGAGGGATTCACAGTCATCTTGGTAGTGGTGGACCGACTCAGTAAGTATGCACATTTCATTCTCCTACGACATCCGTACACCGCAGTATCAGTGGCAATAGCTTTTATCAGGGAAGTGGTTAGATTTCACGGATGCCTGAATCAATTGTGTTTGATAGAGACAAAGTGTTCCTTAGTCAGTTTTGGAGGGAATTATTCCGAATGCAGGGCACTATCTTCAAAAGAAGTACCGCCTACTATCCTCAGACAGATGGACAGACATAGGTGGTAAACCGAAGCTTGGAGACATATTTGAGGTGTTTTGTTTCAGAAACACTACGGAAGTGGGCTCAATGGTTACCATGGGCGGAGAATTGGTACAACATCTCGTACCATTTTTCTTCTCAGATGACCCCGTTCAAAGTGTTGTATGAGAGGGCCCCCCCACACCTAGTGCACTATGGGAGAGGAAGTACACCTATCTCTTCAGTTGAACAATACCTAGAGGAAAGAGACCTCGTGTTGGAGGAGTTGGAGAAACATCTGGGAAGTGCACAACAAATCATGAAGAAGCGAGCAGATACACATAGGAGAGACAATATGAAGTAGGGGGAGAAGGTGTACTTGAAGCTAAGGCCCTACAGGCAAAAATCAGTGGCTAACAGGAGGAATGAGAAATTGACCCCGATGGACTTTGGTCCTTATGAGATTTTGGGGAAGATTGGAGTAGTGGCGTATCGTATGAAGTTACCCTCCTCTGCTATCATACACCCGATGTTTCATGTGTCACACCTGAGGAGAGCACTTGGAGAGCATGAAGCTAGTGTTGAATTACTGGCATCATTGATAGAGGATTTGGAGGTGGTTATGAAACCCGTGGAGCTGGAAGGGGTAAGGTTGGATAAAAAGGGAAACAAAGAGGTGTTGATCAAATGGAAAGATCTCCCCGACTACGAGGCCACTTGGGAGCCCTATGAGATGATGAAGCAGCAGTTCCCGTACTTTCACCTTGAGGACAAGGTGAATCTTTGGGAGGGGAGTAAATGTTACGCTTGGACCGGTCCGGTTCTATACCTGGCGGGCCAATGCCATGCGGAACCAAGCAGAGGGGGCGGAAGTTTAGGTGGGCCCAAGCATGCGTTAAACACTTCTTTTGGAGGGAAAATTTGAATTAGAAGAGTGTTTAGGGAATTTGTATCTTTCCTTTAGCTTTAATTTGGGAGTAATGAGGGAATTATGTTTTATCTTGAATTTGAATGTATTTTTGAGATCTAGGGTTTCTTGCTTTGGGCTCTTGGCATTGCCGGAGATTTGGAGAGTTATTCCTTCCTCTCTAATTGAAGGAAATTGTATTTTTGCTTGTTTTCTTGAATCTACTAGTGAAATACAATTGCTCTATTGGTTTTCCTACAAGTTTTCTCTCAGTTTTCCTCTGTTTTCAACTGTTTCTAGCGATTTAACTGCTGTGAACAGCAGTTTTCCTTGTTGTGGTACTTGGTTTTGGTTAGGTTTGTTTGTGAACACAAGTATTTCCTATCACATACAAATGAACATGGAGCTCATGAGAGACAAAGAGCTTTCAAGGAAGTATAAGACTTGTAACATATGAGACTTCAAGTAGATATAATTCACCACAGGCAGCAATCGACATAAATCTATAATTGCAAGTAATACTACAAGAGCCTTAACTTACATATAAGCATTGTGAAGCTTGTAGTTGCCTGAATGATTCACTTTCAAATGACAGAACTAAAGAGAACGAATAATCTGGCAACAATGAAGCATGTAGAGCCCTCAAAACTTCGTAAGTCCCCTATCATGCAAGCATGTTACCTGCGAATGATGAAAGGTGGAGCGGCAGAAGAATACAACTTGATTGCCAATGTTGATTTGAAGTTCTGTTCAATGAATATCATCATAAACAACAATATGGAACACCTCGATCATGAAAAGTAACCAATAATGAGTGAAAAGATGATGCAAACAAGTGATGTTGATTATAAGCAAACATCGATGATACAAGCCCACCATGCAAGCTATAAGGCGGATGAATAACTTGTAATGTTCACCATTACTCACACACAAGAAACAAAATTATAAAGTGAGTGAGCATGAAGAAACGCAGTGGTGTCCTTATCACTAGCAATGATTCAACTCCAAGAAAATGCATCAATAAAATGATCTCAAATGCACACATAAGAGGAATGATGGGATTGAAATAACTTGGAACATTCAGTCAAGTCAATCTTAAGAGAACAATGATATATGTTCTGCAATTGTAATGGGTCCCCTTGTGATAAAGAATACACACTCAACATCAGATAGCTCTTAGATGAATATATCAACTTGCTTGTAAGCAATAATAGCATTACAACATACGATAATTATGGGGATACTCGCATAGTCAATGTCAATCAAGCATCTACTATCGGAGCAGGAGATTTGTTAGTGCACTATGATCTACCTGCAGAAAGCGATAAGTAGTACATGAAATCTACTTGTATAAAGTAACGAATAACTCAATCTAGAAGCTGCTACAATACGCCAACGGATCTGCAACCCGTGTACAAACAAATAGAAGGCATGTATGAGCTTCCAAATAGAACGATGGATTCAAATGGTGGTCACCCATACAACTGAACAACATTAAATATCTCAAAATGCCTCCGCACATGCACCGTAATTTGTATACACATATGACACAAGGGGTAAGTGCAATCATAAACCCGCATTGGCCCTGGCGTGCATGTTATTGATACATACATGAGCCTAGGGATGCTACGCGGGTCAAATGGTGAGTCCAAGTTCGAGCACGATCCTTCTATGAAGGTAGATGGGAGTCGATACAGCTCGAACCATTAAATAAATATGCGGTCGTGTTGACCTCCACAGATAAACCCAAAGGAACAAAAAATACCAGTAAACCGTTGGATCCATGAAATCCTCCGCAAATCCAGCTGTTTGGCGCCGTCTGCGTCGTATCCCAAAAATCATGCGTAAATCCTGCTCAAATCGTGTGTTCTCCTCTTTGTCTCGCCTTCTCCGCGTCTGTAATATGAAAGAGAGGTCTTCGCACTTCCATTTGGTAAGCCTCTAAGCCGATCGGAAACTCTCGATCGCAAACCCGAAGCCAGACTTTCCCCTCTCACCTCTCGATCTCTCCTCTTGCTCTCGGCCGATCTTCCCTCTCCTACCCGACGCCTCCACAGAGAGAGAGAGAGAGATAAAGATAGAGTTTTCCCTATACCTTATTCCTTCCACAAGCATCAGCTCCCTATCTCCCTGTGCCGACCTCTCCACCCTCATCCCTAGCCGACTTCGCTTCTTCGGCACCATTCCCTTCCTGTGGTTCGGAAGTTACGACATTTTTATTGGAAGTAGGGACTGGAGCCGCACGCTGCGAAGGTAACTTTTCTCTATCGCGAGCTTCTTTGGCCAAGGTAGCCTGCTGCCTGGAAACATAGGGTTTAATTCTCTGTTTTAAGAAAGTTAAACTTTCTATTTAACAGGATTTAGGAAAGTCTTGTTTAAATTTTTGCTTTAATTAGTACTAATTATGATTAATTATAACATATTATAATTAATTATTATTAATTATAGTTAATTATGTTTAATTATGATTAATCATAATTAACTATTAATAATAATAATTAATTATTATTACTTATATTTAATTATAATTACTCATGATTATTAATTAATTACTATTATTTATATCTAATTATTATTAATTACACTTAATTATGATTAAATATAATTAATAGGTATTAATTATAATTAACTATCATTAAGCTATAAATAATTATAATTAATTTAAAAAAAGAGAGAAGAAGATGTTCTCTTCCTTCCCTATTCTTACCTCGATCTTCGAGCCAACGCCATCGACAACCCCGCGAAGGTATGAACTTTTCTGAACTTAAATTCTCGTCCTCAAAGTTCGCGGCGGACCGAAAAACCGCCCATGCATGCCTTTGTTACGCGTGGTGGGATGGGACCCCGGTGCGGCGCCTACGACGAGGCAGGTAATCACCTAAAAAACCCTACTTCAATGTTCGTGGTGGACCAGAAAATCGCCCATGCATGCCTTTATTGCGCGTGGTGGGATGGGACCCTAGTGCGGCACCTACAGCGAGGTGGGGTCACTCATAAGTACCCCCGAGTGGGGGGAAAGCAAATTGTCTTTTTAAACAGGTACCATCAAAAACTATTTTTTTTTAAATTGCTTTTAAAATCCCATGCACGCCTTTGTTGGCGTGGTGGATGAAAAAAATAAAAAATTACTGTCGCGGTGTCTCACAAACACTAAATGTGCACGTCTTTGTTGACGTGGCGGGTAGGTGGCCTCTTGATTTTTTTTCCCTAAATGGGGGAGACGCCGGGAGGTTGCCGAAATTTTGTCTGAAATTAGACAAGGACTTGAATAAAAAAAAATGAATGAACTTGGACTTGGACTTCATTGAATGCAATGAACTAAAATGAATGAGCTAAGTCATCTGCGAAAGAACTTAGAACTCAAGCAATAATGACTTGAACATTTTAAATATGAAATTGAACTTTCAAGGACAAAAAAGGACTCGAACAGAAGAGGCTTATATTGAGCCTGAACTTTGCTTGAACATATGGAAGACTTTCTCTGAACTTGAACTTATTTTGAACATGACTCGATCATTTGAACTCGAACTGGGACTCTATAAGATCATAGAGAACTTTTATTTGGACTTGAGCTTGAATAACAAAGCAAAAGAATATGTTGAGGACTTGAACAAAAAATGGGACTTGCACTTAAGCTTAAAGCCAACAATTGACTTGAACTTGAGTACTAAGTGAAATAATTTCAAATTTGAACAATCAAGTTAAAGATTTGAGACAAAACTTGATCAAGAAAGGTCAAATTTGATTGAGCATGAAGACTTGATTCAACCTTAAACTGTAAGGAGCTCAATTCCAATCGTAAGAGATTTGAATAGTATGAACTACAAAGAAATTGGATGGAGTACACAGAACTGGGCTTTGGATGTATTAGCAAATCAAAATCTAAATGCATCATGTTCATCCAAGTGAACAATAAGTGCTCAACTACCATGATTAGCCATGTATAGTCTAGTTTCAAGTGGAGGTTTAATGATATTTCAAAAAAATGAACCTTACAACACGTGCAAGATGAGTCATTCACAATTGAAGATGAAAACCAAATAATTATCATCAAGAGGAAAGAAAGACTTGTGGATCCAAACTTGAACTATAGTTAGAAAATCAAATTTTTGTTCAAGGGGTGTTTGATTATCTCAAGAGCGCAAATATCGATCATTAAATTTGACAAGCATGTGGAAATAAGGAGTTTGCAATCATACCCTATCTACAAACAATTCACCTCAATAATGAAGGATACACAGTGGATACGACGGGCCCTTCACTTAATCACAGTGTGTTGTTTATAAATGAAGTCAAAATGACGACTATAAACGAGCAACGAATGTAACAGCCTCCTCATATTCAACATCATATAGTTAGCCAAATATCAATGTACAAATGGGTATACCAACTCACTGGCAAACGACAAAGTTATAAGTAAATACACACAGAGCAGTATGTGATGATCATCATGATGGTAGAAGATCTGCAATACATACAAATCCTCTATGAATACAAATGTATTACAACATTCACCCATGGGTAGATGCATAAAGACTACAGTTAATGCAGTATCCTGTAGTCAATTTTAGTCTGTGAAAGAATACATCTACCTGCCTACTTGTAGCAGTGGTGGATGTATTATATGAGCCAAAGGCCACAATAAAGTACATAAAGAACACAACATATATAGGCTCCCACGAGCTTCTGCTGGAGCTCTGCTACGAATATTACTAACTATCTACGAATGAATGCCAAACTACTATAACGAATACAAGCATCAACAAATATATAGCAGGAGACTCGTTAGTACACTACGATCTACATGCAGAAAGAAACGAGTAGTGCACAACAGTCTACTTGTACGAAGCAGCAAACAACTCTATTCAGAAGCTGCTATGCTACGCCATCAGATCTGCAACTTCTATGCAAACGGACAAAAGACGTCTATAAATACTTTCAAAGTACCCCCGCACATGCACCGTAGTTTGTATGCATATAGGTACACTAAAAGTGAAAATACAATCTCGACCCGCATGGGCCCCGGCGTGCATGTTATTGATACACACGTGACGTCTAGGGATGCTACGCGGGTTATTAAATTTGAACCCGATCCTCCTAAGCAGGTATAAAGGAGTAGATAGGGTATAATTATAAAATACCCCGAATAACCCGCATGGGCCCCGGCGAGCGTGTTATAAATACACACGTGATGCCTAGGAATGTTGCGCGGGTTAATAAGCGAATTCAAGTTCAAACCCGATCCTTCTATACGGATCAATAAAAGTTGACAGGGTTCGAACCATTAAACAAATATACGGTTGTGACGACTGATATATATTTTTGTAATACATTCATATTAGGCCTCAAAACCTATAATCAAGAGAATTCACTAACAAAGGCATAAAACTTACAAAACCCGATCCCTTATCAGCAAGTTGATAGGGTTGACAAGGTTTAAGTTTTAAATGCCTATATTTTCAAATGACCCCAAAAAACACCCTGATGATGGTGTTAAATGAAAATCTCAACCAGAAGGGTTAATTTCAAGCACTTTCAAATGCCACCTCAAATATCCAAAAAGTCCAAAACCCAACAAATCCCAAATTCAAAATATTTAAAATTGAAATCAAGTCATCATTCACATAAAGCAAAATCCATCCACCCTCTGCAACAATTTGTTGAGGTGGACAAATTAAAAAACTACTTAAGCTCACAAAGAGTCAAATGTCTAATCGGAAATATCACTAGGATCCGTTCTCAAACAATCTCCTGCCAGTAAGGATGTAGTATGTGTCCTCTAACCGGCGATTTTGCCGCTAAATGGCACCACAGGATAAATGGTTATGACCTGGTGTTGCAAACTTGGTTTCATGGATTGTGATTTTGATGTTAGCAAACACTTTGACTGCCTTTTTCTACTGATATTTTAGGGCCAAGAGATCAGATGACAAATGGAGCCAGATCAAGATTGGGTTGACTAGGTCTGAGTCAGTCTGTATTTTTCTTTTTCCCTTTCTCGAGTCAATTGTAATCTTGTGAAGTGTCTGATGCTAAGTAACCCTACACACACATTTGAGTGATTTAGAATTTTTGTTTTTACTCACATCGTCCTGGACGATATGGTTTAAAACAGAAATCCTAATCAGGTTTCTTAATTAAGGTAGCCGTCATTAGTATATCGGCCTGGACGATACTTATATCGGCCGTGACGATAGGCTCAAAACAGAAAGAAATAGCCGTCATAATCAATTTAGGTACACTGTATTTTTGGAAATCGGCCAGGACGATCTTGGATCGGCTTGGACAATATTGCACAATTATGCCTAAATTGATCCGGCAATCAAGGAAGCAATTAAAGATGAATTGATACGATCACATCGTTTAGGACGATATATTCAAAAACCCTTAGTTGCTTCTGGACGATAAATATCGGCCAGCACAAATTCAGGGCGATGTTCTGGCCGATCAGGATTGGACAGCTCGAATTCAGGGCGATGCTCTGGACGATTTTTCACTAATTTGAACTGATCGTCCAGGATGATCGTGAGATCGGCCGGGACAATCAAGCCAATTTTCAATCGTGCAGTTCATTTTCAGAGCGATGTTCTGGCCGATCGTCTGTGATTTGAACTGATCGTACAGGACGATAGGATTATCGTCCTGGACGATAGGTTTATCGTCCTGGACGATAATGTTGGCAACTTGCAATTATTGAGCTCCCTTGAAGCTTTTCTATTTAAGAGCTATTGTTCAACATTTTTGAACATCCTTGGCTGCTGTCTTGACCTGAGAAAACCTAAAGGAGAGAGATAGAGAGGGGGAGAGAGAGAGAGGATCTTGTGAGGGGGAGCTTGTGAGAGAGTTCACAAGGGTTGCTCCAAGCATTGTTCCACTTCTTCTTCCACTATTGTCTCTTGTCCTTGGAAGGGTTGGGAGAGGTACGCTTCAGCGATTGATCGAGGTTCTCTGCCTGCTTTAGGAGGAAGCAAAAGGAGTGGGGTTCTCTGCCTTGCCGGGGGTGGCAAAAAGGAGGTTTTTGTAAGGGCTTCTCTGCCTAGCTGTGGGGGCTAAAGGAGAGTCACGTTGGTAGTGCAATACTCGGAGGGCGCCTCCGGGGAGTGGACGTAGGTCAAGTTGACCGAACCACTATAAACCCTTGTGTTCTTTTTACTGCTTCCGCACTTGCTTTTCTGTGGTGACTTTGGTTTGTGATATTTGTTCTTTTGTTTAAAGAATTTTTAAATACCAATTCATCCCCCCCTCTTAGTTAGCCTTGGGCCGGTTCATAGGGCTTAACATCCCTAACGAACTTTCATCCGGGGCCCTCTGAACCGAGTGGTTTTGCCGCCAAATGGCACCACGAAATACTGGTTATGGCCCGAGCCAACACGCTTCTTAGTGGCATCAAATTCTTGAGATTGAATCAATATGATATAATCGATAAGGCACAAAGCCCTTTGTTAGCTAAGGTAGATTTAAATTTGTCCCCTTAAACAAATATTTACCTTAGGTCTACAAGGTCCCCTTGGACGAAGCAACCCATGGCTGTTGACAAGGATCCTTCTGTCAAGTTGGGTCGACTACCTCCTCTAACTTAGTAGACCAAGGACCACGATGGCCCTAGACGACGAAACCATGGGATCTTGATCGGGTCTATCATTTATTCCCCCACCATTCGCTTTAAGTGCAAGATGGTGCAATTTTCAGTTTTAATTATCAAATCCTCAAATATCTCAACCCAAGTTCCCAAATTTTCAAATTCTTAAATCCTAAGCCCATTGCTGCTACTATATGCCCGATAACACGTATCTCTACGTATCTGATTGATTATTAGCCTTAATCGAAAGTTCTCTCTCGTTATCAGGAGGGGTAATTAACTATAGGGGCTTGCGCCTATAGGAAACCAGAACAAAGATCATAAAGTCCTCGCAAAATGAGGGCAAAATCCTTGCGTAATGTCTTATCTACAAACCCATTTGCCTTCCAAAATTTACCCCGGAACTTAATCCGTTAAAACTCTCTCGTCGAAAAGAAAAAGTAAAACAGTCAGCGCGGCGGGGAGGCCAGGGCCGAATTTTCAGAGCCCACAGGTCGCAAGGTCGGCCGGGATATTTATTTTATACATTCATATTAGGCCTTCAATAAAGAAAACTCACTAGCAAAGGCATAAAGCCTATCAAATCTGATCCTCTGTTAATAAGTTGACAGTGTTGACAAGGTTCAATCAATTAGCAAGAATGAATAAATGATCCCCAATATCCTGATGGTTGCCGTATTGAATGAAGATCTCAACCGGAGGGATTACTTCCAAATATTTCAAATACTTCTCAATTATCAAAAAATCCAAAATACCAAAATCCAGATATTTAAAATTGAAAACTAAATCATCAAAAAACTTAAAGCAAATTCATCCGCCCTCCGCAACAGTTTGCCGAGGTGGACAACTTGAAAATTACTTCAGCTCACATAGAGCTGATGCCTAGTCAAAAATATCATTAAGATTTATTCTCAAACAATCTTATGCCATTAAGGATGTGGTACGTGTCCTCTAACAGATAGTTTTGCCGCCAAATGACACCGCAGGATAAACAGTTATGACCCGGGACCCTCTTAACCGAGTGATTTTGTCGCTAAATGGCATCATGAAATTCCGGTTATGACCAGAGCCAATACACTCCTTAGTGACATCAAATTCTTGAGATATGAATCAATAGGATATAATCGATAGGGCACAAAGCCCTCTGTCAGCTAAGGTGGATTCAAATGTGTCCCCTTAGACAAACATTCACCCCAAGCTTACAATGTCCACTTGGACGAAGCAACCCATGGCTGTCGACAAGGATCCTTCTGTCGGATTAGGTCGACTACCTCCCTGACTAAGTAGACCAGGGACCATGATAGTCCAGGAGGACTGAACCATGGGATCTTGATCGGGTCCATCATCCATTCCCCCACCAATCGCTTTAAGTGTAAGATGGTGAAATTTCTATTTTAAATATCAAATATTCAAATATCTCCAATGCCCATACCCATGCTGCTACTATATGCCAGATAACACGTATCTCTACGTATCTGATTGACGACTAGCCTTAATCAAAAGTTCTCTCTCATGATCAGGAGGGGAAATTAACTATAGGGGCTTACGCCTATAGGAACCAGAACTCAAATCATAAAGTCATCGCAAAATGAGGGTGAAATCTCTGTGTAGTGTCTTATCTACAAACTCTTCTGCCTTCCAAAATTTACCCCAGAACTTAAACTCGGTAAAACACCCCCCGAAAGAAAAGCAAGTGGGCGGAGGCCGGGACTGAATTTTCGGAGCCCATACCCACTCACCGCTAGCATTCACTTTGCTCAACCTATTAATTCATTACTCTATTGTTTCGACTAAACCGACTATTTGGGTATTACATAATCAAATCTTATTTATGAAAAGATCCCCCACTAATTAAATTACATTCCTAATTGATTATATTGATGATATTATCTTAACCGGTAATGATGATGGAGAAATTAGGCAGCTCTAGAAGATTTTAATAAAAAAATTGAAATTAAAGATCTAATATCTTATATTATATATTAGTATGAAAGTCGTAAGAGTATGGAGAAAATGGGATGTTAGGATGCAAACTTGTAAATACTCCATGGATCATTTCAACAAAATAAGAACAAATGGTAATACTCTATAAGCTGACAAAGAAAGTATCTTCATTTGGTTGAAAATTTTATTTACCTCTCCATTACTCATCCTGATATATGTTATTTAGTTATTGTGATTTGTTGATTTATGAATACTTCCATTACGGAACATCTTGATATAGTCCGCAGGATACTAAGATACCTAGAAAGGACTCTTGGGAAGGAAATCAATATAAAAGTTTTTAGTGATGCTAATTGGGTGGGTCCATAACTTATCGGAAATTTACATCTAGCTATTGTTCATTCATATGGGGAAATCTTGTTGGCTGAAGTAAAAATAGACAGTAGTTGATAGAAATAGTATTGAAGCTGAATTGGGGGTCATGGCTCATGAAATTTATGAAGGAAGGTAGTTTTAAAAATTATTAGAAGATCTAAACATCCACATTATGTATATGACAAGCTACACTTAACATTGCAAAAAGATCTATTCCACTACGATAATACTATGCAATGTTAATCGATAGACATTTTATATAAAAAAATGATTGTTGACCTCTAACTGCAAAACCGACACCACTAACACATGATCTCACAACTGCCCACTACCCCACTCACGCATGATCTTACAACCGCCCAACACCCTACTCACACATGATCTCACAACTGCCCACTACCCCACTCACACATGATCTCACAACCGCTCACTACCCCTCTCCAAATTCTTGAGGTATGGGAATCATTGTAGGAATGAGTGATTTAGATTCACTATGGTGGCCTAACTCGAAATGGTGTAATCTACAGGTGGAATGGGATGAACCCAGTTATGATGAGAAACCATATAGGGCTTTAGATTATATAAGCAGGGATTTATATATCTTATGATCAAAACTTAATTCAGAATGTCGAATAAAGAAGGTAATCAGACAACAAAGTTCTCTTCTTGGAAGTGAATTTGGATGCCACTAATTAGTCTTTGCAACTATTTTATATATATAAAAAAAAAATCAATGCTAGTAGCTTCCCTACAACCTCATTGTCAACTTTACCAACTCTCACAGCAAAACAATTGAAGCTCGAAGACTTATGCTGGGATCAGCCAACGTTCTGAAGCCCCTCAGCTATTGAATCTTATCCGGTTGGGCGGATTTGAAAGGGAAAATGCCCTCCCCAATCTCCTCTCGCGGGGAGGGAGCGCTGAAAGGCTGTCAGATTTTCAAGAGGAATGAAAAATGAGTATTTTAAAATAAAAAATTAACAGGTCTTGTGACAAGAATCGTCAAAGACCTATTCTCGGACCAACCAATGTTCCGAAGCCCTCGGCCGTCGAATCCTATCCTGCTGGGCTGATTTAAATGGGCAAGTGCCCTCCCTACTTCCCGTTGTGGGGGGGACGAGACGTCGAAAGGCTGACGAAATTCAAACTAATGATGTACAATTTTTAAGTCAGCTCTGAACCACTTAACATTGTAATTTAAACCAATACATTTAGTTACTCAAATAAAATAGAGTTTAAAGGATTTAATCAGACAAGTTATATTCAGTTATTCTTTTTTTTTTCTTTTTCTTTCTTTGGGTAGAGAACAAAAAAAAAATCCATCTTTTGGTTGGTTAGCTACTTCTGTTTGGGTAGGTGATATTCGATTTAATGTAATGCATAACATAATGACTGTTTACTGTCACTTCCATTTAAATAACTGATGTATTAAAAAAAAATTTATATATAATATCATCATTGTATTTGATTTTGTATATTAAAGTTTTCTTCATGTAATGTTCTTATAACTTGTTGGCTGATTACTCAGATTTGGACTAGCACTCTTCAGCGCACAATAATAACTGCAACTCCAATTGTCGGATTCCCCAAGGTCATACTGATGATATTTTAGTTCTACTAAGTTCCTCAAATTTTTAGTTCATGCATATCCTTATCAAATATTAAAGTTCATTTATCTGAATTGAATATAAATGGTATAGTATAAACTCATATGGGGTGATGGAGCCATGTGAAATACTTAATTGGAATTTTTTTAATAAATAAATTAAAAATAAAGAATATAAACGGTATAGTAAAATTGCTACTTATACCTGCAGGTGCAATGGCGTGCCCTTGATGAAATAAATGCAGGGGTATGTGATGGAATGGCATACGAAGAAATAAAGAGGAACATGCCTGAGGAATATCAGTATGTACTCTTTCATAATATTTAATATCCATAACGAAGGACATTTATGTATCGTGTTAGTTTTGAAGCCCTAAAAATCTACACAAACTTTGAAGTTATCATGTTCAGCTTTATATCTATTATGATTTATTACTCCTTATTTTAAAAGAAATAAATATAATTTAAAAAATATATTAATATGGCCCATTAATCATTAGATAAATAACTTTTTCAGGGAAAAAGTGAGTGTCATGCTCAATCATTTTCATTGATCATAAAATTTTATATTTATTTATTTTTAGTATACAATGAAAAAATAGTAGTCAAATAAATGTGCAGTTACTATTTAAAAAACAAAGAACAAGAAAGTTGTCTCAAACAGATCATAAGTCTTTAGTGGTACTTTTAGTTGACTTGTTGCATCACATCTCAGTAAAAATTAACTGAAAGGTTGACTTGTGCAGATCTCGTAAAAATGACAAGCTGAGATATCGATATCCTCGTGGTGAATCTTATCTTGATGTCATTCAAAGGTCATATGTTATAAAACTTTTTGTTGGGAATGCATTTACATTCCCTTTTTTTTTCAAGTACAATTGCATTTGCATTCTACTTGGTTCACAATCCCTTAAGTTTTACTTATACTATGTTCAGGTTAGAACCTGTAATTATTGAGCTTGAGCGACAGCGTGCCCCCGTAGTTGTTATTTCTCATCAGGTATACGTGATCTGATGTCTTTTTGGTTTTTAGTTCATTGTCTTTTTAAGGAGGTTTTATAAGCTTTTCTGCTGCTTTGTCTTGTGCATGTGTGTGTGCAGGCTGTCTTGAGGGCTTTGTATGCTTATTTTGCCGACAAGCCTTTGAAAGAAATTCCCCATATTGAGGCAAGCCTTAAACACACTACTAATGTTTTCTAGTTTGCCTTGAATAGGCTTGAGGCTTAGTTGTTTCTTCATAATATTGTTTATAGGTCCCTCTCCATACCATAATAGAGATTCAGATGGGGGTTACTGGTGTCCAGGAAAAACGATACAAGCTTATGGATTAAATCATGCTCAACATTTTATGCATTACCAAATGATATAGAAAGATAACACAAATCATTGTCTGTTCGGACAGATATAGGTTGTAATAAATTCAATTTCCAACATTTTTCATCAACAACAATATATCAAATTCCCATTATATTGTCTCAATAATCTGTTCACTTTTTCATTGAAGTTCCCTTTCAATGCGTGAATGTCCCCTCATACGCTGTTATGCAAAGTAGCATAGCATACATGTATCATTCATTAAAGAGAGAGAGAACAGTTTAATGTCAGTAGCTATCTAACAAATTATTTTTCAAATTTTTTGTCGTTTATGCTGAGTTCTATGTAATTGGGTTTATAACAGAATTGCTTTTCGACTGGAACTTGTCTTATGTAAATGTTAGGATTTACCGTTTGAAATCTGCCGAGGGGCTGATTAAGGCTTCATTTGAGACGGCTTTTTTATTGCTTCTTAATACAACTTTTTAGTTAAAAATTTAAAATATTTATACTAGAAAACTGTTTTAAGAAGCAGTAAGAAAGTCATCCAAACGAAGCCTAAACTGCTAGTTTCTTTTTTGTCTTATAGCTTTTCAGCATACAAAGCATAGAGAAGCCTTCGGCCTTTGAAAACTGGGTTTCACTGCATTTTAAGGGCTACTAAAATTTTACCCAAAAACTTTTTTTTTTTTTTTTATATGGATCCTCATTTTAAAGTAGCTGTAAAAATTGGTGTGCGTTTTGATTTAGAGGGCTAAACACAATCCACATGACAGCATTTCAACCGCGTTTTGGAACCCGCTGATGCCAAAGGAGAGGTAACATTCTTATCTGTTTTGCACTCAGTTGTTTCTAATGCAGTTTTTATTCATAAATAGGACGCTCGAAATTCTTGCAGCCGTTTCTTGCATCGGGCTTCTAATTGTGTACTTCTGAGGAACAAATAATTCTTGTCTTTTCTGCTTGTTTATTTCAGGGTTCAGCAATACTTATCTTTTTGTGGAGAAAAACCTCAAAATAGTCTTCAACTATTTATATATGATCAATTTTGTTTAAGAATATTACATATCTCCAGTGTACTTTTTCAAATGTACAAAATTGATCTTAAATAGTACCTCGAGTAAAAATTGATAGAAATTAAAATGCAAAATTAATTTTAGTTTTATTTTTCGATTATATAAAATTGATCTCAAATCCGTTTTTATGGTATCATTTGGGATCAATTTTATAAAGTTAGGGATTTGCAAAAATTTGATGACTTTTTAGACTAACATGGCACATACGTATGATGGGAGATTATTTTAGAGTTATTTTCCACTATTTTGTTCTAACAAATCTGTATTTTGGCAGTAGCATGAGAAAGCGAAGGCATCTCTCTGTTACATCCAGGAACATTGAGCACGTCTCCTAATATGATGGTACCTTCTTGCTGCTTGTGGTATCATACTTCGTGTTGCTATCTGTCTTCAATTTCTGTTAATGTTGCAAATAAATTTTTGAGCCTTTATTTCTTTTGCTTTGGAATGGTTACTTTTTTTGCTTCCATTAAAAGAGAAGCATACAATTAAGTTAAGTGTTGCATAGATGAGGTTGCTCAGGTGGATGAGTGGCTTTACTCTTAGAGATAGAATGCAAAGTGAGCATATACGTGAAAATTTTGAACTAGCTCCAGTGAAAAATAAGATTAGAGAGAGTCGTCTTAGATGGTTTGGTCACAAAACGTTGGCCCAGTATTAAAATTTTTATATTAAAAAACTGAAGCAGTAAAAAAGTCGTCTCAAATGAAGTCTCAATCTGCCCTTAATTTTGAAATGGTTTAAAGATGTAGGAACTTTTGAATTAACGCCCGTTCTTTATATCCAAGTAAATACGATATGTTTGGATTGTAAAAATCTCATATTATCATTTAGAAAAAATTCAAAAAGGCTGAATTCATTTAGAAAAATTATTAGGAGTTGTAACAAGATCAAAATGATGTAAAAAATATTACAATATTGCTAAATATTGCAAATAGGATCATTCTGTTGTGATGAATTTAATGTCATCAACTTTGCCCAATTTTGACATTTGAAAACATGATTTACTTGTAATTATCATTCAGGGGTGAACGAGTCTATTGAGCTGAATCGGGTTTAATCAAGATGATCTTTCAAGCATGTGATGATGTAGATAGGGGGCAAGGAGTTTGGTGTAGGCTTGTCTATTAGCTCCGATTGCGGGTGTGCTGATGTGCTCTTGCTAACATGCAAATTATTGACTTCTACATAGATTTATTTTGAACTCCATTTCACAAGCCTTTTGGGACAATGATAGCTCTCAAAAGAGAGAATTTTGATATAAAAATGATGAGGTATTTGTTGAAATCCAGTCGTTCCTGTGCAAAAGATCTGACGGTCACAAAGAGCAATTCGTGGGAAGCACTCATGTATCACGTTGAAACAGCTTCCATAGATAGGCAGCTGATTTAGGAAGAATTATATTTCATTATTGTGTAGTTATTTGTTTCCTTATTAAATATTTTGTATAGATCTATATATAGGGAAGAATTCATGCAATAAAACTTAAGCTTTTTCCCTCTCGTACCTCTCAAATTAACATGGTATCAGAGCATCGGAGGGGTTGAAGAGAAAAAAAAACTTCGTGAAGAAAGGCCTTCATTGCCGTAGACTGAAATTCGTAGAAGGAACGTCGTCGAGCAGCCACGAACGAGCCGAAGAAGCCTCCTGCGAAGCAGCAAACCCGATCCGATAGGAAGGGAAGATCGTCGAAGGAGAGGAGCGTAGTCGAGCAGCCGGCGAGCATCCCGATCCGACAGGAAGGAAAGATCATCGAAGGAGCGTTCCGATCCGACCGAGAAGCCTCCTGCGAACCAAGGTGTGAGAAAGTATGTCTTACCTTTAATTTTAAAACTGCTTTTGGACTTTATTTTAAATAAATTAATTAATTCTCACGCGATTCGTTTTATTTATATTCTAATATTTTCTTTCAATCAAATCCACGTAGTCGGAAAATTCCCCAAAAAAAAATCCACGTAGTCGGACAATATACTACCCCAAGGAGTAGACTAATGTCCTTCTACTGATCTGAAAGGAAGAATACTATAATTCACTCTTCTAATCAGGTACAGCATAGGGAATATACAGATCATCCTAAAGGATGATAAGCATATTATCCTATCGACCCGATTAGATTAATGAATCATGAATTTATTTTCATAATCAAATATAGAAGATATTTGACCTGCCTGTGAAAGCAGATTAATTATCTACCTATTCTCTGATTTATGAAAATAAATTTTAAAATATAGATAAACCAAACGATCTACGTCCACAGATCTTTCCCCTACCCCAAAAAGGAAACTAAGGCAGGGTTTAGATTATTCTGGGATCTAGACTCCCTATAGGGGCAAGCCTCTATAGTTAATTACATCTCCTAAGAGAATACTCTCAATTTAAATGAAGACTAGTCAATTTCAAAATTATATATAAATTTAACTAAATATTTGAGCTAATTTAAATTTTCATGATCAGGCTTTAGATTATAATTTTAATATTGAATTTGGAAGAGTTTAGATTTGATTAGAAAGAAGAATGTGCAGGGAGAGGGTGTATACATTCTGGACTTACCACCTGCCCAGAGTGGGCTGCCAGCTAACAATCCTAATCACAACAATTCGCTGATGAATGCAAGATTTAAGGTAGCTCTATCCTAAGAATCAAGGAATTGTTAAAGAATTTAAATCAAATGCAATAGAATATGCTTACAAAAACTGAAAATCTACACGAATGCTAATGATGCATGAAACAGCTGTATATATAAAAGAGCTGATTTTATTAATATCAAATTTATAGAGTACATCCCAGGGTCTACAGGAAAGTAAAGGTGGTCAGGCCCCACCGACAACAAATCTGGATTCTAAACCTATAAAAGAATAGAATTAAATACAACTTCTTATGATTTTCAGGCTCCAAGTCTTCTATGGAATTCCAAAAAAGAACATCCTCCTGGCTTTTTGGAGCCCCATTTATATATGTATAAGCAGTTATTTTTAATTCTTTTTGCAGACTCCAGACACTTTATAGACTCCAGACACTTTACAGACTCAATCTATATATAACAGATTTAAGAAAATAAAAGCTTTACATTTCTTTTTATAAGTACATCAGATCCTAAGAACATTCTACTTTGCAGGTAAGTAAAAGCAGGAAAATAAAAACAGTTATATAATTATGCATGCTATGAGTGCGTTGTGAGCAGTTATAAATGCAGGAAAGTAAAGATAAAAAAGTAAAGTACGCAACCCTCACTTATTCATTCCGCTCTCTGGTGCACTAACATAAAAGTAAATATGCATGCTATGAAGTACAAGAAATTAAGCAAACTCACATGAGTGCCCTCTAGGCAAGACACCCGCAAACAAACCACAACAATCCACCGGCCTAGCATAGATTAAAGTTGGTTGTCCTAACAAGCATATAAATGTGTGCAAGAGGTTGGATAGGTCCTATAGGAGTTTATGTTTGAATTACATGTATTATTAAGGTTTATTTATTAAAGGCCAAACGTGAATCTAATTGAAGTTTAAGTAAAGTGTATTTGAATTTTAAATTATTCCAATTTTAGAAGTTAAGGTTATTTGATTTAGTTTTAAAGAACTTATAGATTGATAACTCCCTAAGTGCAGGAAGCTATCAATTTATAAGTCCTAGGACTTTCAAAATACACACTCATCTTGTAAGGAAGATAAGTGTTCATTTGAGAATCCCCAAAATTTTATTAGAGAGAGAAAAAGGGGCCTTATAAATGCAATGTAACATACATTTCCTAAGGAGTCGTATATGTTTCATAAGGTCGGTGTGTTATTATATTTGTTTGAAGATCTCCAAATCCAAATGTATTAGTGCCTTCCTAAAAGGAGTTATGCACAATACATGGGAGATCTTTTGATTATTTAAGTGTATTAAAAGGTCTTTTAAATCGAAATACCTAAAGCCCTCCAAAAGGAATCAAGCTTTAGGCATTAAGGCCTTAACCCATTGAATCCAAATTAATGATCAAAGAAGGAAGAATTGTTGCTTTCATCTGAAAGTTACAATAGCTGCGGGTGTTAGATCCCTTGCTGTCGCCGCGAATGGAGACGGCAAAATAAGGGTTCGCCTCCTGTACTCATGTCAATAGAGGGGAGCTGGGAGAGAAGGCTTCGAGCGAATCAATCGTGCGTGAGAAGAAGGGAATATAAGTTCAGATTCCGCGAAAGAAATCGCACGCACAGGCTGGTTCACATGTTTTTTGCACGAGATTTTCTAACCCTCCCAAATTGAGCGGGTTTCGATGTCGCAAGAACGGGTATCTCTAATACACCACTGACGCATCGGAGGACTTACTTAAGTTCTTCACAACATCAACCAAACTACCTAATTTAAGGAATGCATGTAAATAATTTACTTTACCCTTCTAATTTTGCATACTAAACAGCCCCTCAATAAAAGTTACATGCTTATGTGTACTAGAATCACCACATGAGGTGGTATAGTAGATCTCATGAAGTACTTCTTTATCCAATTGTAATTGATGCTTTGTTATGGGAGCTTGGAATATGCTAACAGAAGGGACTCAGTATATATTAATTGATTATATACATGCAAAACATATTTGATAACAATTAAATTATGAACTTTTATCATCAATTTTCAATTAAAACTCTCATCATTAATTTTTAATTTTGACAAGCTAATTTTCTTACAATGCTCCACTTTGAAAGTGACTAATAATTCACAGAATTGTTGCTTTCATCTTAAAGTTTAATTTTGAAAAATATTAGATCTATAGTAATAGGTGTTATTTTGATATGCTTTTTCCTAACTTATATCTTTAAAATTCAAATTTATTTTTGATATGTCATCAGAAAATTATCTTGATCGGGCACGAATCCCAATGCAAAACCAACCCGAAAACTTCAAAAATTAAAATCGGGATCACCTGAACTCCTATTTTAGCAAACTTATAGTCAAACTGAGCGTCTCGGAAATACGAACCCAACGACACCAAATTCAACTCAATCCGACCCCAAATGAGTCCAAATCAAGTACCCGAAGTGCTGTTGGAAAGTTAATACCGCAATTTGAGTTACCAAATAATCTCCGATTTTAACGAGCTTATAGTCGAATCGAACGGATCAACGAGACGAATCCAACGAGCCCAATATCGCCGAATTCCGACATTATTAAGACCTTCAAATGTCTGACGAACGGTGCACGATCAAGGGATTCAATATCAACCGTCCATTCGACGACTCCCTATTTTCCCCTGATCTCACATCTATTTACAAGCTATGCCACTCCAAAAAATCTATAAATAGATCCCTCATTTATCATGAGAGGAGGCGGAAGCAAAGGACCGAAGCAAGGAGGAGGAGAAGAATAAGAGAAGAATATGAGGGAAGAGACTCCTCCTCGACCACCACTGCTGGAGTTTCGCTCGAACTCCAAATGATGCCGGACCCGACTTCCACGGGACGCCAAAATTTTGTCCAACTTCCACGGGATGCTGAAATTCTTCCCAATTAACGATAGAGTTCCCTCCTTACCCCGAAACTCCGTCGAAGTGATGTCGGAGTTCTCATTGGCCACCAATAGACGTCGGACTTCTACCCGACACCGGTCCTTCACTCTTCGCCAAGTTTCTACCCAACACCTGACTTCTACCGGTTATCGGACTTTCGCTGGATGTCTATACGAAGATGGATTTCTTTCCATTGTTGGACTTCTACCTGACGCCGTCCTTTTGACCTTCATCGTCATACACAGTCCTTTCGACCTCCGTCGCCGGCCGACTACGGTTCTCCTAACTTACGTCGCCCGTCGACTACAGTCTTTCCGACCTCCGTCGCCACCCGACTACAGTTCTCCTGACTTACGTCGCTCGCCGACTACAGTCTTTCCGGCCTCTGTCGCCAGCCGACTACGGTTCTCCTGACTTACGTCGCCTGCTGACTACAGTCTTTTCGACCCCTGTCGCCCGCCGACTACAGTCCTTCCAACCTCCGTCGCCAGTCAACTACGGTTCTTCTGACTTACGTAGCCCATCGACTACAGTTTTTCTGACCACCGTCAGCAGCCGACTACGATATTTATGATCTTCGTTGCCCGCCGACTACGATTCTTTCTGACCTCCGTCACCAGACTATGGTCCTCCCGACCAAACGTATACGTCAATAGTTACCCTTTGTATTCCCAACATGTAATGTACTCTATAAAATGTACATCAAGCTAAGGCCTTCTCCCAAGGAAGGGCCTCATTTGTAATCAACATTTATACTAGTGGATTCATTCGAACTGGGCTAGGCCCTCGGTGGTTTTTTTCCCTTTTTCAGGGGTTTTCCACGTAAAAATCTTGGTGTCTCCTATGAATGCTACACACATTTTCTTATCTGATTGCGTGCCGGATTTTCGTATAACGCTAAAACGTTAAATTTTATATTTCTCTACCGCCGCGAATACTCCTGGACGCAATAAATTTTTTGCTTAAATTATGAAAATCCACTACACAAATGCAAATTTTTTGAACTTTTTTTGCTCAAATTTTGTTAATGGCTTTTTTTCTGAAAAAAATTACCATTCTAGAGACTATATACACACTAAACTCAATCACTTAGTTTTCAAGCTCTAACTTATCAATAACTTGCTAGCAGGGTCGGATGTCATCTAGGGACAAATTTGGGTCCAACACAAAGCATGCAAAAAATTTCAATCATATCTTATAGTAATCACTAAACAAAAATGAAGGGATAATGAGAATTGGTGTGACATTTGGGAAGGTTGTCGTATTTCATATCGACAAGCCCAGTTTATAAATATGCTTTGAGTTTAATGGGAAAGACATAAGCCTTATAGTTCAAATATCCTATTAAGCCCATTGAAAAATTGACAGAAATTATTCTTAAACTTTATGTATGAGCACATAACTAACTAATTATGGAGCTTCCCAAATTTTACTATGACCCAACATTCACATTAATAAAAAATAAATTCTCTCGATAATTATGATAATTAATATTTCACTAAACAAATAACTCTTCAAAATCAACACCATATCATGTCTTATTTATACAAATATATTGATAAAAATAATCAATTATAATAAGAGTTAATCCTCATGAAAGACTTGTCATGTTTTCAACATATTCAAGATCCAAGAGTCAGAGGCGGAACCAGCCTTAGTTTTTGAGGGGGGTGGGAGTGGCAAATTTATAAATAAATAAAATATATATATAAGGGTGCAAAAATAATTCATTTTGTACATAATCATTTTTCACAGAATTATTTATTAATTTTAGAAAAAATGCAACATAATCTGTTGAAAATAGCGGGAGGCCAAGAGACTTTCTGATTTTTGGAGGGACAAATTGCGTGAAAAAATAATCGGCTGGAGGCAAATTACAAATAACCTTTATTGTACAAAGAGTTTTAATTTTTTTTGGGAGTAATTATTCCCCTCAGCATACATAGTTCCGTCCCTGCCAAAGAGTCACCAAAGGCTCTTTAATTGTTGATTTGATGGAACAACGCATTATTTAGTTGGAGCAAGTAGGGGAGCATTGAACAAGACATTTTTCTCAACATTCATATAGTGGTGAATAGTTGACAAAAGCTCCATCATGAACATCAACTCAATTATAGTCAGCTACTATCAACAAAAAACCTACATGGAATGAAGATGTGGATTGACATATATAAATCTCAATTCTTTCACATCAACAAAATGCTATTGCTTTGGTTTAATTACCGAATCCAAAAGCTAAACAAATACAAAAAGAAAGTCAAGAAAATAACAAACCGAACCCATTTTCCAGCATTAATCAAACATAGGATTCCAACAACTATTATAGCTTCTCTGTAGGGAACGAAAGGCTTCCATAAGAGAAAGAACGTAGGGATAAAGTCATCGGAGTAGTGGGAAATCGGGTCCCTTTGGACCAAAGGAACTTAACAAGTCACGGAGTTTGAGGTGTGAGGCCGTTGGCTTTGCTATCTTTCACATGGGACGAACCATTTAAAAAAATAATAATACATACATAATAGAACTGCTATTTTTATTATAAATATTTTTACTTTCACATATCATATATTATATTTTAATATATTCAAAGAGCAAAAATATTAAATAAACATAATTAAATTATTAAATATTTATAAATAAATCATATTTATAACACATTGTAAATATCAAATCATATAACTATTTTTATTTTTAAAATTTAATTATATTATCTAATGTTTAAAGAAAATTTTCGAAATAATACTATTTGTGTATGGCCAATTTAATCTCAGAGAATCGTTCTGTTCTAATTCTAATTTAATCCATCAAATTTAGAAAATTGATCACAATTTAGGCCATCGTCTTTATAAAATGGAGCCCAATTTAGCTACAAATCAATCATTTTGGATCAATTTTATATAATAAAGAGATTAAATTGGAACAACATTTTTCTCTGAAATTAAATGATCATATATGAATAGCTTGGAGATTATTTTAAAATTTAATCATATATATAATTAGAGAGAGAGCCAGAGAGGGGAGAATTATATATGTTAAAAAATATTATATTATTAAAATTTAAAAGGTATCAGTAGCTCTAATATATGTATATATATATATATATTCTTAAAAATAATCAAACCGAATCTCTTTCCTTTGTTTAGTCGCAAAGCAGTCCACAGAAGAGTTGCTCGTCAAATCCTCGGGATCTGACTCCTCAAAAAACGGAAACATAAAGAAAAGAAAAGAAAAGTATGGAAATGTATCTATACGAGCTTTTGCTTTCCCAACTTTGTGCTTCTTTTAATTTATGCGGAAACAAATTGAACTATTCAGTTCTTTTTTAAGGAATAAGTGTTTTTTTAGATGCATTTATGTAAAATAGTTTAGAATATTACAAAGATTTTTTTTGTTATTCTTACACAATTTTTTTGTTTTTTTTAATCATGAGGTGTTGGAAAGGGCGTTATTCTAATGATTAATATTAATATTTTTATTACATGAGGGATTCAATTTGAAAATTAGAAATAAGTAAAATTTTGAATAATATTTTTATCAAATTTAAGAAAAATTAGGATTGTAAATAGATAAAATTTAGATCTTGGGATCCATTTGGGATAAAATTAGGTTGTGATGTGAAGCTATTTTTTATAGTTATATTAGCAAATTATAATAACATTAAGAAATATATATATATATATATATATATATATATATATATATATATATATATATATATATATATATATTTAATACCTATAACTGATTTAAAAAATTTATTTTCTTACAATAATTTCATAATCACTTCTATAAAATATTGCAGTTATCACAAACAAATCTTTAATTATGTAATAGTCCCAAAAAATATAATACTTTGTGTAAAGATAATAAAAATTTACACAGAAATATAAGAAAAAAGTCTCATTTACTATAAGCACATTTTTTTTCATCTACAAATTCAATGTCAAATTAATATATAATAAATAAATAAAATTGTAAATGCATAATGTATTAAAATAGTTTGACATATTTTTCCCTTTGTTTTTTATATTTGAAGTTGAAGTTTTTAGTATGCAAACCGGTGGCCAAAATAAAAGAACGCTGCCGTCGCCTTCACGAGACTCTCACTTCAGTCCCGTCCCCCACCACTTGGAAAAGCTCAAGCCGATGCCGAAAGCCAAAGCCAAAGCCGAAGCCGAAGCTGACACATTAAAGAGAAAAAAAAAAACTGTCAGAATATTTGACTCAATCTTCATCAAAATAACTTTAAAATTTGAAATTTAATTTTCTAATTTTTTATTTTACAGCAAATATTTTGATAATCTTAAAATTTATCAATAATTCAAAATTAAAAAAAAAAATCTTTATTTTAAAATTTGATAAAAAATAAAATCATATGTCAATTTGTTAAACCTGATCTAAAAGAAATATCCTGCTAAATAAATTTTTTTCAAGCTTCAAATTTATTTAAGATTTATTTGGAATAACTATAATATTTTTTAAAATCAGTTGTATAGCTATTGTGGAGAAAACAACTTTCATTATTATGATTCTAAAAAGAAAAAAATTATTATAGAAATTTTAGTAAAATAGTAAAACTTATAAAAAAAATTACTAGCAAGATAAAATTGTGATTGCTATCTAAAAATTAAAGTAGTCAAAATTATCCCAAACGGACCCTTAATTAGTTCAGGATTCATGCAATAAAATGCAAAATTTCAATTTAAATAAATTATGTGAGATTGATCCTTATTTGAATGAACAAAAATAGGTTTTTTTAATTTTTAAGCACATTCTCTTTTGTATTTTTGTAATTATTAATACATGTTTAAAAAAAAAATTCCTCATGCAAAAATTTTCCCTTTTTTTAATTAAAAGATGCCCTTCTTCTCTGGATCAGCGCTCATCCTGTCCCACCTGCAGCATCCAACCTTCTATCGACTTTGACTATTTAACTATTCTCTCCTCCTAAGAGACCCATCCTTAATTCCATGCGTCTTCTATGAGATTCCCATACCTTCCCTTCTCCACTTAATTAATCACCCTCCGTCCTCTGACACCATAATGCAAGATCCCTACAACGGTAAAGTTCTCCTCGCCGCCGTCATTTGCTTATCCGTAGTCATCCTCTTCGTCATCCTCCTCCACCTCTACGGGCGCTGGCTTCTTCACCGCAGCCGCACCGCCCACACAAACAGTGTGTTTACTGACTTCCACCTCCGTCGCCGGAGCTCCGTCGATGAAACGGCGGCTGTTGCTGTATCTTCCAGAGATATTGGGCTGGACTCGACGGCGGTGGCGGCGTTGCCGATATTCGTTTATGATGGAAAGGAGCAGAATGGGAAAATAGTGGACTGTGTGGTTTGTTTGAGTGTGATGGAGGAAGGGGAAAAGGGGAGAATTTTACCGAGATGTGGGCATGGGTTTCATGTTCGCTGTATTGATGTGTGGCTGATGGCGAATTCTACTTGTCCGATTTGTCGGGCGCCAGCGGTGGAGGAGGAGGATTGTGAGGTGGTGGTGGTGGTGGAGAGTAATGATGGGGTTGGGGAGGTGAGTGAGGTGGCGGTGGTGGAGATGGAGGATGTTGAGAAAGAAGAGTCTTCTTCTTCTTCTTCTTCTACTACTACTATGGTTGGTGGTTCTCTGAAGAGAATGTTGAGCAGAAGTAGATCGGATAAGAGAGTTTTCCCCTCTGTTCTTGAGAATTAGAGTTTTTTATTTATTTGTAAATGTGTAATGAATTTATTTTTGGAAGATGGATTTTTGGATTGTGGAGGTTCATCTTAGCTAAAACTCTAATATTAATAGGAAATTTTGCTCGGCTTTTGATTCCATAACATTTTGTTTACCAGTTTCCTGTGCTTCGTACTAATGGCCTTCTGCAGAAGACGAATATGACCCTGGAGGCTGAGGCCACACCCATTGAGATGATCTAACGAAGCCTGGTAATGGCAGGCCCAACATTAGGTCTGACTTAGTTCAATTTTCAATTACCACATTTTGACACTATTGGGCCTTTATGGATCCAACTTCACAAAATGAGGAGATTTTGTTCTGATTTGCACAGTACGGCCTTAATTTTCATTCATTAAAAGGACTGTGAATGATCAATGAAGCCCAAAGGTAATATTAAGCTCATGGTCGTCTTAACTTCACATGGGTTATTTCAACTTTATCTCTAGCTCACTAACAAAAAAAATCTAATTAGCCCCATTTGAGCCTATTTCAAATCAAAATTAGACCTCATGGCTGAACTCAAGTAGTTCATTGTATTAGGTCAGGCTCACCTAATTTGATCAAATATTACCTTGGCACAACTATATGCCTAATTTGGGATGCCCCAGAATCTAAATTGAAATAATTCATCTTTTAATCTTTTAATAAATAACAAACAGTGCTATTTAATTTCATTTATAAAAAATAAATAGCAAAAGTAATTCTAGAATTCAAAAAATCTATATATACATTTGTATTCATTTCACAAAAATTATATACACTATTAAAGTTCTATATAATCATCACATATCTATCATATCATGAGTACAAAAAAATAGCTAAAATAAAAAGAACCTAAACCTAAAGGAATCTTGACCAACCTCACACTCTTGATTCTCTAAACTAACCTAAAATTATTTAACAACATATAAAGAGCTCACAAGTCTAACAAGCAATCAAAATCTACAATTGAATTCAAAGCACATTAAAGAAATAATATGCATGTCAGAAATCAAATCATAGTAATAACATTCATTTGATCATTGAATAAGTACATAAATCATAAAATTCACATGCAACAGTAGTAAAATCTATAAACAATAAAATACTATGATACGAAAGTCATAAAAATAATAAGTATGAGTGTCAAATCTATAAAGCAATTGTTATATCCTTAATATCAATCAGTATAGAAATCAGATAAAGCATCAAATCAAAACATCGGTAAAGACTATTGAAATCAAATCAATATAGTAAAATTATATAAGAATGTAAACATGCTATCCAATTATTTTATATCAGTATTAAATCAAAATTTTAATCACATGCTCAATGTATCATATATATTACGTGCTAAATGAATATATCATACATTTTGTATCGATAAATCAATAACATTATTTATAATAAATTCATACAGTAATATGAATAATGACTCAATAATATTCATTTCAGCAGTCACATTAAATAAGTAATCAGTCCTGGTTACACTACGGGAAAACACGCGATTACCGTCGGATTTTTTGGCGGAAAATTTTGCGTCGGTACGAACGACGCAGGTAACGGCGGATTATTGTGACGGAAACCTTATGACGCATTTTCCGGCGCAAAATACGCCTGAAACCTTCCGGCGTCCCATGCGCCGGTCTATGCGTCAGTAAAACGAGCTCTGAACCATTTCCGTCACACGTTACGGCGGAAACATACCGGCGTAAATGACCGACGGATATTGCGCCGGCGTATTTAAACTCAACGAAATATTTCCGGCGCAAATTGCGTCGGCAATGTTACCGGCGTTCAATCCGCCGGAACGTCCGCTGGTGAAAGCCCTATTTTTCGTCACCGAGCCCCTCTGGCCGCTCATTCGTTTCCTTCCGTTCTCTCACCTCGCGTGTTTCGCTCGTCACCGTCCATCGCTCGCCGTGGATTGATGTCGCCGACGGTCACCGGACTTCGCCGTCGACGGTCACCGGACTTCGCCGTCGACGGTCACCGGACTTCGCCGTCGATGGTCACCAGACTTTGCCGAGCATCCTCTCTTTCCTGCTCGCGCGCCGCCGAGGGTCGTTCTTCGCCGACGGAAGGTATTTTGTTTCATTTTTTTTTCCTATTTCGGTTGGATTACATATAGGATCAGCCTTAAGTCCACATCTTTTTGCTTTAGTCATGGATGTTCTCACTAGACATTTGCTAGAGGATGTACCTTGGTGCATGCTTTTTGTTGATGATATTCTTCTTGTTGATAAAACTAGAGAGGGAGTTGAAGGTAAACTTGGATTATGGAGATCAACATTAGAGACTAAAGTTTTTCGATTGAGTAGATCTAAAACGGATTATATGAAGTACAATTTTAGTAGTAATAGACCTAGTGAGGGGATTGTGACTTTGAGCGATCACGTCATTAATAAGAGTAACACGTTTTAAATATCTTGGATCAATTATTCAGAGTGATGGTGAAATAGATGTGGATATTATCAAAAGAATTCAAGTTGAATGGTTGAAGCCGAATGTTGGCCACTAAAAAAGAAGCATAATACTAAGTTAAGTGTGGCAGAGATGAGGATGCTTAGGTGGATGAGTGGCTTGACCCTTAGAGATAGGATGCGAAATGAGCATATACGTGAAAAGGTTGGAGTAGCTCCAGTGGAAGATAAGATTAGAGAAAGTCTCCTTAGATGGTTTGGTCATATGAACATCTATTAATGTCTTTTTAGATCTATATATAAATCCATTACTTGTTTACTCTTATATATATGTTATGGATATTAGAAATCAAAGAAGTTGGATGTATAACCGATTATCTCAAGGTCGGAAGACATTAACAGATGAATTCATCAATGGGGTGAACTTTTTCATTCAGCAAGCGAAACAGCTGCCCAGCTTTATATCAGAAGGAAAGTTTCGATGTCCATATTCTAAACACAAAAATCTAGTGCACCTAGAACCAGATGATGTAACTGTTGATCTGTATCGCAGAGGATTCATGCCACGGTATTGGTATTGGACTTCTCATGATAAGTATGAGCCACAATTTGATTATCAATGCGGTCCTTCTATAAGTAGTAATGTTGCTGAGGCTGAAAACATCCGACCAAATCTTGAGAAATTAGTTCATGATGTAACTGGAATATAAACTGAACAAAATACAGAAGAGTTACCGAATAAGGAGGCACAAAATTTTTATGATTTATTGTATGCTGCCCAGCAACCAATCTGGAAAGGGTGCACGACTCACTCAGAATTATCTGTTGCTGTGAAGATGTTAAGCATCAAGGCTGAATATAATATTGCTCATGAATATTTTAATCAATTCATTGGGCTGCTTAAGGAAATCAATCTGACAGATAATTTAATTCCTATAGATCTATATCGGACAAAGAAGTTAGTTTCCAAACTTGGTTTGACATACACAAAGATAAATTATTGTGTGAATGGATGCATGTTATACTTTAAAGAAGATATCGCAGAAATTGTATGCCGTCATTTCAATGCACCAAGATTTAAACCAAAATCTAGAAATAGAAGGAAGTAGAAGGATGTGCCTGTTAGTAGGATGTTTTACTTTCTAATAATTTCGAGACTACAATGGTTATATGCATCCATGAGATCTGCTACACATATGAGATGGCATAATGATCACATTCCACAAGAAGGTGTTATCACACATCCATCAGAAGCAGAGGCTTGGAAGCACTTTGATCGTACACATCCCACATTCGCGGCAGAACCAAGAAATGTCATATTAGGTTTATTCGCAGATGGTTTTACTCCATTCAGTCAGTCGGCTACACCGTACTCATGTTGGCCTGTGATACTCACTCCTTACAATCGGACCTGAGGGGACCACCTTGGCTCAGCCTGCTACACAGCCTCAGCCTACTACACAGCCTCAGCCTGATACACAGCCTCAGCCTGCTACACAGCCTTTACCCACTCATGGAGGCGGTAGCGCGCAGTTTTACTCACCAGACCCCCGATTTCCTTCACCAGATCCCTAGCAGAGTACTCCTTTCTACCCATACTACACACCCCCATCGTATGCTGGTGCCCCTCCTACTTATCTATTTCCACCATATGCTCCACCATACTATCCCCCACCACCCCATCAGCCTGCTACAGCTGGACCTTCGACAGCAGCTGGACCTTCGACAGCAGTTGCAGCAGAGCAGGAGATAGATGGTAGAATGTTGATAGCACCTGAGGGTGACACGTACGTACAATCTCTTTTATTTAAACTAATGAATATTTTATTTTATATTTTATATTTGTTTCACATAACTTTATTTTTGTAGGTTCTACCCATCAAAACAACCGACATATAAAATACGGGATATCATATGGAGCAGGTTTGACGCTCCTTATGTTTTTTGGAAGAAAGTCCCGAAAGAAGTCCGGGAGATGTGGTTTAGAGAGTTTGAGGTATTTTTGGATTTTAGTTTTTATGTTAAATGATTTATTCTTTCTTACTTAAGCTAATAATCTTATATATTATATATCATATGTATTTGATTGCAGAAAGAGTTTTGTTGGCTGCCCCAACACAATGACAGGATTAGAAAGAATTTCGAGAAGCGTGGGTCTACTCGGATGCGCGACATGTTCACAGATATTAGAAAGTTTAGGAAGCGACCATTGTGAATTGGAGAGGTTATATGGGCTGAGTTGAATGCAGCTTGGGGCAGTGAAGAGTACATTAGGAGGAGGGATCAAAATCGACAGAGCAGAGCTTCTGATGTTGGTGGGTTGGGTAGTTCACTTCATACAGGAGGCTCTGTTCCACATACTGAGCACAGGCGTCGTTTGGTAATGAATTTTAAATATTTTTTAAAATTATTCTTTAATCTGTATTAATAAAATTCTCTTAATTCAAACAGAAAGAGATGCTTGGTAGAGAACCAACTCCTGTTGAATTGCATAGTCACACTCATAAGCGACAGGATGATCAACAATGGATTGATGAGAGATCAAGAAAAGCCCATGTAAGTATATTTTTATATATGTTTAATATTTTCTAAGTTTTAGTTTAACTATATATATTTATATTCTACTTTCACAGGAGGATTATACACGGCTTCGAGAGACTCATGCCGCATCAGGCGAGGGCTCTTCTAGCTGCTCTGTGGAGTATTCTGAGTATCACATCTGGTCGCATGCCGTCAGAGGAATGCAGCATGGTAGAGTATATGGCTTAGGTGCGCAAGCTCAGGCATACGAGGGGATGACCTCCTCTATTGCATCCAGCTTCGCATCCAGTTCTCATGACTCCTTACAAGCTCAACAAATAAGTGCCCTTCAAGCTGAGCTAGAACAAGTAAGGAAATCACAAGCTGATTGGAAAGCTCAGTTGTAAGCACATGATCAAGCTCAGCTGCAAGCACAGATTCAAACAAGTATGGAGCAACACAATCAGTTGTTGGATGAAATGCACAAGATGAGGGATCAGCTGAGTGGAAAAGACGTAGCTCCACCTGAGGAGGAGTCCACGGAGTCAGAGTAGTTTAATTTAGTTTACATGAACTTGTTTATTTCTGTGAATGTGTGTTATTGAACAGTTTCTTTTAATGTGATATTTTTTGTTGATTGTTACTATTGAACAGTTTCTTTTAATGTTATAAACTATTGTGAAACTGTTGTGAAATTGTTATAAAATATTGATCTGTTGAAATGTTATTATTGAAATGTTGTGGAATTGATATTTGTATAGGTTTACAGGTGTGGAAATTTGATTGTTGGCTGGAAAGGCAATTTTTTTTTTGTCAATTCTATAGGTTTCCGGTGAATTTTGCGCCAGAACATCGCCGGAAAGGATGATACAACGAATTATATCGAACGTACCGATGCCTTCGTTCCGTCGGAAACTACCGGCACACGTTCCGGCGCTATGTCCGCCGCTTATTTCCGGCGAAGACTTTGCGCCGCAAACAAAACCGTGGATTGTCTACGGCGAACTTGCGACGTTTTGTCCGCCGGTACTTACTGGTGGAAGATATGACGACAACTTACTGGCGCATATGGCGCTGGAATTTATCAGTTGGAAGTCGTCGGAACCAATCCAATTTTTTGCGCCGATAATACGTCGGAAAGTGTGCCGGAAAGTTTTCCGGTGCATTAGATTCGTCGAAAAAAATTTATCGACGCAACCTAAATCGGCGGAGAAATTTCCGCCGGAACGTGCGCCGGAAACTTATCTTTCCATCGGATTTCCTTGTTTTCTGGCGGATTTAGTCCACCGGTAATGACGAGTTTTCCTGTAGTGTTATTACTGTTTTTTTTAGTATTGCATCAAAATCTATAAACTGTTGCCTCAATAAACAGAGTCGTCACTCTCTTCCTGTCGGCATAATAATCATCATTTTTATAACTCTCAATCAGTGTATCACGTGAATCAGAAGAGAAAAACACATAATCATAATATTTAAATGAAAGCTCGTTAACCCACCATCTTATACAAGTCAATCAATTTAGCTCCAACTAATGAGTCAATCAGTCTTTACTTGTTCTTTACACACATTATTATCATAGTACTATAACATAAATAATGATAATCTATTACTCAATCCAATCACATATACACATTCATTTTCAATGCATTATAATAAATAAAGAATAATTGAGCTTTTTTTTTTTTTTTTAGAAGCCCACTCACAAGCTTACGCGTTGAAATAAGGATAAGTTACAAGCCCTTAAAGGATCTAAAACTAACTACCGTTCAAACACTACGGGAAAACACGTGATTACCGTCGGACATTCCGGCGAATTTCTTTTCATCGAAAAGTACGACGTTAACACCGTCGTATTTTGCGCCTGAAAAACAATTGCATTATTTTCAGCGGAAAGAGCGCCGATAGTTTTTTTACGCTTAATACGTCGTTGTTGACGTTTGGAAATACAAGAATTTCAATTTGAGCAGTGGATTTTACGGCGGAAATATACTGGCACATTTATCGATGGATAAGACGACGGTCATTTTAAACTCAACGATTTGTTACCGGCAGAATAGATGTCGGAAATACCGTCTACGAAAGCCCTATTTTCGAACTCGAGCCGGTCTGGCTGCTCATTTTCTTTTGCCATTTCTCTCACATCTCCGCTCTTCTCTCATCACCCCAGCGTCGCCTCACCCTAGATTGCCGTCGCCAAAGCTTTTGGACGTTCACGCGAAGTCACCTACGATGACCGCCTTCGTTGTAGGCAAAAGGAGACTGGTTTTGCAAAAATCCACCGTGAGTTTCCGAAGTTCGCCGCCTCCCTATTTCGTTGATTGTAAGATTTTTCTTCATGTAATTTGTTATTAGACATTTGCTAGAGGATGTGCCTTCGTGTTTGGTTTTGCTTAAGTTGTTCTTTTTTGTTGATAAGTTTCTCAAAACCAATTTGGATTCATGCCGGGTAGGTCTATTATGGAAGCCATACATTTATTGAGAGGTTTGATGGAGAAATATAGAGAGAATAAGGAGGATATACGTATGATATTTATTGATTTAGAGAAAGCATATGATACAGTTCCAAGAGGAGTGCTATTGAGAGTTCTTGCAAAAAAAAAAAGAGTTAATAGCGCTTATATTCAAATCATTAAAAATATGTATGCATGAGCTATTACTTGTGTTAAAAATAATTTCCTATTTCTGTTAGATTACATGAAGGATAAGTCGATATCTTTTTACTTTAGTTGTAGATGTTCTCACTAGACATTTACAAAAGTATATATGTTGGTGTATGCTTTTTGCTGATGATATTCTTCTTATTGATAAGACTAGAGATGTAGTTGAAGGTAAACTTGAATTATGGAGGTCAACCTTAGAGTTTAAAGGTTTTTTCTTTAATCTTATCTAACACTGGAGCTATTCCAACCTTTTCATGTACATATATGCTCATTTCGTATACTATCTCTAAGGATCAAGCCACTCATCCACCTAAGCATCCTCATCTCTGCAACACTTAACTTAGTATTATGCGAGTTTTTACTTCCAAGTCTTCCTTTCAGGTGAAATAAAGATGGCTTAACATGAGGCCTTATATAGTCAACAAATAACTGCTTTTCAAGCAGAGCTAGAACAATTAAGGAAATCACAAGCTAATTGGTAAGTTCAGTTGCAAGCACAAATACAAATGCAGATGCAGGAGCAACACAGTCAGTTGTTGGATAAAATGCGCAAAATGAGGGAGCAGTTGAGTGGAAAAGAGATAGCTCAAGCTGAGGATGAGTCCACGGATTCAGAGTAGTTTAGTTTTTTCAATGTCATATGAACTTGCTTAATTTTTTGAATCTGTGTTATTGAACAATCTGTGATGTTCTTAATATTAGTTGGTTGATGCTATTGAACAATCTGTGTTAATGGACATTTATGATTCTAAGTATTTGTTGAAGTTCTTGAGATCTGTGATGTATAGATATGTGTTGTGGAACTATTATTGTATGTATTTGTATATGTTTGCAAGTGTGAAAATCCGATTGTCGCCTGGGAAGACATTTTTTTTTGTTATTGCTACAGGTTCCGATACAACGAATATCTGTATCATTTCTAGCATTTTATGTCCGCCGGAATTACCGGCAGACAACGCGCCGGTAACAAGCTGTAGCTTTAGTTACGGTGTTTATTATGACATTGTATCCGTCGAAGTTTTCGGTGGATAAGTACGTCGTAATTTCTGGAGGATTTAACGCCGAAATAATCAGCTAATAAACGCCAATTTGTTAACCCATTTTTCACCGGTAATGTGTCGGAATGTGGGCTGAAAAAATTATCGGTGTCTTATATCCGTCGGAAGACATTTTCCGATGCGTACCAAACCGGCGTATGAAATTATAAAGGAAATGCGTCGGAAATCGAGTCTTTTCGTCGTATTTTATGTATTACCGACGAATTTTGTCTGCAGGTAATACTAATTTTTCCTAGTGAAAGAACATACAAGTAAAGTAAAATAAAATATAAGAGCTAAAGATCCCACCTTTGTACAAGCAAAAAAAATTATAAAAAAAGCTAGAGATAACAAAAACTTCCACCCATAACTGAATACCAAATTGAAGACATTAAAAAGAGAATCCTGCAAAAAAGATGAATAAACCTGAAAAACATATTAAAACATAAAAACCATCCAGCAATAGAAGCTATTATTATATATATAAAAAAGAAACAGATAATTAATGACAACCTTCAACCAGGCAGGAGAACCAAAGGAATCCGTAATAGTAGCTGCAGCTTTTGAAAAAATGGAACACCAACCATCATAAAAAGAGGAGACAAGCTGCTACTAGGATAAAATAAGTTAAATAATGAACACAATAGAAAAATTAGTCACACAAAACATACACCAAAGGAAAGAGCAACAACACTAAAAAACGGAGAAAAACATAAGGAACCCAATAAGCACAGCAAGTGAACATAAGGAAATCCAGTTGCATCCAAAAGAATTTTACCTTGGATGATTTTAATTGCATCCCCATATCTAAAATTCACAAAATCATTATAATTCTTCCCCATATTGGCCACATAAATAACACAAAACCATTTGCCATTTTATCAATAAGAGAAATTCTATACTTAACCTTATGCAGTAAAAGCAAAATCTTCTATAGGAAATAAAAATTTTGAGCCTGAACTCCCTTTCCGTTGTGCAAAAAAAGTATAATTGAGCTTAATTCAGAAAGTGTCAAAATATCTTAACGATAAATTAAAAAAAAAAATAATATTGAGCAAAAATTCATATTATAGAATTTGACCAAATTACCATATATTACATAAAATATTATTCAGAAGGTTTAGCTGAACTAAATCACTATTTTTAAATATCAAAATAAAATTCTGAGTAGTAAAAAATTATTGTATTTTAAAATCACCTGGTAAAAAATCTCAAATAAGTACTCTAAACACTCATAATTTCAATCTCTATAACATAGAAGAAGTTACGTGGTGACAGTTTTACCAATTCAAAATTAATCTCATTTTTTGATAAAGGAAACACAAATTTGATTAAAAAATATCAAAAAGAAAAAATTCTTGAAATTAGAAATATGGTAAATATTCCTTACAGTGGGACGAGTAAATCTTTCCAATTGTCTTAATGGATGAAAATCGCACCGTGATTTCCAAAACCTAGCTTTTCCTTTCTCTCTATTCTATTTTCTCTTTTATTTTCCTAAAGAGCTCTTAGTTTCCAAATCAATAGGGAGAAAGGATTTTAAAAAGCTTTTAATAACTCTTAGTTACTTAGGATATTTTAATAAAAATAATAAGTTAATATTATATAATTAAATTAATTGTTTTTTAGTATAAAATTCATTTAGACTTTCAAAAATTATAGAAAAATATCCATTAAATAAATAATTTTATTTAAAAAATATTGGTGAAATTGGTTTGCAAAACATATACCTGTTAGTTCCAAAATTATCACTTGTATTGAGAGGTGTTAATTTTTTAAGGATTTTCACTAGTGCCCAAAAATTATAAAAAATTTTGCAAATAAAATACTATAATAATAATGCTATAAAGAAGACAGTTTAAGATTTAGAATTATATTTACTCCAGAAAAAAAATTACTTATCTGGGCTAAAAGCATGGGTTATTACATAATTACACTTAATGTTCATATGGGATGGCTACGACTTCTTATAAAGGTGGTTGTAAAGCTATTATAAGGAAAGTAAGTTTTTTGAACACTATTGTTTAAATCAACTTTTTAGTACAGATATTTTTTAAAGTAGCCAAAAAGAAAGTTGTCAAATAGAACCTATGATTATAGTTTGAAATGCAAAGTAGTAAGAAAGTTGTCTCAAAGCAAACAAATTGAGTCCGAGCCTCACAAACTTTGCCCAATCACTTAATTAGCATTGTGGTTTATTCAATTCATATGGATCATACTAATTTGAATAGTTAGCCCCATATAAGTCAAGTTGCATCACCAAACTAAGGCCAATCGAGTTAATCAATTTAAATTAGATAAGTAAGTTTTATATTAACCATATGGGGATTTTGAATTAAAGTTCTTGCATTATAAACAACACCCAATTCATCCCATATCCAATTAGTTTGGAAAATTTGTTCAATTGAGTCCACATATATAGCTCAGTACCCATATCACAATTTCATGTACCTCCCCAGTTAAGCCTACCACATTAATATATCAAAACTGCTAGTTTTCCAATGGTTTTTTCCCATCTAATTTTTTTCGGCAAATTTTTCTGAAATTTCCTGCTTGAATCATGTATTGTCCATTTCTAGAGGATTTGATTTTATAAATTCATAAAAAAAAACTATAACAAAAAAGAAAATAATCCCCCCTTTATATTTTTCCGGCAAATCTTTGAAAAAAAATCTTTCAATTCCTGATTTTTGTCACTTGCATTGAAAATACATGTTGATATGCTAGTATGTTACCTTGATGTAATCCAACCGAAATAGGAAAATACTTGGTCAAAAAAGATATGGGCTTAAGGCTGATCCTTGATGTAATCCAACCTAAATAGGAAAATACTTGGTCAAATCACCTTGTGTTTGAACACAAGTAATAGCTCCTGCCTACATATCTTTAATGATTTGAATATAAGCGTTATTAACTGCTTTCTTTTCAAGAACTCTCCATAGCACTTCTCTTGGAATTTTATCATATGCTTTCTCTAAATCAATAAATATAATATGTAGATCCTCCTTATTCTCTTTATATTTCTCGAGCAAACCTCTCAATAAATGCATGACTTCCATAGTAGACCTACACGGCATGAATCCAAATTGATTTTGAGAAACATTGGTATCACGTTGCAACCTACGCTCCATAATTCACTCCCATCAGTTTCCTTTTTGTAAATCTAGAAAAAGTGAAAATGTGCTGGATGGGCCTAGCATTGAGCTTCACATGAAAGATTGGGGAAGTTTTCTTGATTACATTTACTTGGAATAGGTTGTAACATGTGATGTGCACATTACACTTGGGGGGATGTGGAATTATCAGATTGGACAAAATCTTTGACACGTCCATGGCTTATTTGTCTTCTGATCATGGAGATGCAGCCATTGTGAGGATTAGATATATTTTGTGGATTGTAAATCCTGTTCCTATCAAGCAATCTTACTGAATTTTGGGCTTGCACTTGAAAATACACTATAGAATTACAGTTGGTTGCTCCTATGGTTATCAATATAGCTTGATGTTTGCAAAGAGTTCATGTTCCTCTGCTTTACCTATTCTAGTTTGATGGGATATGAACCGATCTGAACACTACAATTGCTCAAGCTTTAGCTCACGTACACCTAGTTGCTCAGTTGTATTCTTTATTAGTTATCCTTGTCCCAGTTATTTTGGGTTGTCAGCGAATCATATCATTATTCCAAGTGGACAATGTCACAGAATATTTTTCTACATCGCTTGTAGTGGAAGCTCTATTGAAGCTCTGCTACAAAAATGCACTAGCTGTTTCTTCGCAACCATAAATTATGACTAATTAGCAGATTTTGCTTGATTTTTCTCTATGTTGTATTGAAGGATTGACTGAGCCTCTTGTAATGTAAGTAAACTGCATTTTCCAGTTGCCTAAAAAATTATACAACCACAACAATAACAACAACAACATCAAGCCTTTATCCCAGTACGTGGGGTCGGCTACATGAATCCTTTTTCTCCATTGTGTCCTATTAAAAGTCAAATTCTCGTTTAAATCTAATAAAGAAAGGCCATTCCTAATATTTTTTAACCAAGTCTTTTTAGGTCTACCCCTACCTTTCTTAACATAAGTCAATTCTAATACCTCTACTCTCTTAACCGGGTCATCGAAAGGCTGCCGTTTTATGTGACCAAACCATCTAAGGCGACTCTCTCTAATCTTATCTTCTACTGGAGCTACTCCAACCTTTTCACGTATATGCTCATTTCGCATCCTATCTATAAGGGTAAAGCCACTCATCCACCTGAGCATCTTCATCTTTGCCACACTTAACTTAGTATTATGATTCTCTTTTAATGGCCAACATTCGGCACCATAAAGCATTGCAGGCCTCACTACCATCTTATAGAATTTTCCCTTAAGTTTGAGGGGTACATTTCTATCACATAACAAGCATGAATTAGAAACACCAAGTAACATATTATATTAAAGCAACATATCGTAACAATATAACACACATGAATTAGAAACCAAATTAATTTGAGTAATAAAAGTAAACCTATTGAAATATAGGAGCCCAACCTAGTGCTTTTATGATTATAAATGTTATTATTTTAATCATTTATTATTATTTGCATTATATATAGCTTTCTTTTATGGGTTACTAGTGTGGGGTGTGCTGCAAGAGTGTGATCAAGATCATTAAAACATGATCATGTGGACTTAAATCTCCCTCAAAGGTAAAGAGACTCGAATTTGGGTAGTGTTGTTCAATTTGAATTGGAGTGGATGAATATGGAAGGCTCTAAAACTCTCCTAGGTTTTTGTGGAGAATGGAATCCTTAGTTTACAACTTATGTAACTTGATGTACAATACTCTAATTAGGGAAAATTAGGTATGTATTAAAATTTAAGGATGTCTAAATAAGTTTTGGAGAGTTTGGTGATGTTGGGTGTGGGATTTATGCAGTTATGTGTTTTAGAACCCAAATGAGTTAGATCTATTTAGAACCAATCAACCTTGAGAAAATGTTTGGAACTTTGAGAATTCTCAATGGAATTTGATGATTTAAAGTGGGTTGGGTCAGGGAAAATGGAATGTTTGATATGGAGTAGTTGGGGATATCTGGATGAGCTTAGATAAGGTTTTAGGGTCCACAATCCTCAAAACATAAATTATAGACATAAAAAATAGAAATAAAGGATGGATCTAGGGCATCAATTAACTCCAAATTTTTTTAATAAATACTAGATCTTTTATATTTTTGTTGTGAGATGAAAGAAAAATAAATATACACAAAAATGTAAAATTTTATTGACAATTTATGGGTCAAATTGATGTTCTTTAAAACTATTCCATATATTTTTTTAAATTCACCTAATCACATGAATATGAAATTCATCAAGGGAAAGAAAGAAAAAAAATAACAAGAAAAAATTTCAAGAAACAATACCAAATCCACAATCATAGATAAATAAACACAAAATTATATAAAGTTGCAAGTAAATAAGAAGTCCCCTAACCAAAGTAGGGTAGCACAAGAACTCACCCAAGTTCTTGCTATGATTGACTAGCTAGCCTACCAATTTTGCATGGAATTAATCTAGGCAATGAATAATCAACAACCATTCATTAACTTTAAAAATATGGCGTTTCAATACATAACTTTCTTTCCACAAAAATTTCATAGCTTCCCCATTCAAATAAAAAAAATAAGGAGGGCATATGTAGTGCTAATTGTTTACTTGTAACAACTCAAAACTACAGGCCTAACTACTTCCTCTACTCATATGGCCATCCACATCCTCTTTACACATGGAATTTGACAATTTTTTTGACTAAGGATTAGTGCCACATCATCTTACTTTGACTCTACATTATTAGACTTTGACCATTAATAAGACATCACTTTTATAACTCAATAATTCCCACAAATTATATCAATACATACACAAATTCAAATACTAAATACTAATAATAAAACTAAACTTCCAAATAAATTTTGTTGATTCTTGTTGAATCTTAATTAGGTTGTTAAACCTAAGTTAATGTCCCAAGGCTAACCAAGAGGGGGGGGGGGGGGGGGGGTGAATTGGTAATTTGAAAAATTAATCTTCTTGGATTTTAAAAGTGAAACAGATTAATTATTCGTGGCATGTTAAATTTAAAATTTTTAAAATAATTTTTCAATCACGAAATTAATAACTTGCAGTAAGTTAGTAAATAAGCAACACAAATAAAATACATAAAGGTTTATAGTGGTTCGATAAAACATGACCTACATCCACTCCCTAAAGCCTCCCACTTCAAGTATTGCACTAATACCAAAGTGACTTTCCTTTTGCTCCCAAAATATGACAGAGAAGCCTTTACAAAATGCTTTTCCACAAATCCCCGGTGCGGTAGAGAACCATCATCCTTTCATACCCTCCAAATGTAGGCAGAGAACCTTCATTCTTTCACACCCTCCAAGTGTAGGCAGAGAACCTTCGGCTATTCACACTCTCCAATTGTAGGCAGAGAACCTTTGGCTATTCACACTCTCCAAGTGTCGATAAAGAACCATATCTTCTTGAAAGATCTTCACACGAGCGATCTAGAAAGACAAGAGAAAGAGTGAAGAAACACAAAACACACATAAAGATCCTTATCTTTGAGTAATCTTGTGAACCCTTCACACTCCACTAGGAAGAAATCTCTCTCAAACACTCTCTCACACTCTCTCCTTCAATTTTCCTTTACAATTTATAAAGACTAGATGACTAAAAGATTAAGTGATAGTTTTTAGTGGACCTTTTATACAAAAGACACAAAAAACCATCCAGAAAACTGAAATTTTCAATTTTGACCGACCACGATCATACTGTACGATAGTATATTCATACGTATGAACAGTTCAAATATTATTGCATACGAACTCATTATGAATCATAATGAAATTATTTCATACACAATCATCGTCCGGGTATGAACAGTGTTCCTCCGGTACGAACAGAAAATATGTCAAAGTTCATATGTACGAACCTTCATGATGAAATGAATGAAAATAGACCAGAGCCCTTCATCTTTGTACGATAAAAAAATATTGTCCGTACGATCTTCATTCGAGGACGAACCAGAGCCCATCATTCCGGTACGATCATAAAATATCGTCCGTATAATATTCATTCAAGGACGAACTAGAGGCCATCATCCCAGTATGATTAAAAATATCGTCCGTACGATTTATACTTAGAATTTTTTTTGACATTTCTGTTCGCTCCATTGCTCATTAGGGAAAATAATTGACCAGATCGTGCCATATGAAATAGTATCTTACTGTACAATCAGTTTAAAAATATAAATTTTAAAACTTTCCCCTGATGTGTGTGTACTTAGTTACTCAATTACAATCACAATCTTTCAGACTCAATAAAATAAAAAAAAATATAAACTTCAATTTATAATATACTCTAAACTAATCTTGATTTGAAGTCTTCAACAATCTAGAGTATAATTTTTCTAAAATATTAGTACACATAAGAGCAAAATAATTCTTCTAAAAATATGTTAGGCGAAATAATAATCAAAACAATAATATTTGGAATCATTAAAAACATACAAGTTGTAAGAATATCAAACATGCAAAACTAAATAGCAACTATCTCAACAATCTCCCCCTTTTTGATGATGGCAAAACAATTATTATTTGAATAAATCCTAAATCATAAATTTCTCCTTAACTTCTCCTAAATAGATAAGCATGTGAATATTAAGGAATTTCTATTTAGAATAAAGTAATCAATCAATTATATATTTTTTTAATATTTCAAAGATCACAGAACACATAAAATATAAAACACTTTAAGAGAAAAAATAAAACAACTCTAACAAACACAAATAACTCAAAAAAAAAAAAAATCAAACGCAAACAAACAGTAAAAAGAGAAGAAGAAAAAATACCAGAAATATAAAAAGTCATATGAGAAGCCTTTGATAATTGATCCTGAAAGAGATTGAGTTATAATTGCAATAATAAGATTAATGGACATTAGAAGAAAATAAAAGTTCATAATATTTAAATTAAGATATAATTTAGACAAGATAAATATAACAATGTCATAAAATATTCTAGATAATTAGATAAGGAGAATTATTGCGATGGTGACGAAATGAAAATTAATTTAAGTCAATTTCCAATATAAAATATATTTGAACATTAAATTGATTTGAAATTGAAGATTAAAAGATAGAGGAAAGAACATATACTTGTGATGACATTGCGCATCTTTTCAATAGTTGTGGCATATTTTATGCATCTTTTTATATTTGGGCTAATTTTATGGCTCTTTTCAATTTGCGAACCATTATGAACTTTTGATTTTTGTATACTTATATATTTACATTTTTATAAATTGATATTTCTAAAATCAATAAACTAAAAACTCAAACTTCTCTAAGTATAAAGAAAATTATATTGAAAAGAGAAATAAAAGAATAATAAGATATCAAAATTGTAATAATAATATTAAAATTTTGTATGACTGAAAAGAACATGAATTTGATAGTCTTAACTTAATTGAGTTATAAATTAACTTATATTTTTGGAAAATTAGATTTTCTAATGAAATTAATTATTATATTGCTAATCATATTATACCACTTTTTAGATCATTTAAGTCAGGATAATCATATAGGCTATCGAACATTTCTAATAGAGACCAAAATCAACTAAAATAAATCAACACAATTTTTATTGTAATCAAGATTAAGATAATATAATGAAGCTCAGATGATATCAATTCAACTATAACAGATCATCAAACATTAAAACAAAAACAAAAGACAATCACAGAAACTATATAAGTCATCACATCATATCACTAAGCACTGGTAACGACAATCACATAAGAAGTACATCTAAATATCTTAGGGGCCCTAGTTTGGAGGTGGCGACTAGTTGAAGATATTAAAATAGCTATTCATCATAGCCACATTGGTGTTCACCGATTTGAATTGACTTCGAATCCAACCCATGTCCTGCTAGTATTAAGCTTCATGCTGGTGAAGGTGAGTCTGAATTTGATCAAAGCGCTGATCAAAATGACTCATAAGTCTATCAAAGCGTTGGACCATCTCCTAAAAGTCTAATCCATGAGTAGGTATAGGTGCAGGTGTAGGTGCTCTCCCTTCTCCCTCAGAATCCTCACTTCCATCATCTCTCCCAAAAATAGCTCGGAATGAAGCATGAGTGAAGTAGATTGGCAATTCTAGATGAGAATCAAGATGAATTAGATTATACTTCTTCTAAAGAATGTAGGTCACTAGGTATCCTAAAGCAATGTTCTTCTTTCTCTTATGAGAGACATAACCAATTTCAGAGAGCCTATAAATGTAGTCAATAATGAGTTGGGCTTCATCTATAGGTTGAACAGTCATCCTAAGGTAAGTGACAGTAGAAAGAAGAGGAGTAATATTGATACGATCATGAGCTTTAGGAATTATAGAGGTTCTAAGAACATACTATATGATCCTAGCATTTTGGTTCAAAGTGGACACCTTAGGCAAATGACACACTTCTCTAATCCCTCTAATCACTTTGTTTATTTTAGTCCAGTCAAAATCAAAAGCAGAGGTCAAAGTGTGGGCTCTTATTCCTTGAGTCCTTAATTGCAACATTATTCCCAAATCATCCTTAGTTATTTTAACCAGTTTCTTCAGAACATAAGATCTAATCCTTCTTTGGTCAGTGCTAAAGATTATATTGGCAATAAAGTAGTGAAAAGTTTTCTTGTGGTAGGAGTGATTAAGAGTTAGGATAAAAGCAAATTGGGTGGCAACAAAAAGAGGCATTACTTGAAAGTTTATGTTTTCTTGGAGAATAACTCTAGAAGGTGTGATTTTGGCAGAAACAAACTTAGGAAATGATTCCTCGTTAGTTCTGGATAGAAAGTTATCTTCATCATTCCTAGAAGATAGACCCTTAGTAAGTCTACCCCTCTTACTAGAACTTGCCATTGAAGGATTAAAAGATGAGAAACTTTTGAAAGGCTTTTGAAGTGAATGATATTTGAGTTCTAAAGTCCTTCTATTTAAAGAAAAAATGGTCTTTCGTACGTACAAAAATTGGTTTATACAGTATGATTAAAGAGTTCATACATACAAAAATAAACTTCGTATGTATGAATGAGTACATTCAAAATGAAATGACTTTTCGTAATCACACAATTTATAAGGCATCCTTTCATACAGACTTTTTGACCATACGATCGTATACACGAACAGGTGTTCGTCCGGGATGATTGATTATTTAAGTTTATTTTAACGACGAGTTGAATTGTCCCCCCAAATCGAATGCCACATGTTCGTATGTACGAACTCCAGGTTCATACATATGATTAGTTTTAATAACTGATTCTGCCCTTACAATTATCTATATGCGTACATACGAAGTTATATAGATCATACAGGATGATATAAATATTGTACAGTATGATATGTATAAAAAATCCAAACGAGATGGAAATAGTTCAAAACTACAATCGATAAGCTACAGAATTTGTACAGTACAAAAATAATTTCATACAGTATGAATTGTTCACATAGAAAAATTCGCACGATCAATCAATAATAAGAAATCTGATGTGAAAATATTTTTAAAACACACAAAATACAAAAATACAAAAACAGACACAAATACAAACATAAAAATAAAAAATAAAAAATACACAAACACACACATCAAGTTTGCAGAAAATTTTAATTAAGCATTGAGGTCAATCACACTAAGCCTTATTCTTAATGTGTAAAGGTATCAAAGGCTAGTGGTTTTGTAAAAATATCTGCAAGTTGATTTTGAGTTGAAACATAGTTTAGTTCAATTTCTCCTTTGGATACATGATCCCTTATAAAATGATATCTTATGTCAATATGTTTGGTTCAAGAATGTTGAATATGATTCTTTGAAATACAAATGGCACTAGTGTTATCACAAAAAATTGGAATATTGCCTATTATAAATCCTAAATCAATCAAATATTGTTTCAACCAAAGAACTTGTACCACACAATTTCTTAAGATGATGTATTCAGCTTCAACAGTAGATAGGGCTATGGAATTCTATTTTCTATTGGACCAAGAAACTAAATAATTTCTAATAAATTGACATGTTCTAGATGTACTCTTTCTATCAACCCTACAACCTACAAAGTTCTAATTTGAATATCCAATTATTTCAAATGAAGAGCTAAACTTAGGATACCCAATCCCTAAGTTCTGAGTTCCTAAGAGATACCTCAAAATCCTTTTCACTGCTGTCAAATGTGATTCTTTTGGATATGATTGAAATTTAGCACACAAATAAACTTTGAATATAATATCGGATTTGCTAGCAGTTAAGTAAAGTAAATATCTAATAATCCGTCTAAATTTCTTTTGATCAACAAATTTTTTCTTTGGGTCCTTATCCAATTGAACTGAGGAAATCATAGATGTACTGACATGTTTAGCATTGACTATTTCATACTTTTTTATGATGTTCTTAACATACTTTTACTGACTAAAAAATATACCCTCCTCAATTTTCTTTATGCTAAAGCCTAGAAAGTAACTTCAATCTCTCATTAGACTCATTTTAAACTCACTACTCATTATTTTAAAAAGTCATCACAAAGATTTTTATTTGTAGATCCAATGATGATATCGTCAACAAAAAGTTATACAATGAGTATATTGTCTCCCAATTTCTTCAAAAAGAGAGTTGTTTCCACACTTCCTTTTTCAAAAGATCTCTCAAGCAGGAAGATGCTCAACCTCTCATACCAAGCTCTAGGTGTCTGTTTTAATCCATATAATACATTTTCAATTTATAGACATAATTTGGATATTTTGAATTTTCAAAACTTAGAGGTTGTTCAACATAAATATTCTCTTGAATCACTTGGTTCAAAAAGGCACTTTTAACATTTATTTGATAAAGGCTAACAAAATCCTAATTGCTTCAAGTCTCGCTACAGGGGCAAAAGTGTCATCAAAATTAATGTCTTCAATCTGATTATACCCCTTAGCTAACAATCTAACCTTATTTCTAACAACAACTCCTGAGTCATTCATTTTGTTCTTAAATACCCACTTAGTCTCAACTACACTTTGATCCTTTGGCCTTGCAATTAATTTCCAAACTTCATTTCTTACAAATTGATTTAATTATTCGTGCAATGCCAAAATCTAAAATTTATCTGAAAGTGCTTGATCAATATTTATGGGTTCTATCATATAAATAAAGGATGAATGATTGACCTCTTTAATTAATCCATGCCTAGTCCTATCACCCTCACTAGGTTTACCTAAGATCAATTCCTTAGGGTGGTTTTTAGAAAATCTCAAATCTCTAGGCAACGGGTTTTTTATCTCCTACTTTTGATCCAAAGCATTCTTCTCAATCTTTTGAGAGTTTTTTCTATCTTATCATCTTCCAAATTAGGCTCTTCCAAAGTTTTAGATTCATCAAATATAATATGTGTGGTCTCCTCAACTACCAAGGTTCTTTTGTTGAATACTTTATAAGATTTTTCAACACTAGAGTATCCAAGAAAAATTCTTTCATCTGATTTTAGATCAAATTTTTCTAAGGTAGATTTTTTATTATTATATATGAACACCTTACATCCAAAAATATGCAAATGTGACAAATTAGGTGTTCTCCCCTTAAGTAGCTCATAAGGTGTTTATTCAAATTCGATCTGATGTTCACCCTATTTAGAACATAACATGCAGTGCTAACCGCTCTAGCCCAAAAATATTTAGGAAGTGAATATTCTGCCAATATGGCTCGAGCGGCTTCTATTAATGTTCTATTCTTCCTTTCGACTATTCCATTCTGCTGAGGGGTTCTAGGTGAAGAAAAATTATGATCAATTCCTTTCTTTTTACAAAAATCTTTAAATTTTTCATTTTCAAATTCACCGTCGTGATTACTTTGGATTGTTAAAATCTCACATCCTAGTTTTCTCTGAATCCAAGTCAAAAAATCTATAAACTCCTCAAATGATTCACTCTTATGATATAAAAATTTAACCCAAGTGAATCTTGAAAAAAAAAATCATCCACAATAACAAATCCGTATACCTTCCCTCCTAGACTTACTGTTCTAATCGGTCCAAAAAGATCTATATGTAAAATCTCCAAAGACTTACTAATTCTAAGATCCTTATTGGACTGAAAAGAGGACTGTACCTATTTTTCTAATTGATAAGCATCACAAAGGTGGTACTTAGTAAAGTCTAATTTAGGTATATCTCTCACTAAGTTCTTTTGGGTAATTTTCCTTAGATTTTTCATGCTAGAGTGACAAAGTCTCCTATATCAAAGCCATTACTTATCAGAAATAGTTTTCAAACAAAAAGCAATAGGAGTTCTGATATAATTTAAATCTAGCATATAAATAATGTTTATTCTTAAATCATGTAAAACATCATTACCATTTAGGCTTAACATGTAGCTAGTAGGAAAAAAATTTAACACTGTATCCTTTATCACATAGCTGACTAATACTCAAAAGATTATGTTTTAAGCCTTCCACAAGCAGTACATTTTCAATGAAGAAGTTTTGCAAGTTTCCAATCATATTTGATCCAACCACCTTCTTATTGGTGTTATCTCCAAGTGTAACCCTACCTCCACTTCTAGCTTCCAGCGATATAAATTGCTTAATGACTCCAGTCAAATGCTTTGAGCAACTGCTGTTTAGGTACCATATGCTCTCACGAGGCCTTGTATGAGAGCGTCCCTACAAAATCATCAAATGTTAGACCTGGGAACCCAAACTAGTTTGGGTTCACCTTTTGGCAAATTAAAAATAGATGCATGTATGATATGTCTAGGTTTATGCAACTTTGGTCTCCATACTAAATGAATTTTTTTATGTAATGTACAAGTGTGTGAAATATGTCCAATCAATCCACAACTATAACATTTAACTTCAGGATATGAATTTCTCAGTCTTCTATAACTACTATGTATATTCCTAGGTTATAAAATTTTTGGCTTCAAAGTAAGATTTGTAAAATCTCAAGTGTTGGGGGTTTCTTATTTTCCTTGAGAGCTTGCTCTTTCAATTTAAAAATGTATTCATATCTTCTAGAATATTCTTACTATAGTTTAAATGATATTTTTCACTCTCTGATTCATCCTTAAAATCTTTAAATTTATTTTCCAATTGAGCATAAGATGTTTTCAAAATATCATTCTCCTTATTCAAGTTATCAAACTTATTAAGTAAGCTCATGTGATTATTATCTAGCAATACATGATCTTTTCTAATGATTTCGTATTCTCTCTATAATTTTTATAATTCTATATTCAGGCTAGCATGCATTTTCTTTAACTTCCTATATGCATCATGTATTCTTTCAGAAACTTCTAAAAGTTCAGCATAGGTTAAGTCACATACCTCTTCTTGATCTGATTGATCAAGATTATCGACCATCAAGCATAAGTTGGTGACTTCCTCCTCCTTTTGAGCTTCTGATGAGTTTGAAGCTGAGTCCATCCAAAAAGCTCTTTGGAATCTCTTTTTTCCCTACTTCTCTTTTAGCTTCTCCTCTGTCTTTTCCTTGCTAGGAGTAGCTTTTAAGTTTGTGCATTCTGACTTTATGTGTCTAGGTTTCCTGCACTCATAGCAAATCATATCATTAGAAACATTGACATTCCTATTGAACTTACATCTATTCCATTATTGACGTCTCTTTTGCTTCCTCTTTAGAAAGCTTCTAAACTATCTAGTCATAAAAGCTATATCATCATCATTCTCAGGTTGTGATAGATCACTCTTTGACTCCTCCAATTTAAGTGCAATGTTCTTCTCCTTTCGATATTCACCTACATCAAATTTTCTTTGACACACTATTTGCTCGTAGGTAATTAGAGAACCAAGAAGATTAATAATAGAGTAAACATTCAATCTTTAGACTCTATAATTATAGTAATGTTAGCATCATATGTAGGAAAGCAACAGAGAATCTTATTAACCATTTCAGCGTTCATTAGTTCCCTACCCAATGCATGTAAAGAAGTGACTATTTATGTGAATCTTGTGTACATGTCAGAAATAGATTCATTGGGTTTCATGTGAAATAATTTATAGTCATGTAATAAGATATTAAGTCTAGATTGTTTAACTTCATTAGTCCTTTATCAAAGTCAATTCCATATGTCCTTTCCACTTTTGCAAGTAAAAATTTGCATGTAGTCTTCTGACTTAAGTGCACAAAAGAAACTATTTAAACATTTAGCGTTGAGTTGTGCTAAGTTACGTTGTTCTACAGTCCATTATGCAAAGGGAATTTCAACTTTAATCCCATCAACTAATCTAGTTAGTTTTGTATACCCTTCTTGAACTAAGATCCACATATGATAATCTAGTGACTATAAAAACATTGACATGAATATTTTCCAAAAATTAAAAGGAATATTATCAAACAAAGGATATCTAGTTATAGAGTAACCTTCTAGTGTGTTCCAGTTTCCAAATATAGTCATGCTCGTTAATCAAAAAGTAGTCTAAACTTATGAATTTGAAATAAAACTCTGATACCACTTATTGATTCTTGTTGAATCTTAATTAGGTTGTTAGACCTAAGTTAAAGTCCCAAGGCTAACCAAGAGAGGGGGTGAATTAGTAATTTAAAAAAATTAACTTTCTTGGATTTTAAAAGTGAAACCGATTAATGATTCATAGCAAGTTAATTTTAAAGTTTTTAAAATAATTTTTTAACCACAGAATCAATAACTTACAATAAGTAAGTAAATAAGCAGTAAAAATAAAAGACATAAAGGTTTATAGTGATTCGGTCAAACATGACTTATATCCACTCCCTGAAGCCTCCCACTTCAGCTATTGCACTAATACCAAAGTGACTCTCCTTTTGCTCCCACAGCAAGGCAGAGAAGCCTTTACAAAACTCTCTTCCATAAATCCCTGATGCGGTAGAGAACTGTCATCCTTTCACACCCTCCAAGTTTAGGCAGAGAACCTTTGTTCTTTCACACCCTCCAAGTATAGGCAGAGAACCTTCGGCTATTCACACTCTCCAAGTGTAGGTAGAGAACCTTCAGCTGTTCACACTCTCCAAGTGTTATTAGAGAACTAGAACTTCTTAAAATATTTTCACACGAGCAATTTAGAAAGATAAGAGAAAGAGAAGAAATGCAAAACACACACAGAGATTCTTACCTTAGAGTAATCTTGTGAATCCTTCACATTCTACTAGGAAGAAATCTCTCTCAAATACTCTCTCACATTCTCTCCTTCAATTGCCCTTTATAATTCACGAAGACCAAATGATAAAAAGATTAAGTGACAGTTTTTAGTGGAACTTTTATATAAAAGATAGAAAAAACTGACCAAAAAAGTAAAATTTTCAATTTTGACGGTCAACGATCATACCATACTATCATATATTCGTATGTACAAATAGTTCAAATAATGTTGCGTTTGAACTAATTGTAAATTGGTATGAAATCATTTCATACACGATCATCGTTTGGGTATGAACTGTGTTTGTCTGGTACGAACAAAAAAATGTCAAAGTTTGTATGTACAAATCGTCAGGATAAAATAAATGAAAATTGATCAGAGCCCTTCATCTTGGTACGATAAAAAAATATCAACCTTACAATCTTTGTTCGAGGATGAACCAGAGCCCATCATCCCGGTACGGTCATAAAATATCATCCGTATGATCTTCGTTCGAGGACGAACCAAAGGCCATCATCCTAGTATGATTAAAAATATCTTCCGTAAGATCTATACTTAGAAAAAGTTTTGATATTTCTATTCGCTCCATTGCTCATTGAGGAAAATAATTGACCAGATCATCCTGTACAAAATAGTATCGTACTGTACGATCAATTTTAAAAAAATGAATTTTAAAACTCTCCCCCGGTGTGTGTGTGCTCAGTTACTCAATTACAATCACAATCTCTTAGACTTAATAAAATGAAAAAATATAGACTTCAATTTACAGTACACTCTAAACTGATCTTGATTTGAAGTCTTCAACAATCTGGAGTATGATTTTCCTGAAATGTTAGTATACACAAGAGCAAAACAATTCTTCCAAAAATATGTTAGGAGAAATAATAATCAAAATAATAATATTTGAAATTATCAAAATCATACAAGTTGCAAGAATATCAAACATGTAAAACTAAATAACAACTATCTCAATAAACTTCATATCTTTAATTCTTCAAATATATTTGACCCTATAATTTGGCTTTAGCAATAGGGTCTCCTCCGTTTGCTCTTGATCTAGTGATGGGGCCATCCATATATGCCACTTCAATTCCCCTAGGTTGTAAAGAATTCTTATCTAGATAATTAAAATTTAAATAATTTTCTTGCAAGTCAGGTGCAAGCTTTTGAAGGTCTTCCATTATAAGCCAAGTATCATTATTTGGTGGCATATCCTTCCATCTCCCTAAGAATATGTGATCTACTATCTAGCTCTCCTCATAAGTAATGATGTGATTCACCTCGAAGAAGGAGTGTTGGATTAGTGTTTGTAAGAATTGATCTTTATCCCCTATAACAGATGTATCTTACAATTTTGGAGGTTGACAAACAGAGATTAATTAATCTTCCACATTGAAAACATGGCTAATAAACATGTCCTTAGGTAATTTTATTGCATAAACATTAGAACCAAGTTTCCTAATAATCTCAAATGGCTCATATGCCCTATATCCATATTTTCTAAATGCAGTGGATGGATACCTCTCAGGGCATATATATATATATATATATATATATATATATATATATATATATATATATATATATATATATATATATATATATATATATATATATAGTTAAAACCCACGGAGGGGCCTACGCATTGAAATAAGGAAAAATTACAAGACCTTAAGGGGACCATCAGCCCGCTACTGCTCAAAGAGCTACAAAAAATCAAAAAGACAAAAAAACCTAAGGGCCAATTATCCCCACCTATAAGAAGTACAAAATTGCCTAGTAACATTCTAAGGCGGCACAGAAAGAGTGCCCAAAAATAAGAAAGCACTAAAGATGTCCAATAAGCCCAGCCTTCCATACCAAAAACTCCCTGACGAGGGAAGCAGACCCTTCAACAACATGACAATCCAAGAAATCAGCTCTAGAACAACCCACCCCCAAACCAAACCAGTCATGCTGAGCCACCCTGAAAACCACCAGAAAAAACTAAGGAAGACAAACAAGTTAGTAACTCCAAGAACAGAAAAACTAAAGCCAATAAACAAAAACAGGTCCAATGTAATAGCAGCCGCAAAGCACAATAATCCCGTCAGCCAAGAAGGAACAAAAGCACAACCAGACCTGCAACAAACCACATAAGATAAGATAACAAGCCAGCAGACAGAAAACACCCACAAAGAACAACCCCGTATTAATGGTAAACATGAGGAAAACCAGTTTGATCTAAGTACATAAGACCTTTAATGTAAACAGGCAATTGATCCAAACTTAACTCCTTAAAATCCTTGAACACAGTCCCCAGAAAAGCCATCGCCTGGGCAACTGCATTCACCTCCTTATTGATAATAGAGAAGGAATGAGAAAAAAGATTCAACTTATGAATAATCCTTCTCCTAAAATGAAACAAAGAGGGAGCACAAGGCATAACATGAATACCAGTATCAACCAGGGAAACTAAAGGGAAATTAGCTTCTAAGATAATGTTATTAATATTGAGACGATTACACAGCTCAATCCCCCTCATCACAGACATGAAAATCACCATATGCAAATCCTCCACCACTGCCGGAGCAGCATAACCAGAGAGAAAACCACCCAGGTGATTCCTGATAATACCCGCATAACCAAAGGTATTGCCCACTTTAACCCACGCCACATTCATTTTATAATGGTTAAGAATAGGCTTGCACCAACTAACACAAAAGGGTTCCATAATATCATTAATCTAATATCCAAAAATGCCAAAAAAAGTCAAAGTATGAAAAAAAATTATTGAAATTCTTAATAGATAGTACCTTAGCAATGAAAAGAGAAAAGACTTTGTCTTTAATCTTATTAATGATCTGATGGTGATCCATGATCACCCCATTGAACCAAGAGTCATTCCTTTCCAACCAAATATACCAACAAATGAGACAAGAAATAACATTTCAAATATGCCCTTTATAGTCAACAAACCAAAGATCAAGGAGCTGGGTTATAGAAAGAGAAGAGTTATAAACATTCAAATGAAAAACCACCTCATAAAAAGTCCAAACCTTAACAGCTATAGGACTAGAGATAAAAATATGATGCATATTATCAACATGGAAACAACATTGGCATTTAGAGGTAATAATGAGACCTTTCCTCCTTAGATTATCATCAGAAGGTAAGAAGTTATGTAAAGTTCTCCAAATAAAAACAGAAACAGTGTGAGGAATAGTGTTATGCCAAATCCTTTTAAAAAGTTTAGAAGTGTCTTTCTTAGTCCGAAAAGAATTCCAGGCATTCTTGATGCTAAAAGAGCCATCCTTGGATCCCGAAAATAGTAACATATCCCCCACATTGCTATTAAAGGAAATATTAATAATAGTTTGAATAATATTATCCGAAAGGAAAGTAGAGAGCTTCTCCAAATCCCAACCATTAACAGAAAAGATATAATTAACCTTCATATTAGAAATAGAAACAGTATTGAGTAAAGAGTCAATGGACTCACCGTTAAGCCACCTATCTTGCCAAAAGAAGATATTGCCATTTCCAAGACCCCAAGCAAGCAAGGGTTCCATAAACCATTTAACAGAACAGATGCGCTGCCAAACTTTAGAATTACCCTTAGAGTAGCAAGCCAGGGTAGCATGTTTCTCATCACAATATTTAACTTTCATAAATTTGGCCCAAAGACTAACATTAGATCTGAAATTGAACCAGAGTTTCAAAGAGAAAGCCCAAGCCAGGTTAGTCATATCTTTACAACCTAAACCACCTTCCTGCTTAATGCCACAACACCCTTTCCAATTTTTCCAGTGAATCTTAAAATTAGAACCAGAACCATTCCAAAAAAATCTATTTAAAATCCTCTCCATTCTAACACAAACACCTTTAGTAGGCATGATAGTTTGAAAACTATAAACAGGCAGAGAACAAAGAACACTTTTAATCAGAGTAATCCGGCCACCATAACTTAAAAAAAGAAGAATTCCAAGAGAAAAATCTATTCTGAATAGAAGAAATTAAATCATAAAAAAGAAAAGCTCTTTTTCTACCTTTAAAAAGAGGGATCCCCTAATATTTCAAAGGCAAAACACCATGAGAAAAGCCAGTAAGATTTCTAATGTCCAGAATACGATCAGTAACAACATTCTTAGAAGCAATAAAAGAGCATTTTTGTTTGTTAAAAGAGAGCCCACTAACAGCTTCAAAATGATTAAAAATTCTCAAAATCTTTCTAATCTTATTCTTGGAAGCATTAGAAAACATAATGAAGTCGTCAGCAAAACATAAATGAGATATATGAAAACCACGCTGAGTTTTGAAATATAAACTAGGACAATTATAGAACAGATTAGCCAAACCCTTAGATAAGTAATCCGCGGCAATAATAAAAATAGCCAGAGACAAAGGATCCCCTTGTCCAAACCCATGAGAAGCTTGAAAGTAACCATGAGTCTTCCCATTCACAATAATAGAATAAAAAGAGCTTTCAATACAAGATTTAATAAGATTAATAAACTTTAAACCAAAACCAAAAAGGCTCATGATTTTATAAATAAACGACCAAATAATATTATCATAGGCTTTAGCAATATCCAATTTCATTATCATGTTACCACCTCTCACCTTAATGTCCAGATCCTGACAAAATTCTTGGGCCAAAAGAATATTATCGGCAATAGCACGACCTTTAACAAACCTCATTTGAAAAGGGGAAATGATCTTAGGCAATAAAGTAGAAACCCTACTCATTAGAAGTTTAGAAATCAGTTTATAAAACACAGTGCATAAACTAATAGGCCGGAAATCATTCCAAGAATTAACAGCAGAGTTCTTAGGAATTAAAACAACAGAAGTAGAAGTAAAGAATTTAGGAATAGGAGAACCGTTAAAGAAGTCCTCAACAACATGAAAAACATCATTAGCAATAATAGACCTAGTAGATTAGAAAAACTTAATAGTATACCCGTCCGGGCCAGCAGCAGAATCCACACTCATGTTAAATAAAATACCTTTAATTTCATCCAAAAGAGGAACCTTAGAAAGGTTACCATTATCCTCAACAGAAATGACATTTGGAATAATATTAGCCTCCACATAGGTATCAGGAATACAAGTTTTATTCAGATGACTTTTAAAGAAATTAACAGCCAAACTAGCAATCTCAAGTTTATCTTCAGTAAAAGAACCATTATCAGTAGCCATTTTATGAATATGGTTAATGGACCGTTTCTTATTAACCAAAGAATGAAAGTACTTAGTGTTAATGTCACCCTCCACTAAATGTTTGGCAGACGCTTTTTGTCTCCAGAAGGCTTCTTCCTGAATCTGAAGCTTAGAGAGCTCCCCTTTAGCTTCCTTAAGGCTGCACAAATTGGCCTCAGTGGGATTAAGCTGACAAAGATCCTCAATGTTATTAATATTAGTCTCAGCAAGAAGAATGTTGTTAAACAAATCTTTAAAAACATTATGATTCCACCAATTCAACACAACCTTAAGCCTTTTGAGCTTAAGCCAAAGTCTAATCATGCCACAAATAGAGTCATCAGGATAAACAGGAGCATTCCAATTCTCTTGCACCACATCAAGAAAGGAATCATGAAGAATCCACATATTCTGAAATCTAAATTGAGAAGGAATATTGATAGGATTATTCTTAATATTAATAAGCAAAGGGGAATGATCCGACAAAGTGCGAATAAGATGCTCAACTTTGGTCAAATTAAAAGTGTTCACCCAAGAATTATTGAAAATAACCGTATCCAATCTTTGCCACAAAATCCCCCTGTGCCAAGTAAATCTGTAACCCGAATAACCAATATCCATGAGACTACAAGCCAAAATCATGTCATTACCTCTCAGGGCATATTTGAATTAAAACAGAATCACCTACATTAAATTTCTTAATAAATTTATTTTTATTTTTAGCTTCAATATATTTTGTAATGGATACTTCTAACGGTTGCTTTACATTTTCCCGAAGGCTTTGAAAACTTTTGGCAAATATAAAAGTTGAATCAGAAAATGTATGAGTGGGAATATAATACGATTCAGTAGTTTACTAGGATTATTATCATAAACTATCTAAAGGTGTTTTTTGTAGTCCTAGAAATTGAACTATTATAGGAAAATTTGGCAGTACACTAAGGAAAATCGTTAATTACCAATGGATTTTTCCGGCAACCTGCCGGCGGACTATTTTCCGATGGCTCTCCGTCGGCCTTCCTACGGCCTAATTTTTCAGAAGAATTTTTGACAGTTTTTTATAGTACTTTTTGAAAATCCTATTTTCTTAATTAATTTAATTAATAAATAACTTTAGTTTATTTTAATTACATATTAATTTAATAACTTAGCTTAATTAATTATTAATATAAGAATATAATTAATTAATTATTAACTTTAATATTTTTTTATTAATTATTAATTATAATTTTTGTATGATATAGTTTAAATAAATGATAATAAGAATTCTAATACATTTTCCCTCTCAGCAAAATGGTTGGGACTTAGCAAAATGGAGTGGACTCCATTTGAAATCGTATAGAGCGTGTAGGCTGGCAAGCCTCCTAGCGGGCAGCGTGTAGGGCGAGAGCTTGGGCGGGCAGCGCGAGCAGGACTCCTGGCAGGCAGCTGGTAGGGTGGGAGCACGAGCAAGCCTCCTGGTAGAAAGCTGGTAGGGCGGGAGCTTGGGCAAGCAGGGCGGGAGCTCCAGTAGGTAGCGGGCAGCTTAGCTCGGGCTGGGCGGGTAGCGCTGACAGGCTGCCTGATGGGCAGCCGGGCAGGGCGAGGATGGCTAGGAAGCTGGTCAATTTCCTTTTTTAAAATAAAATTTAGATAATTTTCAGTGGCCTTTTTCCACCGAAAAATCACCAGAAAGATTTGACTTCGGAAAATACCGCCAAAAATATTTTTCCTACGCGTGTTTTACCGGCAAAAAATTTGTCGTCGGAAAGCAGCCAAAAATTTACAAAATTGCCAAAAAAATGACCATTTTTCATTGGAAAATGCTACCGGTAATAATTGATTTTGTTGTAGTGGTAGGTAAATGAAGATCCCAATTTCCTTGGCTTCTACCAACTAAATTCCTAATAAGATTTCCTAGGGTTTTAATAACTACCTCAATCTAGCTATTAGTTTGTGAGTGAAAAGCTGAGGAAAACTTAAGTGTAGTACCCATGAGTTTCCATAATATTTTTTAAAAGCAAGATACATATTTGGCATTTCGATCAGAAATAATTTAGGAAAGAAGTGAATGAATTCTAATAACATCTTTGAAGAATATCCTAGGTATATTTATGTGAGGCATCATTAAATTTTGAGCAAGGCATGAACTGTGCCATTTTAGAGAATCGATCAAGCACTATAAAAATACTATCATGTCCTCAAGGTTACCAAGGTAAGAATAATATAAAATTGATGGAAATATCTTAGCATGACCTAAAGGGAATAGATAAAGCACAATATTATTTAGAAGATTTCTATGTTTTTTTGGCCTTTTTATAAGTTTAAACCCGATTCATAACCCTTTCAGTTTCTCATTTGAGGGAAGGACAAAAGAATCAAGATTCTAAGAAGTGAATAGTATTCATCATCCCAAAGTGTCCTGCAATATATCCAGAGTACAACTTAACGATGAGGAATATTTAAAGGTATGTCCTTGGAATGCGCAACTTTCTTCCCTTATATATATATAGTAAATGGAACATCAAAAAATAATTTTCTTCCCTTATATAAATACCCATAATTGATGGAATAATCATTAGTGAGGGTAATAAAGGGAAGTTCATGTAATGACATCATAAATTCCAAAAATTTGGTCGATTGAGCATTGCAATGTTAGGAGGTCAGCATTGTGACATTGAACTCTCTAATAGATTTTTTTGGAAAATAAACTAACACTACGGTGCTGACGTTGGGCGCTGCGACACTATGCTCTCTAGGGTCTAGAGTTTTATGATTCTAAGTCTAAAAAATATTATTTTTAAATATATATTTAAAAGTATTTTCTCTTAATCCCTTATATTAGCCTCCCCCTTCACATTGTTCAATTCCTTGATTGGGTGAGAAGAGAGAAAAAGGGAGAAAGACAAAAGTGAGGGAAGGAGAAATGAGGAGAGAGAAATTAGGTTTGAGCCATTATTTTCTATTACCCCAGTTGCAAAATGTGTTCCAATCATGATAGGAAATCCTAAACCTACCTCTATTTTCAAAGATTTTATATTTTGCCCATTTTTCTTCCTCTTGAAATTGATAAAAAGGACATCTTTCTCATTTTAATGATTTTCTACCTCGTAACTTTTGATATGTAATAGATATCATTATCTTGAGTATTTTGACTTATAAATATTAAAATTTTATTGGATGATATTGCTTATATGTCATTTTAAATGAAATGGATAGTATAATGTTATTTATAAAATAACTAGAAGTCAGTATATCACCTTTGTATATGAAATACATGATATGTATAGATTTGATGTTCAATTAGTCAAACATACATTTTTGGCGTATTCGAGGAATATTGAAAAGTTTTGGTTAATTTATATTTATTTGACACATATTTCCTTGTATAGGAGGGTGGGATGATATGCTTTAAAGATTATGGTAATGTGATGCCCAAAAATCTAATTTAAAAGAATTATTCTTTTAATTTTTTTAATAAACAACAACTAGAGCTATCTAATATCATTTATTAGTAATAAATAATAAAATATATTCTATAATTTAAAACATCATTGTACACATCTATTTTCATTCCTAAAAAATATATATACTACTCAGGATCTACACAATAATATCATAACAATATGTCCTGAGTACAAAAGAATAACTAAAATAAAAACAACCTGAACATGAAGAAATCTTTACCAGTCTCAAACTCCTAATCCCCTTCCATGACCTGAAATCATTTAACCATATAATGAGCTTAAAAAGTCCATCAAGTCAACAAAACCTACAACAGACTTCAAAGCACGGTAAAGAAGCAATGTGCTTGTCAGCATTCTAATCATAACAGTTACATTCATATGATCATTGAATCGATACATAAATAATAAAATTCATATATAGTAGTAGAATCTATAAATAGTAAAACATTACAGTACAAAAACTAGTAAAGCAATAAACTAGTCAGAGTGTCAAATCTATAAAGCAATCATCAAATCCTTAATACTAACCAGTAAAGAAATAAAATAAAGTATCAAATCAAAACATCAATAAAGTCTATCAAAATTAAATCAATGTAATAAAATCATATAAGAATGTACACATGCTATCCAGATGATTCATATCATGTTCTTAGTATATCACATGCATAATATCAATACAGTGAATCAATAGTATCAAATAGTATCAGTATATATATTAGTAATAATAATAATCAAGTGATAGAGCAATATAATAATATAATAATAATAAATAAATGCAGTACTAATAAATCCATATAATAATAAGAATAATGACTCAGAAATATATATTTTAGTAGTCACACAAAATAAGTAAGAAGTTTTGGCTATCATAATATTTTTTAGTATTAGTATTAGTGTTAGTAAACTGTTGGCTCAGTAAATAGAATCATCACTCTTTGTCTGTCGGCATAGAAGTAATCACCTTATAACTTCCAATCAGTGTAAAACATGAATTAGTAGAGGATAACACCAAACCATGTTATTTAAAGAAAAGCCCATCAACCAACCATCTTATACAGTTCAATCAGTCTTCAACTAATAAGTCAACTAGTCTTTACTTATTTGTTTCACACACACATATTATTATCACAATACTATAATAGTAATAGTGACCAGCTATTACTTAAGTATATATCCACATCCATTTTCAATGTATTGTAGTAAATAATATATAATTGAGCTTAATTAAGAAGATACCAAAATGTCATAGCGGTATACAACAAAGAATACTATTAGGCAAAAATGCACATTTTTAGAAAATTATCAAAGTAACATGAATTGTATAAAATGACATTTTAAGACTTTTATTATACTACACAATTATTTTTAGAGGCCAAATAAATTTTTGGGTAGAAAAAAATCATTGTACTTTCAAAATCACCCAATAAAAAATCTCAAATAAATATTCAAAATGCTCATAATTATGATCTCTATAACATGCAAAAAGTAACGCACTAAAAGTTTTGCCAATACAAAGTTATTCATATTTTTTGATAACGGAAACATAAATTTGATCAGAAAAATATCAAAAACATAAAATCTTTGAAATAAAAAATAAGCTAGATATTCCTTACTCTAAGACGAGAAAATATCCCAACTGGCCCAATGAACAAAAATCATACTATGGCCTCCAAATTTAAACTTCTCTTTTCTCTCTCCTCACATTATCCTCTCATTTCCCTTAATAGATCTCTGTTGCCAAATTTGAGAGAAGAAAAAGGTTTTTAAAAGCTTGTAGTGACTTTAGATATTTTAATTAAAAATAATAATTTAATATTATACTATTAATTTAATTAATTTCTTTAGTATGTAATTTAAATAAATTATTTTAGTAGTTTAAAAATTACAAAAAAATATTGAAAAAATATTTGTGAAATTGATTTGCAAATTAGACACTTGACGGTCCCGAAATCTTTACTTGTATTGATAGGTACCAATTCCTTAAGGATTTTCGTCGGAGCCCAAAAATTACAAAACAATTTGTGTAAGTAAAATACTATGATCAAAATACCATGACGAAGATGGATTACAATTTAGTTTTATAATGACTCTAGAAAATAATTATCAAAGTTAAAATATGGGCTATTACATGTTGTTGGTGGAATTTTGAAAACAGGTTTTGAAAAACATTAGTTTTCTTTTGGGAATTTTAAAATTGAGATTGAATTCTAATTCTAGAAGTCGAATCAACTCGTTCGAAAAAGTATATTGCCCCGAAGGACGAAAATAAAATTCTGTAACGGTGTTCAGACTTAAAATTATGTAATTCATCTTGAATATCATGGCTAGATTCTAAAGAGAACTTCACACGACCCCGAGGGGACGAGGTAAAGTTCAACTAAAAATCCAGTTATGATATTCAAGGAATATGATTGTCGAATTCATATCCAAAGCCTTATCAAAGAAGGATGTATCTCCCCAAAGGGAGATAACACCTTTCAATGATAATTCTTCTAATATGACAACGACAATCTTTCTTTAACATTTCCCAAAGAAATCTAGGAAGGTTTTTTTAAAAAAAAAATTAATCTTGAAATCAGGTGCTTGTGGTTCCAAATCTCCTACGAGCGCAAGCCCTCGTAGTTAATTATATCGTAGGGAGACAGAGTCCCCTACGAAAACTCTCGATTAAAATAAGAATGAAATTTTGTTAAATTTCCTAGGAGTGATATCAAAGACGAATGGAATTTTTTGGAAAATCAAAAGGGAATGGATCAAGATTGAACATTTATTAACAGAATCGAGGGAAGAGAAGTAGGGGACACCTTGAGATTCCAGAACCATCCAAAAATGTTCTAACTTAATCTAAGTATTGGGCTTTATGTTTTAGGATTGAAAGGAAACTTTAATTAAAGTTGATCATTTTATTAGAAATTTGGGACTATATTCCCGAAATTTGGGGTATTATAATCAAAGATCTGCCCCAGATCCTAAATCTATTTTGGACACTGGACCACAGTCGTATGATCCTAACTAATGCAGTGCAATGCCTGGACTTACCCCGGCCTAGATTGGGGAGCCAGCTAACCACCTAATCGATTTAAAAGAGATGAGTCCGGTCTTTTATGAAAGAGTGGCAGGGACGTTGTACTTAAAGTTTTGGAGAGTCGGGGCCGACATATAGAAATTTTCCTAATTGGCCCCTTCGACATATGTTGGGTGCAAAATGCTAAGGACTAATGTAATTAAAATTTTGACACTTTTAATTTGTTTCTAGTGCAATGCATGCTAGTTAACAACCCCAAATCAAGTATGCTTGAAATTTTAAAAACAGGCTTAGAAAATAATTTTTTAGAAGACTGGACTTCCTTAGGTCCGACACCTCGTCCTCATAGATCAGACTATCCGGACTCTACTCGCAAGCGGGGAAGGGTCTAAAGCAAGGAGAGAGTAATGCAGAAATATGCATGCGACACCGGGATCGATCCCCGGCTAATTCCCTAGATTCGTTATCTTTTTATATTATTTAGACTCACTAAAATTTTAAACATTTAAGATTTTGAGTAGAAAACTTTCACACCCTTACGAGTCTCACGTATCCAGGCAAAAACAAAAGAGGCACGCAATCGCCAAAAAACTAAGAAAAGCAGGCAATCCTAAAGGCAATCAATTCATCACATCAAATATAAATTAACTAATTAATAAATGTCCATAGGCAAAGTTGCCTTGCTTATTACAAACCAGAATTTTGCAGAAAGTAAAGTGGCCGGGCACCACTGACAACAACCTGGATTCTAAGCCTAGTAATGATGCAAGTAATTTTGAGTGGGATACTCTCAATCTTCAAGTCTTCAATCTTGTTCTTCTTTGGACTCCTTTTCTTCAAACTCCTTGGATTCTTTGTGGTGAACTACCCAAATGGATAAGAGGGCACTTCCCTTTTAAGGGGAAGGCCACTCTTTCCTCTTTGGGTATAGAAAAAGTATGATCCAAATTTGGATTTCCAAATGGAAAAAGGAGTACTTCCAAAAGGGCATCCTTTCCTCTTTGGAATCCAAGCTTTGGACCTATGTATTCCGACTCAAGATTAACTTTCACAACACTTGATAATTGAATAAATTACATTTATTTCAAAAATAAATTCTAGACTCACCTGCAGGGTTATCCTAAGCAGTTAATAAATAAGAAGCAGTTATTCCCAAGCAGTTATATGTGCAGAAAATAACGTAAACACACTGGCCACGCTCTTTTTATTTGGGGGCTTTAGCAGCTGAAGCACCTGTGCATGCATTTATAACAATTGATATTTTTTTAATTTATTTAGCCCCCTTTTACTGCCCTGCATGAGCGTGGTCACCTGCAGAAAACTATGTGAACATCCAGATCGTACCTAACCTAAGGGTAATTTAGTCGCCAAACACATCAATCCATCCACATAGTGCAGAAAAGTAAGCAGACACAACAAAGCAGTTTTATCCACAACATGCAGTGAAAACTACGAAAAATCTGGCACACACCAGTAAAGTAAACACCGGCCTAACCTAGATCTAGAGTTGGTTGTCCTAGCACATCATCTAAAGTGTGTGTAAAAGGTCGTGTGGCTGGGGTAAATCCTAAGTTGGGTGATTGATCAAAGTTGTCTAAAAGTCTTGGTTTGTTAAAGTTTACAAGGGGAACTTAAGTTAAACTTTAAGTATTAATGAATTAGAAATTTTAATTAAATATATTTTAAAAGTTGATTGATTACTACCTTTGTTTCACACCTAGGCCGTGAAGTTTATTTCACCTTCCTTGGGGCTAAGCTAATAGCCTCGTAGGCCTGGGTTACCCATTAGCAATCGGGGTTAATTAAGTTATTTAAATTGGTTGGAATTAAAGGAGTGGATTGATATTAAAGGGAGTTGGTTAATGATTTTAATAGGTTGGTTGAGAATTTTAATAACCTATTAAGAGAATTCTAGAATTTGGAGGGGTTAACAGATTTTAAAGGATTATCCGGATATGCTAACTACGGGGTCAAAATTTGACTCCCAAAATTAGAGTCAATATTAAGGGTTTCCAATTTTTAATAAATACTAGACCTAATTATGAGTTGTTAGACAGGTAGCACACTTAATTTGGAGTTTTCTATGAAAAGTTATGATTTTTAGAAGTTTTGGCCCTTTTTGACCTAAGGTCACCTAAGATGTTGAGTCCTTGATTTTGACCAAATTATGGAGGTTTAATATTTTTAGGGAGTAATAAATTCTAATTGAAGTCATTAGCCATTGAGTTTGATTAGTCTAAATTTTCTTATAATTAATAGTGAATTTTAGAAGTTATACATATTCGTAGGAATTATCAAATTATTACAACTAAGGGGGCTGTTTAAGGATTTGAACCCAAATGAGTCCTAAACTCCTTGGGATCAATTCCAAAGGTCATAAATGACCTAAGGACAGATCAACAAGTGTTTAAAGCCCTTTTGGGATTTTTAATGTTTTTGGGATTAATTAAAACTAGTTAACCCTTGATTTTACCTAAGGATTAAACTAAGACAAATCTAGAAATCAATTTGAGAGAGTTTCAATTCTTATTGATTAGGGGATTAATTAGGGACAATTATAAACATTTTAATGGATTTTATAAGTTAAGGCCAGTTCATTATCAATTGATCAGGGTTAATAGGCCATTTCTAAGAAGGATTTTTTTTAGGCTCCTACTTGGGGAACCAAATGAACTCCAAATTTGATGAAATTTGGACCACAGGATCCCCTGACGCTAAGGACTAAGCCCACCAAATTTGAGCTCAAATGGAGTACTCTAAGATGGTTAACTAAACCACCAAAGGTGAGCTCTAAGTCACCTTCAAATCACTATGGGGGTCTATCCTGAGCTTGGATTGGGGCAAAATCAGTGGCTCTACACTCCTTATCCTACACATCATCAGCACACAAGAAATTAGACCCTAAATCCCATTGGATAGGTCTATACCCCATTTTGAATTTAAGGGTCAAACCATGACCCTTAAACTTAAAATTTGGGAAAAGTGCCCTTGAACATCTTAAAATGGGGAGATAAAATTTGGACATGTCAAAAACATGTTCAATTTCAATCTCCCAAAATTCCAGGCCTGGTGGACTTGTACTTAAAGAGTAATTAAAGAAATCAATAAAATGCTAAAATTGAAATTAAGCCGAACACTGACCTAACTAGGGTCTAGGACCATAAGGCTTTTGTATATCTCTCTGAGACCTTTCCAATGAGCTTAAGAACACCTAATTTGGACAAGTGTGGAGGGAGTTATGAATTTTTGAAGTTCCCTTGAATTTCTGGAATTAATAACTCGGTCATTACACAGTCAGCAGCCCTTTACATGCGCCGCGCGCTGATTGGCCGGACAATCATTGGCGCTAACTTTTAACGGTCGGATTAACCACAGTCGTCGGATGGCGGATCGGACGGCTGGGATCAAACGCGCTCAGATATCGCGGGATCTAATCCGAGCCGTTGATCAAAATCAACGGCTGAGATTTCGTCTTCAACCTCCCGCACGTATCTGAGACCGCAGGTATACAACAATCAGTGTATCACATGAATTAGTAGAGGATAACACCAAACCATGTTATTTAAAGAAAAGCCCGTCAACCAACCATCTTATACAGTTCAATCAGTCTTCAACTAATAAGTCAACTAGTCTTTACTTATTTGTTTCACACACACATATTATTATCACAATACTATAATAGTAATAGTGACCAGCTATTACTTAAGTATATATCCACATCCATTTTCAATGTATTGTAGTAAATAATATATAATTGAGCTTAATTAAGAAGATACCAAAATGTCATAGCGGTATACAACAAAAAATACTATTAGGCAAAAATGCACATTTTTAGAAAATTATCAAAGTAACATGAATTGTATAAAATGACATTTTAAGACTTTTATTATACTACACAATTATTTTTAGAGGCCAAATAAATTTTTGGGTAGAAAAAAATCATTGTACTTTCAAAATCACCCAATAAAAAATCTCAAATAAATATTCAAAATGCTCATAATTATGATCTCTATAACATGCAAAAAGTAATGCACTAAAAGTTTTGCCAATACAAAGTTATTCATATTTTTTGATAATGGAAACATAAATTTGATCAGAAAAATATCAAAAACATAAAATCTTTGAAATAAAAAATAAGCTAGATATTCCTTACTCTAAGACGAGAAAATATCCCAACTGGCCCAATGAACAAAAATCATACTATGGCCTCCAAATTTAAACTTCTCTTTTCTCTCTCCTCACATTATCCTCTCATTTCCCTTAATAGATCTCTGTTGCCAAATTTGAGAGAAGAAAAAGGTTTTTAAAAGCTTGTAGTGACTTTAGATATTTTAATTAAAAATAATAATTTAATATTATACTATTAATTTAATTAATCTCTTTAGTATGTAATTTATATAAATTATTTTAGGAGTTCAAAAATTACAAAAAAATATTTAAAAAATATTTGTGAAATTGATTTGCAAATTAGACACTTGACGGTCCCGAAATCTTTACTTGTATTGATAGGTACCAATTCCTTAAGGATTTTCGTCGGAGCCCAAAAATTACAAAACAATTTGTGTAAGTAAAATACTATGATCAAAATACCATGACGAAGATGGATTACAATTTAGTTTTATAATGACTCTAGAAAATAATTATCAAAGTTAAAATATGGGCTATTACATGTTGTTGGTGGAATTTTGAAAACAGGTTTTGAAAAACATAGTTTTCTTTTGGGAATTTTAAAATTGAGATTGAATTCTAATTCTAGAAGTCGAATCAACTCGTTCAAAAAAGTATATTGCCCCGAAGGAAGAAAATAAAATTCTGTAACGGTGTTCAGACTTAAAATTATGTAATTCATCTTGAATATCATGGCTAGATTCTAAAGAGAACTTCACACGACCCCGAGGGGACGAGGTAAAGTTCAACTAAATATCCAGTTATGATATTCAAGGAATATGATTGTCGAATTCATATCCAAAGCCATATCAAAGAAGGATGTATCTCCCCAAAGGGAGATAACACCTTTCAATGATAATTCTTCTAATATGACAACGACAATCTTTCTTTAACATTTCCCAAAGAAATCTAGGAAGATTTTTTTTTAAAAAAAATTAATCTTGAAATCAGGTGCTTGTGGTTCCAAATCTCCTACGAGCGCAAGCCCTCGTAGTTAATTATATCGTAGGGAGACAGAGTCCCCTACGAAAACTCTCGATTAAAATAAGAATGAAATTTTGTTAAATTTCCTAGGAGTGATATCAAAGACGAATGGAATTTTTTGGAAAATCAAAAGGGAATGGATCAAGATTGAACATTTATTAACAGAATCGAGGGAAGAGAAGTAGGGGACACCTTGAGATTCCAGAACCATCCAAAAATGTTCTAACTTAATCTAAGTGTTGGGCTTTATGTTTTAGGATTGAAAGGAAACTTTAATTGAAGTTGAACATTTTATTAGAAAATTGGGACTATATTCCCGAAATTTGGGGTATTATAATCAAAGATCTGCCCCGGATCCTAAATCTATTTTGGACACTGGACCACAGTCGTATGATCCTAACTAATGCAGTGCAATGCCTGGACTTACCCCGGCCTAGATTGGGGAGCCAGCTAACCACCTAATCGATTTAAAAGAGATGAGTCCGGTCTTTTATGAAAGAGTGGCAGGGACGTTGTACTTAAAGTTTTGGAGAGTCGGGGCCGACATATAGAAATTTTCCTAATTGGCCCCTTCGACATATGTTGGGTGCAAAATGCTAAGGACTAATGTAATTAAAATTTTGACACTTTTAATTTGTTTCTAGTGCAATGCATGCTAGTTAACAACCCCAAATCAAGTATGCTGAAATTTTAAAAACAGGCATAGAAAATAATTTTTTAGAAGACTGGACTTCCCTAGGTCCGGCACCTCGTCCTCATAGATCAGACTATCCGGACTCTACTCGCAAGCGGGGAAGGGTCTAAAGCAAGGAGAGAGTAATGCAGAAATATGCATGCGACACCGGGATCGATCCCCGGCTAATTCCCTAGATTCGTTATCTTTTTATATTATTTAGACTCACTAAAATTTTAAACATTTAAGATTTTGAGTAGAAAACTTTCACACCCTTACGAGTCTCACGTATCCAGACAAAAACAAAAGAGGCACGCAATCGCCAAAAAACTAAGAAAAGCAGGCAATCCTAAAGGCAATCAATTCATCACATCAAATATAAATTAACTAATTAATAATTATCCATAGGCAAAGTTGCCTTGCTTATTACAAACCAGAATTTTGTAGAAAGTAAAGTGGCCGGGCACCACTGACAACAACCTGGATTCTAAGCCTAGTAATGACGCAAGTAATTTTGAGTGGGATACTCTCAATCTTCAAGTCTTCAATCTTGTTCTTCTTTGGACTCCTTTTCTTCAAACTCCTTGGATTCTTCGTGGTGAACTACCCAAATGGATAAGAGGGCACTTCCCTTTTAAGGGGAAGGCCACTCTTTCCTCTTTGGGTATAGAAAAAGTGTGATCCAAATTTGGATTTCCAAATGGAAAAAGGAGTACTTCCAAAAGGGCATCCTTTCCTCTTTGGAATCCAAGCTTTGGACCTATGTATCCCGACTCAAAATTAACTTTCACAACACTTGATAATTGTATAAATTACATTTATATCAAAAATAAAATCTAGACTCACCTGCAGGGTTATCCTAAGCAGTTAATAAATAAGAAGCAGTTATTCCCAAGCAGTTATATGTGAAGAAAATAACGTAAACACACTGGCCACGCTCTTTTTATTTGGGGGCTTTAGCAGCTGAAGCACCTGTGCAAGCATTTATAACAATTGATATTTTTTTTAATTGATTTAGCCCCCTTTTACTGCCCTGCATGAGCGTGGCCACCTGCAGAAAACTATGTGAACATCCAGATCGTACCTAACCTAAGGTAATTTAGTCGCCAAACACATCAATCCATCCACAGAGTGCAGAAAAGTAAGCAGACACAACAAAGCAGTTTCATCCACAACATGTAGTGAAAACCACAAAAAATCTGGCACACACCAATAAAGTAAACACCGGCCTAACCTAGATCTAGAGTTGGTTGTCCTAGCACATCATCTAAAGTGTGTGTAAAAGGTCGTGTGGCTGGGGTAAATCTTAAGTTGGGTGATTGATCAAAGTTGTCTAAAAGTCTTGGTTTGTTAAAGTTTAAAAGGGGAACTTAAGTTAAACTTTAAGTATTAATGAATTAGAAATTTTAATTAAATATATTTTAAAAGTTGATTGATTACTACCTTTGTTTCACACCTAGGCCGTGAAGTTTATTTCACCTTCCTTGGGGCTAAGCTAATAGCCTCGTAGGCCTGGGTTACCCATTAGCAATCGGGGTTAATTAAGTTATTTAAATTGGTTGGAATTAAAGGAGTGGATTGATATTAAAGGGAGTTGGTTACTGATTTTAATAGGTTGGTTGAGAATTTTAATAACCTATTAAGAGAATTCTAGAATTTGGAGGGGTTAACAGATTTTAAAGGATTATCCGGATATGCTAACTAAGGGGACAAAATTTGACTCCCAAAATTAGAGTCAATATTAAGGGTTTCCAATTTTTAATAAATACTAGACCTAATTATGAGTGGTTAGATAGGTAGCACACTTAATTTGGAGTTTTCTATGAAAAGTTATGATTTTTAGAAGTTTTGGCCCTTTTTGACCTAAGGTCACCTAAGATGTTGAGTCCTTGATTTTGACCAAATTATGGAGGTTTAATATTTTTAGGGAGTATTAAATTCTAATTGAAGTCATTAGCCATTGAGTTTGATTAGTCTAAATTTTACTATAATTAATAATGAATTTTAGAAGTTATACATATTCGTAGGAATTATCAAATTATTACAACTAAGGGGGCTGTTTAAGGATTTGAACCCAAATGAGTCCTAAACTCCTTGGGATCAATTCCAAAGGTCATAAATGACCTAAGGACAGATCAACAAGTGTTTAAAGCCCTTTTGGGATTTTTAATGTTTTTGGGATTAATTAAAACTGGTTAACCCTTGATTTTACCTAAGGATTAAACTAAGACAAATCTAGAAATCAATTTGAGAGAGTTTCAATTCTTATTGATTAGGGGATTAATTAGGGACAATTATGATCATTTTAATGGATTTTATAAGTTAAGGGCAGTTCATTATCAATTGATCAGGGTTAATAGGCTATTTCTAAGAAGGATTTTTTTTTAGGCTCCTACTTGGGGAACCAAATGAACTCCAAATTTGATGAAATTTGGACCACAGGATTATCTAATGCTAAGGACTAAACCCACCAAATTTGAGCTCAAATGAAGTACTCTAAGGTGGTTAACTAAACCACCCAAGGTGAGCTCTAAGTCACCTTCAAATAACTATGGGGGTCTATCCTGAGCTTGGATTGGGGCAAAATCAGTGGCTCTACACTCCTTATCTTACACATCATCAGCACACAAGAAATTAGACCCTAAATCCCATTGGATAGGTCTATACCCCATTTTGAATTTAAGGGTCAAACCATGACCCTTAAACTTAAAATTTGGGGAAAGTGCCCTTGAACATCTTAAAATGGGGAGATAAAATTTGGACATGTCAAAAACATGTTCAATTTCAATCTCCCAAAATTCCAGGTCTGGTGGACTTGTATTTAAAGAGTAATTAAAGAAATCAATAAAATGCTAAAATTGAAATTAAGCCTAACACTGACCTAACTAGGGCCTGGGACTATAAGGCTTTTGTAGATCTCCCTGAGACCTTTCCAATGAGCTTAAGAACACCTAATTTGGATAAGTGTGGAGGGAGTTATGAATTTTTGAAGTTCCCTTGAATTTCTGGAATTAATAACTCGGCCATTACACAGTCAGCAGCCTTTTACATGCGCCGCGCGCTGATTGGCCGGGCAATCATTGGCGCTAACTTTTAACGGTCGGATTAACCACAGCCGTCGGATGGCGGATCGGACGGCTGGGATCAAACGCGCTCCGATACCACGGGATCTAATCCGAGCCGTTGATCAAAATCAACGGCTGAGATTTCGTCTTCAACCTCCCGCGCGTATCTGAGAGCTAGTTGTAAATGATTTTGATCAAAATCAACGGCTGAGATTTCGTCTTCATCCTCCCTGTGATTTGGGCGATCCCGCCGACGAACTCCGATGAAATTTCACAGGGAGGATCAGGGCAGTGGAAACCTTCAATCCAACGGTGGAGATCCGTTGGGGTGAACATTTCCTTCACACTTGACCGAACTACCTAGCTAGGGAGCTCGGGATGGAGGGATTATCGCAGAGAAGGCCTCAACGAATGAGCTTCTCTATCAGGAAGCTTCAGGGGACGATGGCGAACTGATCTCATTCAGACGTCGGGACCGGAGGACGGCCGGAGGTGTGACTTCGAGCGGGACGCCAAAAACTTTCACGGGCGCTTGCTCGAACGGACGAAGGGATCAATCTGGGAGCTCGAAGGGAGCGTCTGGGAGGTCGAAGCAGCTCTGGGAAGTGATTTCGAGCGAATGAGGATTGATCTCTCGGTCTGGGGAGCTCGAGCCTATTCAGCCACCTTTTGCGAGCTCGGACGACCGAGATTGAGCTGGAGGGGGCTCGGATTGCTGCCAGGTGGAAGATGGCGACGTCCTAGGGAGGTCGTGGGGATCAAACTGGTGGGCAGCAGCTTTGAACCAGAAGTTGTCTGGGGGGACCACCGGAACTCATTTTCCATTGGTTCCGACCACCGCCGGCCATGGTCTGGGTCGGGTTTACTGGGGGAGGCAGATGTGGACATGCTGGAGTCGAGAATGGAGTCAATTTGGCCTGGGAATGTCTGGATTGAACTGGTGGCTGGGTTGGACCCAAACCTGCTCGGTTCGAGTCGAATTGAGCTCAATCCAAGTCAGGTCAGACCCTGGATTTGGTATGGGAGATAGATCTGGGTCTGGTGCACCCAATGCAAGTGGCAATTGGATCCAATTTGGTCTGGGTTAAAAGATGGCTCAGGTTGATCCAAATCTGCTCAGTTCGGGTCGATTTGGGCTCAACCCAAGTCAGGTCAGGCCTTGGGCTTGAGGTGGGAAGTGGGTCTGGGTCTGGTGGACCCAATGCAAGTGGCAATTGGGTCCAATTTGATCTGAGTTGGAAGATGGCTTGGGTCTAAGTATTTTTGGCTACTTTGGGTTAGCCTAAAACCTGACCCAGGTTAACCCAAGGCATGGGCTGGCTGGAGGAGGTTTGTTGGGCCTAGGGCCACCTATGGGAGGTGTTGATCAAGTTCAATTGGGCTTAGGTAAAGAATTGGCTCAATCCCAAGTGATCTTGGGCACTTTGGGTTAGCCTAACTCTTGACCCAAGTTAGCCCAAGGGTTGGCCTGGTCAAGGAAGGTGCATTGGGTCAATAGGAATCCAATGATACCTTGATTTGGATTCAATTTGATTAAGGTTAAGAGATGGCTCAAGGGAGGCCCCTCTTTGGTCACTTGGGTCAAGCTATATGGCTAACCCAAGTGAGCCCAAGGCATGAGTCTCCAAGAGAGGTCTCTTGGGTACCCAAGGGGTCATCCCTTGCTTTCAAAAGGACTTGGAATGGACTTGATTCAAAGATTTGAAAGAGAAGGGGTGTATGGGTTAATAGGTCAAATTTGGTTGACTTGGTCAACCAGGTTGACCCAAGGTCTAGGTTTGGGCTCAACAAGTTGGGTTTGATGTTTGAAACTTGTTGAAAGTGGTTTCAAAGAATTTGGAATTGATTTGAGTTGAAATGGGCATTTGAAATCCCATAGGGGTATTTTGGTCAATTTTGACCCATTGGTCAACTAGGGTAAAAAATGGGTCTGAAAAATGCAGTTTATTGCTCAATGGGTTATAATCAAGGGTCTGGAAGTGATTGGAGGCTTTGATAAGGGCTCCAAGATCAAAATCTTCAAGGTGTTAAATCCAATGGCATAGGTTATAAATATTTGAAGGTTCTATAGCCTTTGGATTTTAATTTAGATTCTGGAGTTAGAGACCCCAGAATGGGCTCAAAATTAGAGGGTAACCTCTAGAGTGGTGTCTTATCACTTTGTAAGTGATAGACCCTGAATCAGAGGCCATTTGACTGGGTTTTGAAATGTTTGAAAAGTCTTTGAAAAAGGTCTTTAGGACAGGGCCTTAAGACTTTGGATTTGAGTCTGGATTTCTGGATTTGGAATGGATTTTAAGTTTGAATGATTAATATTAGAGTATCCAAATCATTTACAATCATGTGGTGATTGTTAATGAATGGATAGGGTCAAAGCTAGATCAAAGGTAGGATCAAAGTCTAGATTGAAATTTGGATTCTCAAATGGATTTCAAAGTTTGAATATGTTTGAAACTTGAATTAATTTGGATTTGAATTGAATGAAATTTGAGATTTGAATAAATCAAGGGTAAGGATTAACTTGAAGTTGGAGTTGATCAAAGATAGGGATTGATTTGAGGTTGGAATTGGTCAAAGGTAGGGATTGATTTGAATCTAGATTGGTCCTAAGATCTAGAGGGGTTCTAAGATCTAGGATCTAGAGGGGCTCTAGAATTTGGGATATAAGAGAATCCTAGGCTCTAGAGTAGGCCCTAAGGTCTTGGATCTAGAAAAGAATCTTAAGCTCTAGAGTAGGCCCTAAGGTCTGGCTCTAGGAAAGGATCTTAAAGTCTAGAGTGGATCCTAGGATCTAGAATTGATCTGGAGTTTGGAAGGGCCTTAGTGACCTCATACAAAAATGAGGTCAACACATGTATAATCTTTAATGATATGAAAACAAGGGGATAAAAAGATTGAATGATATGATATGATATAATATACTGCAGATAGAAAGTAAAGACTTCTTACATGAATACCACTTAACCTGTAACTTGTAACATGTATTATTGGATTGATTCCTTATAATAGGACTGATATGATTGAGACTAATTCTTATAGGACTAGCCTATAAGACATGATAATAGGAAAATTACCATAGGTAGCTAGGTTTCTTATGTTACTTGTAAATGCATATGGCATGAGTATATATATGATAAATCATAAAAGTGATATGATATGATATATTTATGCTACAGGAAATGAATGATACAAACATATGACATGACTTGTAAGATTTATATAAGGGCACATGATATATATGAAATATATGATATATATGATATATATTATATATAATATTAATGTATTATAAGAAGCATAAATATTATAGCATATGACACTATAGATAAAATTGACACAATTGATATGATTGATAATTGATACATTATATTTGATAGGAATAATGATATAAATAGGTATATGAGGTATATACATATAATAGACACATGTCATAATTTATATGAGATAATACATGAACTATTTTGTAACTGATAGAATGTATTAATCCATTATATGGTTATTGATCCCTAATTATGAATCACCCTACATATATTAATTTTCATTTCTCATATAAATTGTCAATGTTTACATTGATTTCCATATATTTTTAGAGTTCTATTTTCATACATATATGTTTTGGATAATTATGTGCATGTTGCTTAAGTTGCCTTGCATTGATTACTTTGTAGGTTTTAATAACCTATTAAGCTATTAGCTCACTCAATTGTTTTTAAATATTTTTAGAAACGATTCAGGATCTAGTGGAGTGAAAAAGATTAGGCCTTTCCAAGTTTTCTTTTATTTTATATATTTTGGTTTCTTTTGTAATCAGGAGTAGAGAAAGATAGAATGATGTATTGATCAATATCCTAGCCATTGTGAATGGAATTTAGATGAATGAATGTGAAAATAATTTTATTGTATACAATTTAGAGTTGCTTCTACTAGTTTCTACTTTAATGTTAAGAGATTTAAAATAGATAATTTTTTCAAAGTTTGATCTAAGACTGTAATAGTTTGGCATCAGACCCAATATTATTAGAAGATTTTAGTTATAATTAGTACTATAGGAAATGATTGAGATGAGTGGAAATGTGTAGTGTTAAGAATTATTTCTTTTATAATTCATATAATTCATATGTATGATTGAATTATAATTTGTTAGGAAAGAGACTATATTATGCAATGGATCAATATGACAATGAAGTTTCAAATGAATAAAGTATAGTGGCCCTAATAAGTTATGATAACACGATGTAATTTATCAGTTTGATAGCTCAATTGATGAGTGATGTACCAAGAATGTAGACTGAGAGCAAGAAGGCTAAAGAACATAAGCACTTATAGATGTTTCATAAGTTAAACCCCCCACTATTTAAGTTAGCTGTAAAGAAATAGGAAGAAGATGAATGGTTATAAACAAAGACATTCTATATTTTTATAAGAACACTAGTGAAAGACTATTAATTAATAATATATGTTGTATGGTAAAATAAGCCTTAGTTATATATCATTTGTATTCATATTAATGGTTCTATCACATGCTTATATCAATAATTATGCCATGTATATCAATATATTAGTATGTCATAATAGTGTGTTATGTTAATATGTTGTATCTGTATACCTATGAATATTTATCATGTCTCTTATATATAGTATGTCATATTATATAAGTATTAATATAGGTTTTATTAGCCCTACTTTATCAATCCATTCATAGGATATCATGTAAATACAATCATGGATGAAATTATGAATAGCAAGATATGACATCCAACTTTAATGTGATGCTTTTTTCTCTCCAAGCTTATGCAAACGTCATCTTATGGTCGATGTTTTAGTTCACCACTACCAGGAATACAATTTAAAGCCTAGAGGATTTGAACCCCACTTATCACGCATTATAAAAGGAGGAATTCTAGTCCCTCCCTTTTTATTTACATAAGGGAATGACCTTTTCCTTTTGTTTTGATAAAGAAAAAAGTCAGAACCACAACTCTTTTCTATTCCATCTCATATCAAATCACATAGAGTTGCCTGCCAGAATTCATTGATTGCTCCGTACTCATTAATGATGGAAAAATCAAGTTCATTGTTGGGACATTGAAGAAAAGGTTGGTCACAAATTTGGGGAGTTTTCTTCTACATGGAGACGAAGACCTTTAAGCTAATTTGTTGTATATATAGTAAATTCAAGCAAATATTACACTTTCAAATTTCTTCTATAGAGATCTAATTATTGTAGTCATATTTTTTCTTAATAGCTATAGATGCAACTTACCCTAGTTGTACACTTCCTTCAAAACCCTTATGGATTTTGAACTTTGTCGTAAAGGAACCAACCTTTTGATGAGCTAGCCCTTTTTCATACACCACTTGTGGATTCCATGGACGTGCAAAATAAAGGACTATTCTTTTGATATCATCACCTCACACTACTCAATAAGTTCAGCATACTTCTAAGCTACCCCATCACCGATGATAACCGTTTCATCTCTAAGGATTGTGTAGTTGAAGAATCTCATACTGAGGTACACTTTCCAAGCTGACTACCACACTAACATATAATGTGTTAGTATGGATAATATTGTCCATGAAGAAGTGTACTTCAAGATAGTGTTCATAATTTAACCTACCAAAGATGCACAACTTGGCCTTCAGATATAGGTGGCGTCGATCACTTTCTAAGTGCTATGCTAGTTCTATGACCCCAATTCTTCATTATGGTAAATAAAGAAGATAAAAGACACTAGACTGAGCTCAACCAGACCAAAAGAATGGCTACAACTCCTTTATCTTGGCTGGGCTTTCCATGTAGTGATAGCATGGACCGTCTTCTGGTCCATGCGTATAGTGCCTCTCCCTATCTAGTAGCCGACGAACATAATTTTGAATTACACAAATGAGCACTTCTCCAATGTCACGTAAAATGAATTCTCCCTCAATCTCTCTATATTGTGAACTTGGTTGTACCTAGAATGGAAGTGATGCTTTGAAAATTCACGGCCGCCCAATTACTTAAGGAGCAACTAGAAGTCAAGTCGAGAGCAGAGCATGGGATTGAGTAGGGCTTCATTAGTGGAGTTGGCTACCATTAATAGAATGCACTATGATTTCAAGGAAGGGACTCCATCCATTATTGATGAATTAATTGAAATTCATATAGGGACAGATAATGATTCTAGTCCTATTTGTATTAGTAAATCATTAACAAAACATATGATTTTACATATCACGAAAGTCTTGAAAGAATTTTGAGACCTCTTAGGTGCCTTGGGTGGGTGTCTACGAAAGAGTTGAATTTTTGATGTGGGTTATTCAAAGGAAGAAGCCTATAAAATTTCATTAAATGTTAGGTGGTTCAAATTTCTTTGTTTCACCTAGTATGGAGCTATCATTAGCGCCTTGATCAACCAGCTTCAGAGGCAGTAGATACATGTCCACCAATTTTTCCATTACCATAAGCAGGAGCAGTTGCAGAGGTAGAGGAAGGAAGGAACAAGAGAAGTTATAAGCCTAGTTGTAGATAGTTTGATTCTACAACCTACAATATGAGATGCTACAGACCTGAAACCAGGCAATGAGACCCTACGAGCTAGCATTGTTCATAAATCTTAAATTAATTTAAAGGTGTTTTTTAATAATCTATAAAGAATAATCACTATCTACATGTCAACAAAATATGTTAGTCGAAATTACACCACAAACTTTCTTTAAAGGAAAGCTAGTTCTTCCAACCTTCTATCTAAGATATTATGTTTTAAGAGCTAGCCTATATTAATTATTGTGTTGAAGTGTAGAATTTATTAGTTATATGCAAATGCCACATTTATCTTATATCAATGATATCATTTTTGATATACAATGTAAATCAATATTATGTATGACATGCACTAATCTATGAAATACAAAAAATCTATACAATATATACTTATGTTAAAAAATCAAAATTATTAATCTATTTAGTGAAATTTAATAGTATTATAGTTTTTTTTTTAAAAGTGCAAACAACAAAATTTTTTATTAACCACCAATTACTTACAAGTAGATTCCTCCTTCAACAATTTTAAAATTGAAGGAGGAACTTTATCTCTAGAAAAATCATCCCAAAAGAAGGATGAGAAATGAGCATAGTTAGCACAAGAATGAGCTAAGTTATTACAATTTCTATTAGCAAAAGAAAAAATGAATTGCTTAAATTTAAAAAGAAAATCTAAATCCTTATGCTTTAGAAATTCTTCATGAATCCACTATTTTTTAAAGGTACTTTGAAAGATCTTGATGACATTTAAATTATCACCCTCAATCACAATACCTTTAGCTTCAAGCATCCAATCTTTGATATAATCTCTCAAAGCCAAAATTGCTAATAGCTCCATTTGAGCACAATCCCAATGCAGACTTTGAAATCCAAAAGCAGCTAAACCTCTTCCTTTACAGTCCCTGAAAATGCCTCCTATGCCGGTACTGTTGTTGAGAAAAACTAAAGTATCAATATTTATGTTGATCCAACCCTGAGGAGGAGGATGCCAAGAGGATTGAGACAGCTTAAATAGATGATTAGCATCCCAGTTTTCCCAGATTAAACAAGAATTAAAAGATGATATAGTCTGGATAATAACTCTTGAAGCAATAGAAGAACTGCTGTCATCAACACCTCCATGAACTAGTTTATTTCTACTATTCCAGCAGTAGAAAATCACAGAACAAAGCAGATTACCCAGGAAAGGATTAGAAGCAGCCAAATTATGCAATAACTGATAACAACCAGCTAAAGAATCAAATTCAGGAATATTAAAATGCCAACCAACAAGCAACTTTAATACCCTCTTAATTAAAAAACATTTAGAAACCACATGCTCTGTATCTTCCATCTCCAAACATCCTCTCGGACAACCTCCACAATCAGCAAGCCTTCTATATAAAAGAAAAGTAAACGTTGGAATGTTAGGTAATTTAGAGAAAATGTGTTTTTGAAAGATTCAAGAAAGATAAAAATCATTAAAAAAAGAGTAAGAATAAGATCACTTAAATGAGCTGAATACCTTTCATAACAAGAATGACGGATGGAAATTCCTCGGAGGACTTCCTCTCTCTCTCTCTCTCTCTCTCTCTCTCTCTCTCTCTCTCCCTTCTTTTCTTCTTCTCCCTTCTTTCCTTCCCTGGTAAACAAAGTAAAGTTGGGAAAGGAATGGTGGGTGGTACGAATATTTAAAGGAAAAAAAAATTAGTGTCTGCACTATGGTACTCACAGTACAACATTGTTGAACTCATTTTTGTATGAGGTCACTAGGGACCCATCCAGACTCCAGATCAATCCTGACCCTACATCAATCTAGACTCTAGAACCTAGGATCTACTCTAGACCCTAGGATTCTTCCAGATCAATCTAAAACCCTAGGATTCTCTTAGATCTAGACCTTAGGATCCATTTAGATCCTAAATCTCTTCTAGACTTTAGATCCTAGGTTCTACTCTAGATCCTAGGATTTCTCCAGACAAATCTTGATCTTAAGATTCTTCTAGACTTCAGATCTTAGGACCTGTTCTAGAAGACCTCTCTCAATCCAGACCCTGTGATATTCTCAGGACTTAGGAGCTGCCTAGACCTTAGATCTATCCAGGCCTTGAGATTACTTTAGATCTCAGATCAATCCAGACTTCAAACCAATCCTGATCTTAAGCAAATCCAGATTTCAATTAAATTCAAGCTTCAATCAAAATCCAGACCTTAAATCATTTTAAACTTTAAGCAAATCCAGACTTTAAATCTATCAAAATCTCTATATCTAGTTCAAACCTTGATTTTGTCTTTAATCAAGCTTTAATCTTATCATATCACTTATGATCATTTAAATGATTATGAATGATATAGATAATTCAAAATTCAGATCAAATCCAAAAAACCAGATCCAAATCCTAAGTCTTAAGGCCCTGTCCTAAAGACCTTTTCTAGTGAATTTTCAAACACTTTGAAATCCAGTTAAATGACCTCCGATTCAGAGTCTGTCAGTTGCATACTGATGGGACATGTCTCTGGAGGCATCCCTCCAAATTTGAGCCTTTTCTGAGGTCTATAACCCCAGAAATTGAATTGAAATCCATAGGTTGTAAAACCCTCAGATACTTACAGCCTATGTCATTGGACTTGCCATCCAGTGGATTTTGACCTTGGAGCTTTCTACAAAGCCTCCAATCACCTCTAGATACTTGATTAACACCTATTGAACATTAAACTGCATTTTGGTTGATCCATTTGGACCCCCAGTTGACCAGGGGTCAAAATGACCAAAATACCCCTATGGGATTCAAACAACGAATTCAAACCAAACGAACTCCGAATTGCTTGGAACCACCCCCAACAAGTTTCAAATATCAAACCAAACCTGTTCAACCCAAACCCAAACCCTGGGTCAACCTGGTTGACCAAGTCAACCTAAGTTGACCAAATAGGCCCTTAAGGGTCAAAATGGGCATTTTGACCAAATTGACCTTCCCAGACCTTGGGACCACCTCCGATGGTCTCCAAATATCATTTCAAACCTGTTGGGCCCGGATCCACCTCTTAGGTCAACCTGGTTGATCCAGTCAACCTAGTTTGACCTAGGATTTCCTTAAGAGTCTAAGTGGGTTATTCAAACCCATTTGAACAAATCAAGTCCTTTAAACTTTAAATCCATCTCAAATATCGATTCAAATATTTTTGAATCCTTTTGAAGTCAAATCACCATGGATCTTGACTTAGTCAAACCCTTGACTATAGTCAAACATATATATGCAAATCCTATTTCCTTAAACTTCAAACCTCCCCAACTTGTTTGATCAGCTCCTAACCTCTATCCCTTTGACACCTCAGCATAGTTTGACCTGTTGACTGGTCAAACTAGTCATTAAATGATCAAGAGGTCATTAAATTTCCAAAGGATTAATCCCATAGCACTCAAGTTCCACTCCTTGGCTCCAAATCCAGCACCCTAGCTTTTAATACTCCACTCCATGCCACCTCAGCTGCCATGTGGCATGAGGAATGGTCAAACAGTCAAACCAAGTGTTGAGAAAGGTCAAACTTGGTCAAAACCCCTCTTAAACTTAATCTCATTCTAATCTAATCCATTCCAGCTATTTAATCACCCTCTAGAACCTTCTTAGAACCTATCACAACCCTTAGATTCAGATCCAATGGCCTTAAAGGTTCCATGTGTCCATGAGGGGACCAAGGGAGCTTTCTAACTAGGATGTCCTTCCCTGTCCTTCTCCCAGCCTTTCCAACAACTCTCAGGGCACGTGGAAGCATCCTAGATAGTCCCTAGGTCGATCAAGACCGTCCCTTTGGCTTGGAGAAGATTGAATAGGGTAAAACTCAAGGTTAAGCCGGGATTCTCACTTGAACCCTCTCTCTCCACTCTCAAGCTCTCAAGCCAAAGTCTCTGTTCTATTGAGCTCCCCAGAGACTCCTCAACACGTCCACACTCAAATCCTGTCGGTCAAAACCCTCTCCGGCGAGCTTCCCGGCTAACCAAGCTTGAATCCGTTCAAGCTTCTTTTACATTCGATCCAGGGGTCGTGAGTTCTAGGTGTCTTCAACAAAAAGGAGCGTGGAAAGTCAACAAATGCAACAGATCTTTAAACGGATTAATCCGTCCATTAAATGAGGTATAAATTAAAACCCTAGGTCTAAGTACACTAGATTAAATAAGTTTTTCCATAATATGTATTGAGCTAGGAAATCAACTCCCCATTAATTATGTTCATTCCTAGTATCTATATTTAAAATTTCATGAACTTTAACCGTCTGAGTTGGGAGAACAAGTGAAGATTTGATTCTAGGGAGTCACTCGTAATCCTCTGCAAGTGTACGTTTCCTGGACCGTTGATCGCTTGATCAACGATCCAGATTGAGCCGTTTCGTGGTCTGTTCCGACCGTGTATCCATTTCAGAGCCTAATTCTTCTTCTGACGAAATCTGGACCCTTGATTCGGATCTTGGAATCGAGATCTCACCGTCTGATCCTTCTCCATGAGATCAGACCGCGTGATCTCATCTGAGCTGTCGTTTCATTTTTACGGAAGATTGAATGGCGGAGATCTTCGCTGACTAGTTTAAGTGAAACTGCATCGATTAACCAGCAGCTGCCACGCGTCTGACCGCCGCCAGTCACTCCGCCGCCGCGCATTTTGAACCCGCCTTTGCGGTTGTGCCACGCGTCCTCTACCGCCGCCGTGTTTTGGCTAATTGAATCAGCGCTCGCCACGTGTCCCACTTGTAGCCGCCGGATGTAATTAAATGGTTTTAAATTAAAATTAAAGTTATTTAATTATAGAAACTTTAAAAATTAATAAGAAATTATTTAGAACTCCAAAAATTAATTTTAAAATATGAAAATTCTCAGAATTTCAATACCTTTCAAATAAAATTAAAATTACTTTAAAATATTTAATATATTTTAAATAATTTTAAAATATTTAAAATTTGATATTTTAATTAAAAATTAATTAAAATAAATCAAGTTAATTTAATAATTTTAAAATAATTTATTTTGAAATCATTTCAGATCATGGAGAGTACTTTAAAAATAAAATTGTTCAATATATTTTTAAATATTTTAGATTCTTTAAATAATTTAAACTATTTAGTTAATTAAATACCTAATTCCTATTTAAATATTAAATTAAATATCTTGAAAAATCAAATTTTTAATTGCAGAATATTTTAAATAAGTCCGTGGGGGTCTCTCAACCCCTCAAAATTTCTCTTAATAATATTTTCAATTATTTTATTTTAAAATATATATATTTACATATATATGTATTTGTATATTTTAAAAATCTACTTTAAAATTATATGTATTTAAATCCTTAAATGTTTGAGTGATCCCTTGGGATTTTAAACATGGATTGAATGATTTAATAGAAATTTTTGGGGAATATTGATTAATCAATGAATAATTATCTTGCTAATATTTCATTGATTAACCTCTTACTTAATTAAGCTTTAAGTTAATTTGCATGCTTAGGTTGTGCACACACCACCTAGCCTAGGCTCTCCTAGTTTTATGGACTTGGTTGTGTTGTTATGCATTTCTCTTATATGTTTAGTCAAGGATTAGAGAGAACTTTGATTCAAACCTATAAAACCTAGTGACACTATTAAGGACAATAACTAAGGACATACATTTAGAAAAATTAGAATATTTTCAATAATTAGGATTCACTTCCTTTTGAATTGAAACTTCAAACACTTGAACTTAGTGACATTTCCAGCCACTAGGAAAATTTTCACTGGTTTTGGAAATCATTAAGACCCTCAATTAAATTTCCTAAGTTTAAACCCTTAATTAAGCTCTGAATTTTCCAGAAAATGTAATAAATCCATTTTAAATCCAAAAAATACATGTAACCCCTCTAACTGACCATAATCAGGTCCTTATTCAATGAAAATTAAAATCCTCTTGATTTGACAGCTAATTAAGTATTAATTTAATTTTAAGTGAAATTCAATATTTAATTAAAATAATTATTTAATAATTATTAAAAATTCCAAAAATTTCTCAAACACTTGGGAATCTCTCCTTAGGTCATTCTTGACCTTTGGAATTGATTTCAAGAAGTTTGGAACTCATTTGGAGCAAAACCACCAAAAGGGCCTTTAATTAAGGATTTTCAATAACTCAATAAATACATCAAACTTCAAATATTCATAACTAATTCAAGAAAAATCCAAATTGACCAAACGCAATTGCATTCAATTCATAATAATGTCTAGTATTTGTTAAAAATATTAAACTTCCAGAAATCTGTTAAAATCAAAAAGTCAACTTTTTGGTCAACCACAGGTCAAAACTAGTTCAAAACTTCAAACCTTTGTAATTAAATGTAGAAAAATCTGATTTAAGTGTTCTTACTGTCTAACTGATCGTATTAAGGTCTAGTATTTTAATAAAATACAAAAATTCCAGAATTTGAGCTTAATTAAAATATCAACTTTTGACCCCTTAATTAAATGATTAAAATATTCCAAAAATTCATAAAACTCGAAATCACTTAAAACTCCAGAAATGTCTAGTTAACCCTTAAAATCAGTAAGCAATAAGTTTTAATCAAAATTTATTAAGTTTCAAACCTTAATCAAATCAAATCACTTAATTATATCGGGTACCATTGGGTAACCCAGGCCTACGAGGCTATTAGCTTAGCCTCAAGGAAGGTGAAATAAACTTCACAGCCTCGGTGTGAACCAAAGGTGGTATCCAGTAAATAATCAAATAAATTTTAAAATTAACCTTAAGTCATTAATATTTAAACTCAAACATCAAAATTCCCTTAAGCCTTTCAACCAACCAGAACCTTAAGCAACTTCAATCAAATATCCTATTTAGGACACACCCAAACAACACTGCCTTACTCACACACTTTAGATGGTTTGCTAGGACAACCAACTCTAGTTTTAGGCTAGGCCAGTGTTTACTATTCCGTTGTGTGCCGGGTTTTCGAGTTTTCACTGCATGCTGGTTATTAGCTTAGAATTGATTGATTGTTTATTTACTTATTGCACTCTATGTTGTGATTAATTGAGCATTTAAATTTCAAATATATCAACTGCTTGAGATCAAATATTAACTGCTTGGGGATTATATATAACTGCTAATTATTAGGATAACCCTGCAGGATCGAGTCTAGAATTTTATCTTTTCAAATGTAATTTGATTATATAATGGTTGTAATATATTCAAAGTGATTTGAGTTTGGGATATTAATACCCAACTTGAATTCCAAAGAGGAGAAGACATCCCTAAAAGGGAGAGTCTTCTTTCATTTGGAAGATCAAGTTAGGATATTCTTTAAATATCTAAAGAGGGAGGATAACACCCCATTCGAGGGGGAGTTTCTTTCCATTTAGATATCCGGAACTGACGAATCAAGATGTTCGTAAGAAGACGAAGAGATGGACAACGAGAAGAATCCCAAATCTCAAAGTCATTTGATTTAGGATTAGAAATCCGGGTTGTAGTCAGTGGTGCCCGGTCACTTTACTTTTCTGTAATTCTGGATGTAATAATAAGTGGCATTTGCCATATGGACTTTCGATTTGAGCAATTAATTTGATTGATTTATTTAATTGATTGTGCAGTAGAACTATCTATTTTTCTAGTCTTTTTACCTGCATATCGATTTTGATTTGACCTGGAACCCGATTGTAGGCTCTTAAGGACTTAATAATTTTTTTTTTACTTAAATAAAATTAAAAACTTTAAGCTCACATTGAAACTCTAACGTTTTAAGAAATAAGCCCGGGACCGCCGGAAGTTTTCATTTCATAGCATTCATTCAAATTCAAACTTTTAATTGAGTCGATTAGCATGCATCATATTAGCAACCAATTTAAAAGATCTTTAAATCTTTAATTACATTAGCTTGAGCATCAAACCCAACATAAGTCTAAGGGGTCAATTAAGGATATGCTCTAGATGTCGACCCCATTCCTCTAAATTTTTTTAATTAATGTCCCTACTCATTCTAACATTAAATGACTTGATACATGTTTTTAAAGCGCCTAGGTGGTTTAGCTGGCTCCCCAATCCAGGCTGGGGTAAGTCCAGATACGCATTGCAATAGCTAGGTTCGGGTCAGTTTTTCAGCACCCAATTTAGACTTAGGTTCTGAGGTAAGCTCGGGCTATAAGACCTCAACCTCTGGGAATTGAATCGCAATTGTCTAATAAAATTGATCACTTGAACCTTAAATTTCTTTCAATCAAATTTGAGCCCAACACATAGGATAGGCTGGGGTGTTTCTGAAGTAATTCAGAATCTCAAAACACTCTCTACTCTTCTTCCTTTGACTCTGAAAATAAATGCTCAACATTGAACCAATCTCATTTTAAAATTCCTACCATTTCTCTCCTTTGATATCGATCTTTGAAAATCTAAAAAATGAAATTTCTACCGCTATTTTAATCGAGAGTTTTCGTAGGAAATTGCGATTTTCTACGATGTAATTAACTACGAGGGCTTACACTTGTAGGAGATTTAGAAACCCAGAACTTATTTTCAAAATTAATTTTTTAAAACCTTTGATTAATTATCTTTGGGAAAATTCAAATTTCAACGATCGTTACCTCTATTTTCAAACGATCAATAATGATTGATAACTTCTTTCCTCGGAGAGATATATCAATTTCTATTGTGATTTTGATTATGAATTAATGATCTATTATTCAAATTATTGTAATTGAACAATTGATTGAACACAATTTTGATCTTTCGAGATCATATGTTGTCTCTCCTGAGTTTGACTACGATAATTTGGATAATTTTTTTAAAGCTTTGAAATTCGAACCAATTAGTGAATGATATGCTTTCTGTTTGAGATGATATATTGCTCCTAATATTGTGTCCGATTTCAAAACAAAAATTCAAAAATTAATTTTTCCCAAAGAGAATTAATATATTTTCAAAACTATATATACATAAATATATTTTTTTTAATCAAAACAAACATCACAACATTACATGTTATCTTTGGCATCACGGCACACATAATACAGTGTCGTAGCACTGCATGCTACCCATAAATTTATTATAGAATAGAGCCTTTATAATGTGATGATATTTTTTGGCATAATAATGCCCTCAGGGCCATTGCACTTTCCATCACAGCGCCACAACTCTACCTACTAGATCATATTTTCATGTTTTTCAAATAAATTCATTTTAAACTTTTAGGTTACTACATCTGATGTGATAAGAGACACACATTATAGTGATACTTGATAATAGGATAATATTTTTGGTGTAGTAAATACAGGCACATGATGTTTGATTTCCCTTAAAGAGGATATGAAGGGGGATCATAATCCAAGATATAACAAACTAGGAAGATAAATGGATAGAGACTCATAGTAGGATCTAGAATGCCTATTCAAGGTTTAGTGAGCAAGACTAATATTAGGAATGAGAATGTGAGTGGAAGTTAGAGGCAACCCACAGAGTCAATAAGGATATCACCCATATAACTAAGAGTATATAACTTAAGTCTGAAGGAAGTAAGAGATGCACTAGAAAGGTTCACTGATATAGTTCTCTATTTTAGATTTTATTTTCAGTAATAATTATATTACACATATTACATGATTAATGGATTGACATGCATAATATTTGATGTGCATACATGTGTGAATGAATAAATACATAATTTGATTGATGATTGATATGGCCAGGGATTAGTGATATTGTTTGTCTAGTTGTCATCCATAGTAAGAAATATTGAGGATGATATTTTTCTAAGGTGGGTAGATTGTAATAATCATGAATTTATTTTTTTCCAAAATTCCAAGATTTTATTTGGTTGAGTGTTGCAATGTTAGGTGGTTAACATCATGTTATTGGGATCTTTAACAAATTTATAAAAAAATGAACTAATGGTGTATCACCAAGGTCAGGCACTGCGATAGTGTGATTTCCAAGGGGAAGAGCTGCAATGCTAGATCTAGAGTGTTTTGATGCTAGGTATAAAATTTTTTATTTTTAAAGAAATATCTATAAGCATTTTCTCTTAAATCCCTTACCTAACCTCCCTATTTCAATTTCTTGACTAGGTGAGAAAGTGGGAGAAAAGAAGAGAGAGAAGGAGAAAGGAGGAGATATAAATTAGGCCCGAGCCATTATTTTTCATTGCTCCAATTATAAAAAGTTTTTTAATCATAGTAGGTAACCTTAAACCTACTTCTATTTCCAATAATTTTATATTTTGCCTATTTTTTCCTCTTGAAATTGATAAAATGTTATATTTTAAATTTTATTGATTTTCCACAACGTAACTTTTGATATGTAATAAATATTATTATCTTACGTATTTTTACTGGTAAATCTTGAAATTTCATTTGGTGGTTTTATTTTTATGTCATTTTAAATGAAAGGGTATTATAATACTAGGTATAAAATGATTAGAAGTTAGTATTTCACCTTTGGATTTGAAATACATGATATACATAGATTTACATGTATTTTTGAAATATTTTATGCATATTGATGAGTACAATGATAATTGTATTTACTGTATATGATATTTTTTTTTATCATGATCGATATAGTTTGAAATGTGTGTAAAGGTCAGAAAGGTTGGCTGGAAATGTTTGATCGATTCAGATTGTATAGAGATATGTTATCTTGTGTAGGAAGGTGGGCCAATGATCTTTCTTTAAAATCAAATTTTTGGTGTAATCCTCAGTGACATAAAAATGAAGGTATAAGGAGGCTGATTGATATGATATAATATATTGATGGGCAAGAAGTCATAACATCTTACATGAATGCCCCATATCTATGGTGCAATAGAACGGATATGATTAAGAATGATTCCTGTTGCGTCCTGGAACATTCGCGACGGTAGAGAAAATATATAGTTTAACGTCTTAACATTATACGAAGATCCAACACATAAGCAGATAAGAGAGAGGGTGTAGCGTTCATAAGAGACACCATAGTTTTTACGTGGAAAACCCCTAAAAAGGGGGAAAAACCACGGGGCCTGGCCCAGTTTGAATGAATCCACTAGTATTTGTAGTTGATTACAAATGAGGCCCTTCTTAGGGAGAAGGCCTTAGCTTGATGTTATAAATGCACGTCATATAGAACGTATTACATTGTGGGAGTTACAATAATCAACATAGACATGTTTGTTTGGTTGGAAGGGCCATTGTCGGCAAGAGACAGAGGTCAGAAGGACCGTAGTCAGCAGGAGACCGGGGTCTGAAAGGTCGTTGTCTTGTGATGGAGGTCGGAGTAACCGTAATAGGCGACGGAGGTCGGGAGGACCATAGTCGGCAGGAGATTGGGGTCAGAAAGATCGTTGTTCTGTGATGGAGGTCGGAGTGACCGTAGTAGGTGACAGAGGTCGGGAGGACCGTAGTCGGCAGGAGACTGGGGTCAAAAAGACCGTTGTCCTGTGATGGAGGTCGGAGTGACCGTAATAGGTGACGGAGGTCGGGAGGATCGTAGTCGGGAGGACCGTAGTCGGTAGGAGACTAGGGTCAGAAAGACCGTTGTCCTGTGATGGAGGTCGGAGTGACCGTAGTAGGCGACGAAGGTCGGGAGGACCGTAGTCAGTAGGAGGCTGCGGTCAGAAAGACCATTGTCCTATGATGGAGGTCGGAGTGATCATAGTAGGCGATGGAGGTCAGAAGGACCGTAGTCAGTAAGAGACCGGGGTCTGAAAGATTGTTGTCTGGTGATAGAGGTTGGAGTGACCATAGTAGGCGAAGAAGAAGGTATGAAGGACCGTAGTCGGTAGAAGATAGGAGTCTGAAAGACCGTTGTTGGCATGAGACTAGAGTCTAAAAGATCGTTGTCTAGTGATGGAGGTTGGAGTGACCACAGTAGGCGATAGAGGTCGGGAGGACCATAATCGGCAGGAGATAGGAGTCTGAAAGACCGTAGTAGAAGGATGGTACTTCGATAGAACTCCGGGCGTTAGGTGATGGCCTGGTGTAGCTTGAGGCCTCAAGTGATAGTCCGGCGGAAGTCCAAGCTTCAAGTAGTGGCCTGGTGGAGCATAGAGTCTCAAGTGGTGGTACGGCGGAAGTCCGGGCCTCAGGTAGTGGTCTAATGGAAGTCCGGGCCTCAAAATGTGGTACGGCAGAAGTCCGGGCCTCAGGTGGTGTTCGATAGAGCAACGACGTCAGGCGGTGTTTCTTTGGAGGTGAGGGCATCAAGTGGTGGTCCGGCGGAGCTACGGCGTCAAGCGGGGGTCCGGCGGAGGCGAGTGCCTCAAATGGTGGTCCGGCAGAGCTTCGGCGTAAGGCGGTGGTCCGGCGGAGGCGAGGGCCTCAAGTGGTGGTCCGGTAGAGCTACGTCGTCAGGCGATGGTCCGGCGGAGGCGAGGGCCTCAAGTGGTGGTCCGACGGAGCTACGGCGTTAGGCGGTGGTCCGGCGGAGGCGAGGGCCTCAAGTGGTGGTTCGGCGGAGCAACGGCGTCAGGCGGTGGTCCGGCGGAGGCGAGGGCCTCAAGTGGTGGTCTTGCGGAGCTACGGCGTCAGGTGGTGGTCCGGCGGAGGCGAGGGCCTCAAGTGGTGGTTCGGCGGAGCAACGACGTCAAGTGGTGGTCCGGTGGAAGTCCGACGATGGTCGAGGAAGCAAGGGCGATCTCCGATCTCTCTCTTTTTTCCTTAGGCTCTGGGATCCCTTTTCGAGAGGAGAGGGGGCTCTATTTATAGATTTTGGGAATGGCATGACCCGTAAATAGGTGGAGGATCAAGGGTTAGTTTGGAGTGGTTGGATGGACGGCCGATCTTGAATCCCTTGATCATGAACCATTCGATTCATGTTTGAATGTCGTAGTGATGTCAGAATTTAGTGAACTTTCACTCGTTGGATTCGTCTCATCGAGCCGCTCGATTTGACTATAAGCTTGTTATTTTTGGAATCTGTTTGGTAATCCAAATTGTGGTTTGAACCTTCCAACAGCGCTTCGAGTCCTTGATTTGGACCCATCTGGGCTCGGATTGAGTAGAATTTTGTGTCGTTGGGTTTGTATTTCTGAGACGCTCAGTTCGACTATACGTTCGCTGAAATCGGAGTTCGAATGGTCTCCGAATTAATTTTTGAAGTTTCCAACTTGATTTTGCATCGAGATTCACGCCCAATTAAGATAATTTTTTGACGACGTATCAGTTGCCCCCTATTTTCGGACGTCGATGCTTCAGAAGTCCGAAAATATATGTGTCGACATTTCATATTGGCCGAAACGTAAAAAATTAAGTTCCAAAAATTAAAACTTTGCTCAAACGTTATCATAAAGGCCTCGTTGAGCTTCGAAAGTGACAAAATTGGATCCAGAACGTCGAAAAACCTTTTCGGAGACTCCAAAAACGTTCAATTTGGACTTTTCGGCATGAAAATCGAGTACCAAATATTTGCTACAGTAACCGTCTACTACAGTAACCATCTGCTACAGTGCCCTCTGTGTTGTTGCTTGCGGTTGCTATAGTGTTACTACAGTACCGCTACAGTTTTTTTTTTTTTTTTTGAGAGAGAGAGGGAGAGTGGGTGAGTGGGAGAGAAAAAGAGAGAGGGAGAGAGGGAGAGTGGGTGAGTGGGAGAGAGGAAGAGAGAGGGAGAGTGGGAGAGTTTTTTTTTTTTATTTATTTTATTTTTCTCTCCCATAACTTCATCTCTAGCCTATAAATATACCCCTCATAGGGCCTTAATCCTTTCACCTTCTCCTTCTCCTCTCTTCTCTCATTAGAGGCCTTCTCTGCCCCATGGACAATTGGTATCTATTGTCTAACAGCAAGGCCCCTCTTTGCGAGAAAGAGCCTTCTACTTCTCCTTTCTTCTCTCATTAGAGGCCTTCTCTGCCCCTTGGACAATTGGTATCCATTGTCTAACAGCAGGGCCCCTCTTTGCGAGAAAGAGCATTCTTCTTCTCTTTTCTTCTCTCATTAGAGGCCTTCTCTGCCCCTTGGACAATTGGTATCCATTGTCTAACAGCAGGGCCCCTCTTTGCGAGAAAGAGTCTTCTTCTTCTCTTTTCTTCTCTCATTAGAGGCCTTCTCTGCCCCTTGGACAATTGGTATCCATTGTCTAACAGCAGGGCCCCTCTTAATACTGGAGTAATGTCGGGCGACCACTTTCCTTTGAGAGATTCTGTGATCAAGGGAAATTATGTTGTCCCATTTAACGGTGGGCGGAGGCCTGACAAAGGAGCAAGGACAGAAAGTTTGTAGTCTGGTAGAAACATTAAGTCAGGAAGAGGACCAACGAAAGTTCATCGACGGGCAACAGTTTGATGACATGCAAAAGTTCGTCGTCGTGTTGAGATACAACGTTGGGTAAAAGACCGACGAAAGTCCATCGACGGGCAGAAGTCCGACAACGGCTATTAGTCCGACGGTAGGAAGAAGTCCGGCGTCGGGTAGAAGCACTGAGTCTGGTAGAAGACCGATGAAAGTCCATTGACGGGCAACAGTTTGATGACATGTAGAAGTTCGTTGTCAGGTTGAGATACAATGTTGGGTAAAAGACCGACAAAAGTCCATCGACGGGCAGAAGTCCGGCGACAGCTATTAGTCCGACGGTAGGAAGAAGTCCGGCGTCGGGTAGAAGCACTGAGTCTGGTAGAAGACCGATGAAAGTCCATCGACGGGCAATAGTCCATCGACAAGTAGTAGTCCGACGGCAAGCAGAAGTCCAACGTTGGGTAGAAGCATTGAGTCGGGTAGAAGGCCGACGAAAGTCCATCGATGGGCAGTATTCCGTCGACAGGTAGTAGTACAATGGCAAATAGAAGACTGATGTCGGGTAGAAGTACTGCATCAGGTGGAAGACTGATAAAAGTCCATCAATGGGTAGTAGTCCTTCGACAAGTAGTAATCCGACGGCATACAGAAGTCCGACGTCGGGTAGAAGCACTGAGTCGGGTAGAAGGCCGACGAAAGTCCATTAACGGGCATTAATCTGTCAACATGTAGTAGTACGATGGCAGACAGAAGTCAAACATCGGGTAGAAGTAATGAATCGGGTAGAAGGCCGACGAAAGTACATTCACGGGCAATAGTCCGTCAACAGGTAGTGGTACGATGGCAGACAAAAGTATGACGTCGGGTAGAAGTACTACCAAGTAGAAGACTGACAAAAGTCCGTCAACGAGCAGAAGTTCGACGACGAGTAGAAGTCTGCTGACGAGCAGAAGTCCGACAATATGGAGAAGTCCGATGTCGGGTATAAGTACGACATCAGGTAGAAGACCGATGAAAGTTCATCGACGGGCAGAAGTCCGACGACGAGTAGAAGTCTGCTTACGAGCAGAAGTCAGATGACAGGGAGAAGTCCGACGTCGGGTATAAGTACGGCATCGGGAAGAAGACCGATGAAAGTTCATCGATGATCAGAAGTCCGACAACAAGGAGAAGTCCGCTGACGAACAGAAGTCCGACTACAGGGAGAAGTCCAACATCGGGTAGAAGTACGGCATCGGGCAGAAGACTGATGAAAGTTCATCAACTGGCAGAAGTCCGACGACGAGTAGAAGTCTGCTTACGAGCAGAAGTCCGATGACATGGAGAAGTCCAACGTCGGGTAGAAGTACTGTCGGGTAGAAGACCGACGAAAGTTCACCGACGAAAGTTCGTCGACGAGCAGAAGTTCGATAACGAGTAGAAGTTCGTTGACGAGCATAAGTCCGACGTCGGGTAGAAGTACTGTGTCGGGTAGAAGACCGACGAAAGTTTGTCGACGAGCAGAAGTCCGATGTCGGGTAGAAACACAACGTCGAAAGTCCTGCAAGGCAAAAGTTCAGCGACAGGAGGAAATTCAACATCAGGTAGAAATTTAACTTTGTGCTAAAGTCCGATGGAAGTCCATTGACGGCATTCTGGTGACGTTAACCAAGGATGTATAATCTATCCGAGGTTGTTTGTTAGAGCCTGTGCTCGATGATGTTAACCGATATTGGATCCACCAATGATGTAAGACCTATCCGAGGTTATATGTCAGAGCCTTTATCTGATGAGGTCAACCTGTGTAGAAGAGGTCGAGAGAATCCATAAAGAATGTAAGACCTATCCAAAGTTGTATGTCAGAGCCTTTGCTCGATGATGTTAACTTATGTGGAAGAGGTCGAGAGAATCCACCGAGGATGTAGGACCTATCCGAGGTTTTATGCCAGAGCCTTGCTCGATGATGTTAACCTGTGTGGAAGAGGTCGAGAGAATCCATCAAGGATGTAAGACCTATCCAAGATTATATGTCGGAGCCTTTGCTCGACGACGTTAACCTGTATGGAAGAGGCCGAGAGAATCCATCAAGGATTTGAGATCTATCCGAGGTTGTATGCCGGAGCCTTTGCTCGATGATGTTAACCTGTATGGAAGAGGTTGAGAGGATCCACTAAGGATATAGGACCTATCCGAGGTTGTATGTTGGAGCCTTTGCTCGACGACGTTAACCAAGGATGTAAGACTTATCTGAGGTTGTATGCCAGAGCCTTTGCTCGATGACGTTAACATGTGTGGAAGAGGTCGAGAGAATCCACCAAGGATATAGGACCTATCCGAGGTGGTATGTTGGAGCCTTTGCTTGACGACGTTAACCTGTGTGGAAGAGGTCGAGAGAATCCACCAAGGATGTATGACCTTTCCGAGGTTGTATGCTAGAGCCTTTGCTCGATGACGTTAACCTGTGTGGAAGAGGTCGAGAGAATCCACCAAGGATGTAAGACCTATCCGAGGTTGTATATCAGAGCCTTTGCTCGGCGACGTTAACCTGTGTGGAAGAGGTCGAGAGAATCCACCAAGGATGTATGACCTTTCCGAGGTTCTATGCTAGAGCCTTTGCTCGATGACGTTAACCTGTATGGAAGAGGTCGAGAGAATCCACCAAGGATGTAGGACCTTTCTGAGGTTGTATGCCAGAGCCATTGCTCGATGACGTTAACCTGTATGGAAGAGGTCGAGAGAATCCACCAAGGATGTGAGACCTTTTCGAGGTTGTATGTCGGAGCCTTTACTCGATGACGTTAACCTGTGTGGAAAAGGTCAAATTGAATCCCCCTGGGATTGATTTTGCTTTTATTGGGATGGGACGAATGCCACGTATATCCTGAATCAAAGGTAAAGAATGGTCTATCTTTAGACCGTTACTGACTTTTTGAGGTTGAGAACAAGACCTTATCTAAGGAGTAGAAGCCTAGCAGGGGATCGTATGAAGCTTATAATTGATTGAAAGTACCCTTGCATTTGCTGGGATTTTTATAAAATATCATCTTGATATTGAAAACATTGGAGGGATCTTCTTAATCATAGTTGGAGTCAGGGTTGCCCCCCAGTCCAGATCTGAATCCCAAGAAATTGATATAGCAATAGCTGATGTTAGGAAGTTCACATGAACAATCTTTTGAGGTTGGAGCAAAAATTTGCCCCCCAGTCGGGAACCAGGTTCCCACAGATGGCGCCAAACTGTTGTGTCCTGGAACATTCGCGACGGTAGAGAAAATATATAGTTTAACGTCTTAGCATTATACGAAGATCCAGCACACAAGCAGATAAGAGAGAGGGTGTAGCGTTCATAAGAGACACCAGTGTTTTTACGTGGAAAACCCCTGAAAAGGGGGAAAAACTACGGGGCCTAGCCCAGTTTGAATGAATCCACTAGTATTTGCAGTTGATTACAAATAAGGCCCTTCTTAGGGAGAAGGCCTTAGCTTGATGTTATAAATGCACGTCATATAGAATGTATTACATTGTGGGAGTTACAATAATCATCATAGACATATTTGTTTGGTTGGAAGGGTCATTGTCGGCAAGAGACAGAGGTCAGAAGGACCGTAGTCAGCAGGAGACCGGGGTCTGAAAGGTCGTTGTCTTGTGATGGAGGTCGGAGTAACCATAATAGGCGACGGAGGTCGGGAGGATCATAGTCGGCAGGAGATTGGGGTCAGAAAGACCGTTGTCCTGTGATGGAGGTCGGAGTGACCGTAGTAGGTGACAGAGGTCGGGAGGACCGTAGTCAGCAGGAGACTAGGGTCAGAAAGACCGTTGTCCTGTGATGGAGGTCGGAGTGACCGTAATAGGTGACGGAGGTCGGGAGGACCGTAGTCGGAAGGAGACTGGGGTCAGAAAGACCGTTGTCCTGTGATGGAGGTTGGAGTGACCGTAGTAGGCGATGGAGGTCGGGAGGACCGTAGTCGGTAGGAGGCTGGGGTCAGAAAGACCATTATCCTATGATGGAGGTCGGAGTGATCATAGTAGGCGACGGAGGTCAGAAGGACCGTAGTCAGTAAAAGACCGGGGTCTGAAAGACCGTTGTCTGGTGATGGAGGTCGGAGTGACCACAGTAGGCGAAGAAGGTATGAAGGACCGTAGTCGGCAGGAGATAGGAGTCTGAAAGACCGTTGTTGGCATGAGACCAGGGTCTAAAAGATCGTTGTCTAGTGATGGAGGTCGGAGTGACCACAGTAGGCGATAGAGGTCGGGAGGACCATAATCGGCAGGAGATAGGAGTCTGAAAGACCGTAGTAGAAGGATGGTACTTCGATAGAACTCCGGGCGTTAGATGATGGCCTGGTGGAGCTTGGGGCCTCAAGTGACAGCCCGGCGGAAGTCCAAGCTTCAGGTAGTGGCCTGGTGGAGCATAGAGTCTCAAGTGGTGGTACGGCGGAAGTTCGGGCCTCAGGTAGTGGTCCAATGGAAGTCTGGGCCTCAAAATGTGGTCCGGCAGAAGTCCGGGCCTCAAGTGGTGTTCGACGGAGCAACGACGTCAGGCAGTGGTCCGGTGGAGGCGAGGGCCTCAAGTGGTGGTCCGGCAGAGCTACGGTGTCAGGCGGTGGTCTGGCAGAGGCGAGGGCCTCAAGTGCTGGTCCGGCAGAGCTACGTCGTCAGGCGGTGGTCCGACGGAGGCGAGGGCCTCAAGTGGTGGTTCGGCGGAGAAACGGCGTCAGGCGGTGGTCCGGCGGAGGCAAGGGCCTCAAGTGGTGGTCCGGCGGAGCTACGGCGTCAGGCGGTGGTCCGTCGGAGGCGAGGGCCTCAAGTGGTGGTTCGGCGGAGCAACGGCGTAAGGCAGTGGTCCGGCGAAGGTGAGGGCCTCAAGTGGTGGTCCGGCGGAAGTCCGACGATGGTCGAGGAAGCAGGAGCGATCTCCGATCTCTCTCTTTTTTCCTTAGGGTCTGGGATCCCTTTTCGAGAGGAGAGGGGGCTCTATTTATAGATTTTTGGAATGGCATGACCCATAAATAGGTGGAGAATCAAGGGTTAGTTGGGAGTGGTTGGATGGATGGCCGATCTTGAATCCCTTGATTATGAACCACTCGATTGATGTTTGAATGTCATAGTGATGTTGGAATTTAGTGAACTTGGGCTCGTTGGATTCGTCTCGTCGAGCCGCTCGATTTGATTATAAGCTTGTTATGTTTGGAATCCGTTTGGTAATCCAAATTGTGGTTTGAACCTTCCAACAGCGCTTCGAGTCCTTGATTTCGACCCATTTGGGCTCGGATTGAGTCGAATTTGGTGTCATTGGGTTCGTATTTCCGAGACGCTCAGTTCGACTATAAGTTCGCTGAAATCGGAGTTCGAATGGTCTCCGAATTAATTTTTGAAGTTTCCAACTTGATTTTGCATCGAGATTCACGCCCAATTAAGATAATTTTTTGACGACCTATCCATTCCTATAGGATTGGCTTAGAGGACATGATACAGGAAAAGACCCCACATATAGTCAGGTGTTATATATTGCTTATAAATGCATATGACATGTGTATATATGATAAATCATGTAAGTAACATGATAGGATATGATATATACATGCTGTAGGAAATGCTTGATACAGACATGTGATATGACTGATAAAATTTATATATGGGCACAAGATATATATGAACTATATGATATACATGATATATATAACATATGGTATTGGTGTTTTATGACATGCATAAACATTCCATCATATGACACTATATATAAGATTTATATAATCAATACGACTACTAATTGATACATTAAATTTGATAGGATTAATAATTTACATATAAATGAGGTACATGGATATAATAGATAGTTGTATTAATTTATATGAGATAATACATGAAATATTTTGTAATTGATGGGTATAGAAAATGATAGAATATTAATCCTATATATGGATACTGATAAATGATTATTTTTTTTATACTGATAAATGATTATGAATCAGCTTGCTTACATTGATTTTCATTGCTCATATGAGATAACATTTTTTACATTTATCGCCACATATTTTTATAATTATATGTTCATACTAATATTAATATTGTTGGAATGATTACATGTAAAATACATCGGTTGTATTGTATTAATCAAAGATGTAGGTTTTTGTAATCTATTAAGTTGTTAGCTCACTCAATGATTTTTACATATTTTCAGTAAGGGATCATGAACTACTGGAGTGAGAAAGATTAGGCTTTTCTATAGGTTTTCTTTTATTTTTTGTTTTTTTAGTTTCTTTTGTAGTTAAGAGTAAAGAAAGATAGAATGATATATTTATTGGTCTCTTAGCTATTATATATGCAATTATGAAGAATGAAAGTGAAAATGTTTTTGAAGTCTATGATTTGGAGTTACTTCCACTAGTTTTTACTCATTAAAATTAGATTAGTAACTCTTGTAAGTAAAAAAGATCTTGTGCCAATGTTGAGGAGAAGCTCGGGTGAAGAGAGAGAAGCTCCACAAAAGTAGGAAGAATTTTGAAGAAGATTTTGAAGAATTCGGGTGCCATTGTTGGAGATGGAAGAAGGTGGCCGGTCATCCATAGATGACCGGAACACCAAAAAATTGCTATCTACCGCGAGTCCAATCATGTTGGATTCAAGAGGTAGATTCTCCTTCAAACGCATTTCCCCTTTTCGGATTTTGGAAACTCCTCTAGTCATAAGAGAGGGAGGATTGAATGCTATGCATAAACCTTTGCCGGTTTCAAGCAAAGGGAAAGAAATTATTTCTTTTTTGAATGATAAGTCAAAATCTTTGTCGGCTATCATTTCTGAACCAAATTATAAGGAAGCATCTTCATCAAGAGGAAGTTTTGCTGATATCTTGAAGAATGACTTTTATATTAACAAAAGTAAGGTTAATATCAAAATTCCAAGTACTACTTCAATTTTGGATAATTCTAATGAGTGGGTTAAAAAACCTCACATTAAAATTAATTTTAGTGAAATTCATGATGATATTGGGGATGCAAATGTTGTCATACTTGACAAGGAAAAGGAAAAAATCTAATGCTCAAACTTTGAGCAATTCCTTGGTTGTTAAAATTCTTGGAAAAAACTATCCTTTTTCTAAGTGTTCATTTGAATTAAGGAAGCAATGGTAAAAATATGGAGGATTTCATATAACATTACTTGGTCTAAATTGGCTCCTTTGTTCATTTCAATCTCATGAAGCCATGGAGAAAGTTCTTAATGGAGGCCCTTGGCTTGTAGGGGGTTTTGTGGTAGGTTTAGACAAATGGTCTCCTACCTTCTCTCCTAATTCTTTGGATGGGTTCTCTTCTCCAATTTGGGTTCGTCTTCCTCATTTGCCATGACATTGTTGGGATGAATCCAATATTACTAGAATTGTTTCTAGAATTGGAACTCTATTATTATTGGATGGTAACATGTTTAGATGGGGGAGAAGGGAGTTTGCTAGAGCTTGCATTCGAGTAAATTTGAATTCTAAGCTCCCCTCTGGAATTTGGGTGGAAGGACTTTATAGTAGATTTTTTCAAAAGTTTGAATATGAAAATCTATCATCTTTTTGCTTCAAATGTGGTAAAATTGGACATATTGATTATGTATGTCCTAATTCAACACATAATCAAGATCCTCTTGTTAACAATGTCCATTTCAGTTCTTCTCAAACTGAAATAAATTCTTTTGGGCCTTGGATGCATGTGAAGTTCAAAAATAAGAGGAGGATAATTCCAGAAAAAAAGCATTTTAAAATTGTCTCAGCCTTGGATAAACCAGCTGATGTTTGTGTTAATGCTGCCTTGAAAGATGCTGAAGGAAACGGGTTTATTAGTTCAGAAGTTCTTGTTGTTCCTTTGGTAGATCGGGACATTGCTAAAATCTAGGAAGGTGGTGAAAGGCAGTTAGACAAGGAGCTGATTCTTTCATTGTTGATCCAACTTTTTCATAAAAAATTCAAATTCAAATCCCTAATATTATGGAGGAGATCAAGGAGAATTATAAGTCTCCTGATTTATTTATGGAACAAACTCAGAAAGTTTAGAATTCAAATTCTGAATTACCTATTCTTTTGGCTGATCCCGTTGGAATGGACTGCATTATTCCTTTTATAAAAAATGTAATTTCGGGAGATTATGGATCAGATATTAATGTCAGTAAGAATTTGAATTCAAATCCTGAATTCAACTTCCCTGAAATCGTGGAAGCTATTAAGGAAAGAGGTTGTAAAGCTTCACTAGATGCTGACCCAACCGATCCATATCAGGTTGCTGAAATTCAGGAAGCTAATAAACCATAACTTGAATTCAATAATTCAGATTCTCAAGAGGAAATATTGGAAGCTATTTCCAGCATTAATGCTGATTTAATTTCAGCTTCTAAACCTGAAATAAAAAACAATATTTGCTTATTAAGAGATTCTTCTCCAATGTCAGTTGTTAGTTTGAATTTTAAGAAAATGTCTCTTAAAAAAGTCTCCAAGGAGAGTAAGTCCCCGGTATCTAAGCACTTATTGTTCAAGGAACTTCAAGCATTAGGACCGGGGAAAGATCTACTTAGAAGGAAGATGGATGAAGTCAAAGTGAAGAACTGTATAAGGGGTTCTTCTTCCCTTTTATCTCATTAATATGAATGATGGTTATCCCGTTGAAAACATCAAAGTGGATAGATACTTGAAGTTGAAGCAAATTATCAACAGGTTTGGAGTAATGCTATTATTGATTTCTGACTTTGGAAGTTGGAAAAAGCTTATGGAATATCTATCAATGATATTCTTAAGTAAGTTTTGGAATTTTTTGTTAAAATGTCTGAATATCTATCAATGATATTCTTAAGTGATTTTTGGATTTTTTTGTTAAAATGTACTTTCCTTTTTTGCTTTTGTTGCTTCTTTTTTCTTCAAGTTTGTCTTTTTAAACTTCTTCTAATTGATTATGAGATCTTTACTAAGTCTTATTCTCTAACTGGATGGGAACTCTGGGATACTAATCAACCCTCGGGTTGTTTATTCCTTTGGTATCCCATGCATCTCAACAGTTTCAAATAGGAAATAGTGGGTTTCATATCATTTATAATAAGTTTAAATTAACAAATTTATGTCCAATAAGGTCCATTTTTTATTTTAAAAAAGGAACCATTAGTTTCTTTTACCTAGTTTGTATTAGGTTGTCCTTTCTTTTATAATTAATGCAATTTTGCATTTTCTCAAAAAAAAAAAAAAACTCTTGTAAGTTAATTAAGGGATTTAAAATAGATAATTCTTTTAAAATGTAATATGGGACTATGATAGTTCATTCTCAGTATGCTCACGATAAGTCAAAGGAAAATTTAGACATGTTTGATAATCATCTAGGATCCTTACAAATCTAGGGATATGAAATTCTAAAAAAAGAAATTAGCAAATTCACCCTTAAATGTGCATTAGCAGGTTTTTTCTCTATTCTAGGTTTATATTTTAGAGCAAAATTGAAGTCCTGAAGATATTTGACCCACTTTGCATGCTTTATAATAAATTTATTTTAGGTGTTTATGGATTTTATAGCATGGTGATCGGTGTTTAGAATGAATTCCTTGTGTAAAAGATAATGCCTCTATTCTCTTAATGTTTGAAAGATGGAAAAAAATTATTTGTCATATGTTGAGTATCGTTGATTAGCCTCATTCAAAATTTTGCTAGAAAATAAATTACGGTTCTTATAACATAGGACACATCCTATACCTACACCAAAAACTTCACATGTGACCTCAAATGTTTTATTAAAATATGAAAGTTTTAAAACAATAGATGAGGTCCTAAGGACTTTAATTTGTTACATGGCCTTTTGTGAAGATATAGTCCATTCAAATTTATCCCTTTTAAAATATGTGTGATAGGAGCTACAATAGTACTAAAGTTCTTGATGAACCTTTGATAGAATGTAGCTAAACCATAGAAGTTGCACACATACAATAAAGCTCTTCGGGATAAGCCAATTTAAGATAGATTGAATTTTGATGGGATTAGCTTTCAAGCCATCAACAATTATAATAAATCCAAAAAAAGTGACCTCATGCATGCAAAAGAAACATTTATTAATATTTATAGGAAGTTTTATTTTTCTATATCTTAACTAAAACTTGTATTAGGTGGTCTTTTTCATTTGAGAAGAAAATTAATGTCATCAAAATATACCACAAAATATTTTTGAATAAAGGAAGCTGTTATTTTAGGAATGTTATTTTAGATATATCAGGTGCAACATCTCTCATATGAAGTAGGTAACATGATCCAAGTTCTAAAAATTCTTTTTGAATAATATTGAATCCTACCTTGATAACATTAATGTTCATAAATGATTGTGAAATTATAGGATTCTTAGACAAAATGTTAGAAGAACCCTCCCTATTAATAGGGGAAAACATGATTAATTGATGTTTATAATTCTTCCCATGGCTAGGCTTAGGTTTAAGTTCCGAGTAGGGTTTTTGAGGAGAAGTAGGAAAGATCTTATGTGGTGGAATTTGCATTCCTTCTCAAGAAGTTTTTGGTGCATGAGTGAGAGCAAAAATCTTATGGGGAGGTGTGATAGGCTCCTTTTCATTTGGTTTCAAAGGAAGGAGTTTAATGGTAAATTTGAACACATTTCTGTTCTCTCTTGTGTAGTGAATGACATTCATGTCAAAGAGCTAAGGTCGACCTAATAAGACATTTGTGATTTATGTGGAAAGGACATCACACCAAATGTGATCAATATAACTTCCAATCTTAATAGGCAGTAAACATCGAGTAGTAATAGGTAAGGAAGTGTGATCTAAACAAGAAAAATGAAATGGCTCTAGATGAGGCTCATATTTAAGGGTAGCCCTAGTGAGAGCATGAGTGAATATTACATTCATATTGGTCCCTCCATTGATCACTATTTCACACCTCTTTTCTTTGCATATGACATATGTGTATAAATAAAGAGCCAATGATTCATTTCATATTTTTTGTCAAAATTGGATAATTAACATTATACTATATCAAAAAAATAGATTAATGCTTCACCACCGAGTTGAAAAGAGAAATGAAATTTACTTTCATGGTTAAACACATCATAAATTATTTTCAATTCATCTCAAGGATAAAAGTGACATTCACCTATCATTTAAAAAATAAAATTAATCAAGCATATACTTTAGTCTATGTACAAAATTTTTTCCCCCAGCTCTAGCAAACTTAAATAAGGTTTATTTTATACTGGGTTCTTGGGCTCCTATAGAGGCAATCCTCTAAAGTTAGTTACATCTCCTGATATAAAATATTCAATTAAAGTGGTGATCAGACTTATTTTAGGTTTAAATTTTAATAGATTTGATATGAAGATTTAATGATTTTAATCAATCATTTTGAAAAAACTTTAGTGTTTATAAAACTTATTTGAAGGTTAGGATAATCTTCATGGACTGAAGTTTGGGAGGTGAAAATGTATCTAGGCTTATGCTCGCTGGAGTGCGCTATGAGCTAACCACATTAGCACATAATTTTAAAATCATGATTACTTGGTCTAATGTATGAAAGTAAGAAAGGAGCTTTTAGTACTAACATAAAGGATTTTGGTTAAAATTTTAAATTAGAGCATAGTAATATGAGTTGGTTCAGATGAACCTAACTAATACATTTTCATGCAAAGACACCATAAACTCTAAATTTTATTTTTAGTCAACACTAAATTTCTAAAATTTTCTAAATATGAGATTTTCTAGAAAAATCTAGCATTGTAATGGCCTTAAGCCCAATGGGAAAAGTAAAGTTCCCCGGTGATGAAATGCCCCTAATGTGATTTGGTTTAGTGTACATTGCAAAAAAATTAAAATGCATATATGCATTTATGTCATGATAAAGGTGTTCATGTATATGGTACTACTATCGTATCATCTTAGAACTAGCATACATTTTCCTACAATGTCTAGAACATGCATACCGAAAGAAACCTATGAAAAATATGCCCTCTAATGTAAATCTATCACCCCTATGTATGCTATACATGTAACATGAAGTAGTATAAAAGAATATTGTATACATAAAATTTTTATTAATTTATTTTTAATGCAAAATATAAACCAGAGTTTATTAAAAGATATGGTGGTCAAGCTCCACCATAAAATGCTTAGATTTCTACTCCTACGAATGTATGTTTAAATGTATTTGTTTATTGTCTTCTAGCTTCATGTCTCCCATTGGATTTGAAAAAGGTAATGTTTATCAAAGGAAGATAAAGCATTTTCTTTTGAAGCCCTATGTTTATAGGAAAATACCTTTAAACCTTTTATAACTCTTTATACAACTCGATCCAGATACATCTAGACATTTGACTTTTATATTTACATTGAAAGCCTAAGTAAATTCTAAAAACTCTATGCTATAAGCAAAGCATATAAGCAGAAAATAAAAGTGCAATAGAATCCTATATCCAACTTCTAAACATAGAGTACTATGTAGGTAAAAGTGCGTAAACATATATGATTATGAGTAATACTGAATATAAATTAATATACATAACATGCCATCTAAGTAAGGCATCTGCATGAACACTAGAATTATCATTGATCTAGCCTAAGCTAAAGTCATTTTTCCTAGCAAACTATAGATATTGTGTAAAGAAGGAAGTGTGGCTTTTATATATCCTAAGGAGTTTTATTATTAAATATAAGGAGTTTTGATTTGAAATTATTTGTTTATTATAAGTAAATGGGTCTTTGATTTAAGTTTAAATCTTAATGATTTAAAATTTTATTAATCATGTTTTAATGTGTATGAGTTTGATTATTAAATTTTAAAGAACCATATAAGCTAATGACTCCAACGTAAAGAAGCCACTAACCTATAAGTTCTAAGGCTAATAATATAATGCATTCATTCTGTCTTATAGGGTAGAGTGATTGCATAGAGTCCTTAAAGTTTTATTTTAATATTTTGATTAATGATTTAAAAGAAAATTATCATAAAAAAATATGTTAATTAAAATACTTAAAATTGCTTAGAAGCACTCAACCTCACATCCTAAGCCTTATAAATAAAATGCATGCATGCCATCTAAAAGGAATCAAACATATGCATAGAAGACTTCAATTTATTAAAGATATATTAAATACCTATAAATTTAACACATTTATATCCTTCAATGGAATCAAACAAAATGCATAGAGGTATTCTTAAGTTTAAGGGTTTATTAAGTGAGTTGATGTGTTAGCTTTAAGTTTAAATTGTTTAGGTTAGTTGTCTTGAGTTTAAGTGAGGTGATTTGAGTAATTGGATTTAAATTTTATGTTTTAAATTTAATTTAACATTATTTTATTTTATTTTATTTATTTAAGACTTATTATTATTTATTTAATCTTTTAATTATTTATTTAATTCCTTCCTTCTAGAATGAACTTGGTTGAGTTTTGATTAATCAAATTAATCTCAAATGTTCATGTGAACAATATAATTGATTAGGAATAACCCATGGTTTAATCCCAAAAATTTGAGATTAATTGAAATAATATTTAATTTTAAATTATTTTATTTAGTTAATTACTAATTAAAGTTTAATTTTAAATTAAATTAATTTTTAGTTAAAATTAAAGATTAATTTAAAATTTTCTTTGTTATAAATTTAATTTAGAGTTATTTTCAATTTAATTTATATTTTTTATGATTTTTTTAATTAATTGTGAATTTTAGAAATTTCAGGATTTTCATTAAAATAAAGTAAAAAAGAATTCAATGGGTACCAACTAGGAAAAGGCATCACAAGAAAACCTTCCTCAACAAAGCACAACAAAGAAGAGTGGAATGAAACAAGCTAAAACTACCCATACATGTAAAGAATACCTTATTGGGGTTCATCCTCACCTCCATCCATCTTAAATAAAGGCTGATTTTAGGGTTTTGGTTTTGACTATTCTGATGAACTCTAATTACGGTAAAATTAAATCCTAGGGTTCATCATGTGAGTAAGTTTATTTCATTTAAGTTTCATCCCTGTGGTATGTTAAGGAAATTTCCGAGATTTATTTTAAGTTCACTAGCATAACCATAACTTACATTTTTCTAGGTGTCTCTAGTGTTCAAGGTTTACAATTGGAGGTGTTTAACAATTGTAAGAATGTAAAAAAAAACTACATAAATTTGGGGACCTAATTTTAAGATTAGGTGAATTAAATTCCCATTGTTTAAAGTAAAATAATTACCTCTAACTCTTATAACTTAATAACAAAGCTTGGGGACTTTAACTTGTCTAAGGAAAATTTGGGGAAGCTAGGAACATCCTGTAGTTTATTCTGTCCAAAATTTAGCCCAAGTTAGTTCGTGGTTTGAGATAATTAAATGAAAAATTATATACATTCAATTGTATAATATTCTATTTCCATAATTCAAAATCCTCCAAAAATAATTTTAAAATGTTAACTAGCTCACCCTGGTGTTATGTGGTCATTTATGACATTTGGTCAAGAAATGAAACTAGGGTAAATTTTCTAAGTTTCTAGCTATTTAATTAATTTATAATTAATATTGTAGGGTTATATCTAACGGTGGGCTGGCTCAACCTTAGACTTCCACATGATGATGCATTATTGGTCCATATGAATGCTGACTGTTATGCCACTTATCTAGCATGGCAACTACAGGAGCCGTTCGATAACATGTGGAATGATTGAGTGGTCAGGATAGAGTATGACGGATAGTGGGTGTGGAGAATGTTTTGAAAGTTCGTTCGGGATGTTAAGCCCTATGAACTTAGTCCCAAGTTAACCAAGAGGGGGGGTGAATTGGTATTTTAAAAATTCTTAAGACAAAGAAATAAATTCACAAACCAAATCACACCACCAAACCAAATGCGGAATTTAAAAGTGCGGAAGCAAAAATAAGAACACAAGATTTATAGTGGTTCGGTCGACTCGACCTACGTCCACTCCTTGGAGGCACCCTCCAAGTATTGCACTACAAAACGTGACTCTCCTTTAGCCCCCACAGCTAGGCGGAGAAGCCCTCACAAGAAACTCCTTTTTGCCACCTCGGCAAGGCAGAGAACCTACCTCCTTTTGCTTCCTCCTGAAGCTGGCAGAGAACCACAACCAAAGGCAAAACTCCTTACCTCTACCGACCCTTCCACGGACGAGAAACTCCAGACGAAAGACAAGCAGAGCGATCCTTGAGCAACCCTTGTGAATCCCCTCACAAGCTCCCCCTCACAAGATCCTCTCTCTCTCCCTCTCTCTCTTTCTCTCCTCAAGGTCTTCTCAGGTCAAGGCAGCAGCCAAAGGTCTCTCAAAAACGTTGAAGAAGAGCTCTTTAAATAGAAGAGCTCAAGAGGAGCTCATTAATTGCAAGTAGCCGACTTTATCGTCCAGGCCGATATGGACATCGGCCTGGCCGATTAGTACAAATCAAGGAAGATCGGCCAGAGCACAGCCCTGGGAACAGTCCTGGACGATTGAAATTTGGCTTTATCGTCCAGGCCGATCTCACGATCGTCCATGCCGATCTCACGATCGTCCTGGCCGATTAGTTCAAATAAGAGGTAAATCGTCCTGAGCACAGCCCTGGGAACAGTCCTGGCCGATTAAAATTTGGCTTGATCGTCCAGGCCGATCTCACGATCGTCCTGGACGATATGATCGTATCAATCATCCTTAATTACTCCCTTGATTTCCTGATCAATTAAGGCATAATTTGGTAATTTCGTCCTGGCCGATCCTGGAATCGTCCTGGACGATAATTTAAAATTCAGTATGCCTAAACTGTCTAAGGCGGCTATCTCTTTCTATTTTGATCTTATCGTCCTGGCCGATACACGTATCGTCCAGGCCGATATGTTAATGTCGGCTGCCTTAATTAAGAATCCTTAATTAGACTTTCTGTTTTAAGCTGATCGTCCCGGACGATATAAATATCGGCCGGGCGATGTGGGCAAAAACAGAATTTCTAAGCCTCTCAAGTGTGTGTGTGAAGGGTTACTTAGCATCAGTCTTTTTGATTTATTACAAGTAGACTCAAAAGGTGAAAAATAAAATTAAAGACTGACTCAACCCTAAACCTACGCGATCCTGGACTTGGCTTCCTCTTGATCGTCCGATCTTCGACTCCTGAAAAGTTAGAAGCAACAAGTAGTCCAAGAGAAACAGTGTTTGTCAATCATCAAAACATAAGCCATGAAAAAATAGATTTGCAACATGTTTAAATCACTATTTGAATTATGGATGAGATGATAAGATCATAACCATTTTTAGTAAAACACGGGATATCAATGGTTATGGTTTCATCTTTCCAAACATATTGCTGAGAAACCCTAGTTTGCAAGAAGCTTCCAAACTCATTGTATACTCAACTAAATTGCATGAAACTTCACATAGATCTTTCTAAAGATTTAATGAATAATGGGTAGGTGTTTATAAGTTTTGATATGGAGTGCATGGAATGCTATTTAAATCCCTAAATGCTAAGCTAGGGGTTTTTTTTTACCTCAATAAGGCGAATCTTAGGGAGAGTTTTAAGGCTTTTTTTTTCCTTAGCTCCTCTAGCATAGGTTTAGTGAAGGAGTCAAGCTTGGAGGAGCAATAAGTGCAGAGATTGAAGACATTGGATGGAATACCTCTCCACCACCTCCTATCACTGGTGCTAAGCTCTAAATGACCATAAAAGATTGGAGAAGTGTAGAAGAAACTTTGGGAAGTAAAAAAATGAAATACTGGTCTGCATAGTGGAGTACAAGGTAGGGAATAAGGTGTTAATGATGATTTTCACACTTTTTTTTATTGACGCACTAGCATTTACATGGATGGATAGGATGCATCAGAGCTCTACTATGGTGCTCAATAACTATCCCAAATGGTTATATAGCATAAGAGTGACCTTAAAAGAGTGAAAAAGTATGGAGTCACTCTCACCTAAGGGAAACCACTTATTTTATTTTAGGCTAAACCATGAGTTAAAGCAAGGTTAGAGAATGCTTAGAAATAATCTAGAATGATTTTGAGTGGCTTGAATCAACTAGAGAGAAGTGGAGATGTCAATTCAAATGATTAGACAACTTTGAAAATTTTGGCATTTTATACTATATTGACCAGTCAATAGGTCAAAGATGACTAGGATGAACTCTATGTAGTCTCTGATGGCTATTTGGGCTAGATATATGAGGTTTAATACATTAGATTTAGAGTTTCAATTTCAAACTTAATTTTGCATGAATTTGAACCATTTTAAATTGGTTGACCTTGCCAACTTTATAAAAAAGGTCTCCAATGGTCTTAAATGGTCAAAAGCAAGAGAAAATTTGAATTTGAAGTTATGGTGAAATTAGGTATTGATTGAATTTTAGTGTTTTAGCTAAACTAGTCAAGTTTGACTAATTTAGGTAGATTTAGCCAAGTTAACTATTAGTTGGGCTAGGTTGACTAAACATCTTCAATCCACTAGGAGCTCAATTTATGTTAATTTGGTGATGTTATGATATAAATTGGAGTTTTAATTGAGTAAATTAGGTGTTTGATCTATTGGTCTAGATTGAACCAATTTAACTGAGTCAAATGAGGTAATCTCTAGCTTTAGCACTGACTTAAGGTCCTAGTGTTGATATATTTTATATGTGAAGCTCCAAATGGAATAATTTGAATAATGATTGAAGTCAAAGTTTAGTGTACTATAAGGAGTAGCGCACTGAGCATGTTGATTGTAGTATAATATTTGAATGTTTAGATAACCTCATATAGAAATAAGGTCAATAAATGCACCCCAAATAGGTGTGACAAACTTGAAAAGTAAATCACAAATGTTGCCATTGATCAAAATGATCAATTGGATACAAAGGATGTTTAGTGTAGATTGATTGAAATTTATTTTGATTTAAGCTCAAATGGATACTTAAATGAAAATAATTCCTCACAAGTAGATTCAAGTGGTTAGATCAAAATGATATCTAAAATCATATACCTAATTAACTAGAACTTAAAGAATAGATGCTACTGAGAAAACATATATTAATTTTAAGAATTAAATGTTTGAACTTGGATGGGAGATATATCCCAAACAATGAGAATTAGATGTTTATATCAGAATAACTACCTGATCAACTAGAGTTTAAAAGGAAAGGATGTCACTTGGAAAACTTACACCAATCCTAGAAAATAAGATTTAAACATAAATGGGAAATAAAATCTAGATTAGGAGTATAAATGATACACTGTTGAAGGTGGGTAAGTATTAATTTTAAGTGGCACTGGAGCTTATAGAATACCATGAAATACATTTACACATAATTGATAATTTTATATGACTATAAAGTATTTAGGATACCATGTTGAAGATAGATCTACACCTCTATTTTTGGTCAAAGCATATAGGACACAAAGTTGAAGATGGGTTTACTTCCAATAGCTATTTTTAGGTAGATCAAAATGATACCTTTAAAATTATCCCCAATCGACTAAAATTTAAAAGAAGAGGAGCAATAAGAAGACCATGTCAATCCTTAAGAACCACTAAATTATCTAAAATGAGATATAGGAAATTTTTAAAAAAAAAGTCTATTACTTTTAATGTAATTCTCCAAACCAATCTTATCATCTAGACCCAATTTATTTTTTTAACTTTAACAATTCTAGAAACTTAAATTTCATGATTTTCTATTGAAAATAATTTTAATATTTCGTACATTATAATACTTCTTGAGGTACCATCTACTGATAGGTAACATGGGACAATCTTCTTTTCAATTAGCCAAGTGATAAGAACCTCCTAGGTAGACTTTATCCACCATAAACAAACCCTCCCACATCGATTCAAATTTGTTACCTTTCTTTCGATGGGCCAAAATGGGTCTTCAGAGAACTAGGACCAAGTATCCAACTTGGAAAGTTCATGGACAAACCAATTTATCCTGAGCTTTAATTGTTATAGCTTTGTATAACTTGAGGCTTTGTTGTGTTGGAAGTCACTTCTCTTCTAAGCCATTGAGCTCTTCCAATTAGAATTTAGCATTGCATTATGATGTTAAGTTTTAATTTTCTAAAATCATGAGTGGAGGTAGTTGCATTCTAAAAGAGAAAATATCTACAACAAAAATTAAAGCACAAGGAATAGATTGAGTTGGAGTTCTATACATGGTTTTGATACTCTCCTTTTATGGGTCATTCCCCCCACCCCCCCAGCAAAAAAAATAATAATAATATACCTCAAGACCTATTTGAATAATTTGGATGATAACAGATATATGCATGGATGTTCAAGTGCTCTCCCTGATGCTGCAAAGGTTCCCTTCGCGAGATCCTTCATTCATGGGGACTGTGGGGTCTCGCATGTGGATCAAGTCGGGGCAATCTTCTAGACGGTGGGATCATCTATTCTGCCTCTTTCCTTGCTCTTATTTTTGATATGTTCAAGGAAGTTACCTACCATGTTTTCTTCTGTAATGCTCCACCTTTACTAGGCTAGGGCTTCACCCTAGCCTCTGTATCTTAGGTTTCTTCGTGGGTTTTTTGAGATTTTGCTCTGGTTTTCATTCCTTTCTTCATTTGTTCTTTTTGAATTTTTTAGCATGGTTTTTTTATGTCCTCCATCTTTAAGCGTAACGATATTATCTTTCTTGCTTGTAAGAATAGTTCTAAATCATTCAAAGATGTTTTATTAGGAATGGATGCTTTGGTGGACTTTCCAAATTTGAAAGTTACTATGCTTAGGGGTTTGTTGATGTTATGGGTCTCTAAGGAAGAAATTCTTCATCTTGCTATACCTTTTGATTTTGCTTTAGTTGGGAAATTTCCATTTCAAAGGTCAATGTTTGATTCAATTAAAACTTTTTTTTTTCAACCTCAAACAATCTGGTGAGCTTTCTATCACTATCTTGGATCAAAGCATTATTCTGATTAACCTGTATAATGATCTTGACTATAGTAATATTTTGGTATATAGATCATACTTCGTTTATGTGTTTTATGAAGTTGATAAAATGGACTCCTTTTTTTGATTTATTGGAAGAGTCTCTGATCATCCCTATTTGTATCTTATTTGTAGAACTTTGCCCCCGTCTTTTTCTCCTCATATTCTTTTTAGTTTGGGATTTGTGTTTGGTCGACTGCTTCATATGGATAAAGCCACTATTGTGGGTTCTAGGCTATTCGTTGCATGTATTTTGGTGGAGATGGACATTTCTAAGTCCTATCCCAATTTTGTTTTGATTGGTCCTAAAAAATTTGGTTATAATCTAAAGGTGGTTTTAGAAGGTTTGCCTAGTTTTGTTCTCACTATAAAGTTGTGGGTCATATAAATTTTGAATGTGTTAAATTGCATCCTCAGTTGAGGAAGGCTGACATTTCTATTCAATTGGACATTAGTTCATTCCCAAACCCCATTGTGGAGTATGGTGTTCTGGATTTAAATGAACTAGAAACATATATTGCCCTATTATGGAGGTTGGGATTCTAACTTTAAATTATCTAGAAATGAATATTGTTCCTTTTTTTGCCGGGGATTCAGATAATATGCTTTTGAATGATTATATCCCTACTTCTGATAATGGGAATTTAGTTCGTGTGTTTCCCCTAATATTTTTCCTTCTGAAATTATATGTGTTAATAATAATGTTAATTCTCCTTTACTTACTCCCTCTAATGCTAATCTTTAGTGAACTTGGATTCTAATGGTGAGAATATGGATAAAATTGCTATTAATTATGATAGCTCTTATACTCATTTAATTTCTTCCACTACTAATTTAAAAATGTCAAATGAAGATTTTAATGTAATGGGTAAAATTGTGGCTTCTAGATCTAATCCTATCTTGATTTTGGATTTACCTATTTAAGAAATGGATGCTTCTAATTGTGTTCTGATTACTTTGTTGGTGAGCACAATGTTGACTATGTTGATCACTATGATTGGATGGAGGAATTCTTGGGTAATATCTATTATAATCCTTATAGGAAAATAGCCTATTACTGACAGATTTTTGATGGCTTTCCAGCGGACTAATTTCCGGTATATTTTTTGGTAGATTTCTAAAAAATTACAATGAAATATTTCTAACAAATTTTTTATAGATTTTTCGGCAGAGTTTATGGCAGATTTCTGATGGATTTATTTCAGGCGGACTTTTCGACGAATTTTCTGATGGATTTAATAATTTTTGAAAAAATATATTTTAGTGATTTAAATAATTAGTAATTTTATGGCTCATTTTAATTAATTATTATTTTAATAATTTAATTATTTAATTATTAATTATTAATTATAATTTAATAACTTATCTTAATTAAATAATTAAAAAAGCTATTAAATTAATAATTAATTTAAAATTGATTTAATAATTTATTTTAATTAATTATTAATTTAATGGCTTATTTATTAAGTTTGATATATATATATTTTAATTTATTTTAAATTTTAATACTGCTCATAGTATTGAAATATAAAATATATAACACATTAACACATTTTGCACTGCAGCAAAGTGGAAGGCTCTCTGAATTTCCTCCAAGGGGTTGGGGTTTGAATTAAGGCAGGGATGCGCTGGCGATCATGTTTGATTCAGGCTAACTGCCAGCTTACGCAGGCAGGCGTAGGCTCGGGCTGCAGGCACGGGTTCGGGATGGAAGTTTGTTGGTTGGGGGCAAGGGTTCGGGCAGGCGGGTTCGCTTGTTGGGGGCCCGGGTTCGGGCTGCATGTGCGTTTGCGGGGGGTGGGTTCGAGCTGGTTGGCGGGCTTTCTTCACGGGTTTGGGCATGGGTTTAGTTATTTTTTTAATTATTTTATTCTGGCGGAATTCCTCCATCGGACAGCCGTTAGAAAATTTTTTCTGGCAAATTTTGTTCACTGGAATTTTTTTTCAATGCTTATTTTACTGGTAAAAATTTTTTTATCGGACGGGACTGACGAGACGTTCGATCAGTTGCGGCCCTGAAATTGGTGACGAAAATCTCATTATGCCTCCCTCAGGTGCTATAAAAATGAGACCGATGCCAGCTCGAGCCTTTGCAAGATTTGGAGGTCGAACAGGTTTCATCGACGATGCCCCGTCAAAGTACATCTCCCAAAATTGTCATTTCTTCTCTTCCTCGATCTGCATGATCTGTTCATCAGGCAAATCAAACGCGAGCCCCTCCTCAGGCGGATTCCTCCTTTTGCTCCTCAGCCTACGGGGTATTAGCAACCGTTTCCAGTTGTTGTTCCCCTCCCAAGGGCAGGTTCTTACGCGTTACTCACCCGTCCGCCAACACTCCTTGCGTGAGGACAATCATCATCTTTGGCGACACTCTACTTCGCATCGACGACACCGACATCAAAATCATCCAATTTCTTTTCAAAGGAGCTAGTTTCACTAGCATAAGTGAAAGCGCTAGTTTCACTGGCGTAAGTGAAAGCGCTAGTTGAGGGTGGACGTAGTGAAGGGTAGACCGTCGGGAAAAAGGCGTGGTTGGAAGGAAGTCAGGATTCTAGTCTGCACTAGAGCACATAAAAGAATGCAACTAATTACTCGTAGAAATAATTATGCATAAAAGTCAAAGAAGAAATTCCTCAAGAAGCGACCATGAATAGGAGGTAATGGGTGAGTGCCCTCTTTCTCTACTAAAAGATATGCTCCTCCTTCATATATAACAATTCCAATTTCCCACCTTCAGACAAGAACTCAGTCTCCTACTTAAAATGTTTGAGGTTCTCATGTGCTCATGATATTCAAGCACCCATCTTCTCCCCCGAAGTAGCACATCTGAAAGCCTCGTATTTCAAATTGACAGGTTTTTGGGGCTAGGCATGAGGGTAGGGTCCTCTTTCATTCATAGCACGACATGACATAAGCTATTTCTGGAGAGGTAGAAAGAACAAAACTCTTGCCTTTTCTTCTTTCATTAATAGTTTCACTAAGACCTCCTATTTCTTATAGGACAAAGACCTCAGCCATGGATGCGCTAGCGAGTGAACTAGGTGTTTTTTTTTTGGTAGAGCCGAGGATCGGTTCAAGAAAGAACGTCAAAGAAAGGTTCCCTCTTCGGAACCTAGGTTCATCTCGTGTAGTGATTGTGGACTCGTACAAGCATATGGAGTCGACGGTTGATGTATCAGACTCGACCCTGTCTTTCGTAGCATGCAGTCGAGTCTGATGTCGGTCATATAGAACACCAACACATAGAAAGAGGGCTGGAGGAACCAGTCCATGACTTGACATCGGTGGAATGCTACCTCCAATTCCCTGTATGTTCGATAGAGCCAAAGATTCCCCCCACTGATCGGAGTACGCCGATTACCCCCCGAACTGTAGGGCTAGGTCCCGAGTGTTGAGTAGCAGGTCATGGTCAACAAGCCAGGAAAGGAGCAAGCAAGGGACATGCCGAACACCTACCTTTCCAACTAAGTCCAACGTTTCATTGGCGATGTGTTCCGTCGTCAGCAAGCGGTGGCGCCCTTTTCCCTAAAGATTTTGGGGACAGAAAATCGTTCGGTAATATTCTCACAAAGGTGGGCATTTACCCAAGGCACTTATATTCTGAGTGATTCTACCCCTCATTGGAGAATCATTCTCTATGTGCTTAGTGCCCAAATATTAGATAATGAGGGGACTTCTTCTTCTTCTAACTGCTCGTCCTGAGCTTGATCTTCTTGAGAGGTTGTTGTTTTAGAAGAAGTGGGCCCTGCCTCATTGCGTCGTCGGTAGCCACGTGTTTGATGTGGCTCATCACCATGCCCCACCATGTAGACTCTTTTTTGCAAAGTGCCAGGTGATTGAGTTCATTTAGATTCAATTGAGAATGGAGGATGGGAGCAAAGTAAGGAATGAGAAAAGGCGCTAGAAGTGAATACACGAAATCAGATGGAAAATCAGTTCGTTCCAGTGTCCTGTTAGCTGCTAGTCAGATTTCTCAAGGAGAGCGAAGAATTTTCTCATAGAAAATCCACCGATAATACGTTATTTTCCTGTAGTGGATGGGGACATTTTTTATGCTTGTTCTAAAGTGTCTTTAGAGGATACTAATTTAGGTTTTCTAAAAATTGATAAAGTTGGTTTCTCTATGGGTTCTAGAAAGAAAAATAAGAAAAATAAATTTAAAAAATTGTTTTAAGCTCATCTTTGTGTTGTTGCTAGTTATTTCTCTATTATTTATGTTGTCTTGTGAGGTTTTAGTTATGGCTGTGTTTATTTTATTTTATTATTTTTTTTATGATGTTGGGGGCCTTGGTTATCCTACTACGTAGGCTTTTCTTCTGGTGTTTGGTATTGGTTGGCTCGTGGTGTAGCGGGTTGTGGCTTTTTTTTCCTATTCCTATTTTGGTTGTTCTTAATTAGTTTGGTGCTGATGTGTTTTTTTGGGTGGACATTTATTTTATGATTGGTTTCTCATGTTTTTTCAAGATTTTCTATAGGTTTTGATGCTTGGTGGCTTCTCTGCTTCTCGACTCGAGGCCGGTGAACTTCGATGGTTATTTGTTGTGGTTCTTCTACTCTTTCAAAGATCTTTTTTTTTTGGTGCCCTCTCGCTGGTTTGTTTGCCTCCCTTTCTTTTTCTTTGTTTTATGTATTAGATTGAATCATTTGCTCATAGGTTTTACTTCAAATATTATTTTTTTTTATCTTATTATTCATTAAGGATATGTATCCTCCATTTTAAATTAACGCGTAGACCCCTATGTGTGTTTTAGCCCCCAAAAAAAAAAGTATGTGTGGATGTTCTAATTTTTGTGTTAAGTATTTCAAGTGTAATGGTTTGATGGATGTAGTCCATGATAATTACTTATATAAGATTTATATTGCATACCTTAAGTTCAATCAAAATTTGAGCAGAAATAACTCAAGATAGACCAAGATGGATAGCTTGAAGGTTTTTATATTAACTTAGGATTATCTTAGAGATTCCTTTGATATTTACATGCATGGTTTGATTTGCTCACAATCTAAATATCTATTAAAATGATTTACATATTATTAATTAAAGATAATAAGATTGATTTAGAAATCTATAAGATTCTTTTATTAAATAAAGTTTATATGCATGATAGATTATGCAAATTTTATCAAATATGAAAAAAATACTTAATTAAGGAAATTAAAAAGAATAAGCTTATATGATAAAAATTTTATTAGGTATTCATTTTGAGTTGAAATTATTTCACATATGAATACCTATGATAAGTTTATTTAAATTACAACATATTGCTATATGAATATTTAATATATCTAATTTAAATATATTAAATTATGCATAAATTTTTAGTTTTTATATAACATATTTTTTGAGAGAAGCATGGCTTCATTTTTATTTCATTAAATTTCTTGAATTTTGTAGATAGAAATTGATAGGTTATACGGCCTACTTTAGAGCTAAATTTAATTTATAATAATTTTTTAAATATTATCCAATTTAATATTATATGTTAGGTAGCCATTTTTATCTTATTTGGGATGTATATGAATGCTTTTTGACTTTTCCAGTGACTAATCATTTTATAGTCATTTGAACTTATATTTTTTTAATATAAATGAATTATTTATCAAGTATTACATTATTAGATGATAAAATAATATTATTTTATTAATTTTATTGAAAATTAATTTTACTTGCCCTTTTCTTTAAATATGCCCCTTTCTATACTTGTGAGGGTTATTCAAAAGAAAAAAAAAATCTCCAACAATTTTTTGATTTCTCTTTCCTTCTTTACATGCTAAATCTTTAAAGGAGAAACTTGGATCTTCAATCCAAGAGCTCTTTACATTTACAAGATCAAATCCTTAGTTTGAAAGCTTCAACTTAAATCATGTAATATCTCTTGGTGTTCTTAAGTTTATTTTCTTTCTCTAAATATTTAATTATTGTTCTTTTAGTTTTCATCATATATTTTTTCTTGAAAATATTTATTATTTGGTGAAATACTAGTTGAAAATTTTATATTAAGTTTTCTAAATTAAATCTCTTAAATCTATAAAGATAACAAGCAAGTATTTTTATTTTCTTCTATTTGGTAAAGATTTTCAATTCAAATCAAATCATTTTTTAAAAGTATTATATCATTTGAGGAGTTATATTTTAAATCAACAAGAAAAATATTTTTATTTAAATTCATATCTATATCAAGATATAAATTTATTATAAAGTGAACAAATTATTATTCCATTTGCAAGTAGTGAGATGGTTGAAATTAAATTGTAAAAATCATGTCAACTATCTTGATCATTTTATTGTAAGATAATTTGAGATTGTGATATTTACATCAAATTATAGTTGTTTTTTTTTTTCTTAATCTAAGCCATTTGATTTAATAAAATTTAAATTATAATTAGATTTAGTTGTACTCGCCCGTGCAGGAGAGTACTTAGACTGTAAATAACATTTTTTTATTTAAAGAACTGGGGTTTACAAGGCAAACATGGGATTAGTGGATTCTAGCTCGAGAGTTGGCTAGCATGGATGTAGGTTGGATTAGAATGTGGGCTAAACCACATAAAAATATTGTGCATGTAATTTTCTTTTCTTACATCTTTTTTTCTTGGTCATTAAAAAATTGTGTGATTATTTATTCTTTGTGTAATAGTATCAAAATTTTTTTAATTAATTCTTTTTTAAATCGAATTTACAACCCCCCCCCCCCCCCCCCCCCCCCCCCCTCTGAGGGTGTCATAGTCATCCAACATAGTCCTTTTGAGTTTTAGTGGTTAATCATGTAATCATGACTTATTATAAGAGTGCACAAGCCATTTGCTTGTGAATATAAAAAGCAATATTAGTCTTCTCATATAAAAAAGTACACTTTAGTGTGTTTATAAATTTCACAAAAAGACAACAAACTTCTTTAAAAAAATTAATTGAACAAAAAATGAGAAATAAAGAAGTTTTATTATCTAAAGAGAGAATATAGTGACATATTCATTGGTAACTTTAAACTAAGGATACATAGTAAATAAATACTTTTTTTAATAAAAATGTATTCTTATTATTAAAATGAAAATATTAAATTGGGAACTTTAGTTCTAAGAGAAATGAAAAAAAGAGCTAAGAGAAAAAAAAAAGGAAAAAAAAGGTTATACATATAAATTGCCCTAGCAAAAAATAATTAAGAAACTAGTTGCAGTCAATTTCTGATGTTGTAGGCTAATTGTGGCTTTAGTTCAATGAGAGGTCTTCTTGCAATCCTTTTTTTTTTTTTTTGTCTCTATTATGCTGATTTGAATAAGGTTTCAAGAAGAAAATAGTAGAATATTGATATTGAGATTGCCTTTAGATTGGACATTATCAGTAATAGAATTTTAATCTATTTGAGCTCATGAGATGACATGAAAAATAAGTAACTTATTTTAGATCTAATGGTTGACTTTCAAAAGGAGATGCTTGATTATGATATAAAAAAGGAGAAATTCAAGAAGCAATTGTGTTTATATGAACCGCTTTATGGAGAGGCATTGATTATGCTAATAATGGTTTTTATGAATAATGATTAGTGTTATGTATTGAATTTTTATAACATTTACAAAAAGTGTTCTCTTGCCAAGATAAATGCCAATGATTGCATAATTGAGGTTATTTTCAAATATCATTTTTTGATAGTAATCATAGTTCTTCAAACCAATCTAGATTGAGCTTGAAAAATATTGGGTGCCATGTACCTCCACCAAGACTCAACCATGGAATGTCATTATAGAACCACAATAGATAAATTTATCTATGATTTTCAAAAATTTGAAGCTTATGTGGAAAAAGAAAAGTTAGGGAGCCAAAAATTAGGAAAGCTATCTATATAAGAAAAACAAGTGGAGCTAAAATTTAGTAAAGGCTATCCAAATAGGAGCTAGTGTACATTCTTAAAATGAGAAAATGTTTAGGAAATAATTTGCTTAACTCAATAAAAATTGCTAATTATTAATTAGAGATCCCATCTCTTGAGCAGTAGCCTTTTAGGTAGTCCTTAATTACTTACAATTGGGATCTTCCATTTACAGATTTACCATTAAGAGAAAAATGAAATGGGGCTATGAAATTTCTCATTCTATTATCAAAAACATCAACACAATCTGGCCATCACAGGAGGTAGAATCCATTGTTTATATATTAATCTTTAAAAAAAAATTGGGGAGAAGCTTATTATAGAAGTTAAATTAGAGGTTTTGTACCACTTCAAGTACAAATACCTGAGAATGGATCTTCTTTTTTCTGGCAGGATGACTGGTTAGGCTTTGGGTCTTTAGATTCTTTCTTTAACACTAGCTAAACTTCCTCTGTCAAAGACCTTTCTCCCTTAGGATATTTTTAGTTTAATTTGTTATATTCCAATTTACCCCTCCTCTTCTCTTAATTATATTCCTTTATGTAAGTTTTCTAATAATAGTGATTTCTATTTAAAAAAGGTTTGGCATATTTTAAGGTATAAAAAGGAGAATAGTCGTAGTTTAATAAAGTCTGGAACTCTAGCACTCCTTCATAACATTATGCTTTATAGGCTTCAAGATAAGGGTATTTGCTTGGTCTCCAAATGTCAATGTTGTTATCAATTTGAAACTATTAATCATGTCTTTTTGAATTGTCCTTTTTTCTTTTAGGATTCAGTTTGATTTGGAGAAGGGTGTAGGGATTAAGTTGTCCTATAATTGCAACAACAATTACAATGGCCATAATTTTAATGTATTGGCTCAGGTTGTATTATGGTTTATCTGGTTTGAAAGGAATAATTGCATGCATAATAACACCAGAATGAGTTCTACAAGCATCATCATTGGCCTCAAAAATAAATTTAGCAACTCTTTATTACCAAAGTTTTATCTATAAAGCATTTTAGTGGTAAAGCCAATTGGCTTTTTTTTCCTTTAACATTAATAGTCCCATTCGCAATGATTTAATTTTGCTTAAAATTCTCAAGTTGTTCAAACCTTATATTAATGAAGTTAAGCTAAATATTGATGGTTATATTATTATTGGTGGTGTCAGTTGTGGTGCTATCTTTAGGAATCATGTAGGTGATTTTTTATTAGGTTTTGCTTCAAGAATTCATGATGGCAATGTTTTGTATGTTGAATTAAGTGCTCTTTATAAAGGGCTTTGGTTAGCATTGATAAGAACTTTTTTAATATTTGGATTAAATCTAACTTAAAATTATTTGTCTTTATTTTCAATGCCTGTAAATGCCACAGCCTTAAGCTTTTTTATTTAGTTCCAAATATTTTATTTCTTCTTTATAAGGCCAACTTTAGAATTTCTCACATATAGAGAGAAGAAAATGTTTGTGCTGAGTTTTGGTTGCTAAGGAAGGGATTAAGATTAATAGCATGGTTTAATTCGATATTGACTCTAACTTTGGGCTTCCGTAAGGCATGATCAGGCTTGAAAATTTTGGTTTGCCTTATATAAGACATTAATTTTGTGATTGATCCAGTATTTTTATCTAGGATTTTGGTTGGTTTCTTGTTTTGTTTGTCTACCCTTTTCTCTTTCCCTTTATCTCTTATTGACGAGACATCCTTATTGTTTCTTTTGGTGATTTCTATCTATTATCTTTGTTATATATTCATCAGTTTAGGTATATAACTGCTTTTCTTTATAGCCATCTAGATCTCAGGCTTTGCTGGTTGGCGATTATATGAGCATTGATTGTAATTTTCTCTCTAATGTTTGGGAGAGTCTACTTGCTGCTGCCAAACCTATAGGTGAATTTGGTGGTGGTGGTTGGTTCTTTCATTCATTTCAGGATTGGCCTCCCTTTTTTCTTCTATTTTCATGGGCTCATTGATTCATTTTTGGCTTAGTGTAGCTCTCTGGGTGATTTTTTATTTTATTGCTTCTTCTAATGGGGCTAGTTTGGTAGCTTTTGGTCTCTCCTAAAGTTGGAATTTTTGATACCACACCTTCTGATCGACCGCAAGTTAGAGAAGATATAGAAGAGCCACCTAATATAGAATTTTAGATGTTTCAGTAATTATTATATGTAGCTCAACAACCACTTTAAGATTTATATCTCTCATTCTAAATAATTTGTCATTGTCATAATATTAAGCATTAAGACAAAACATAATGTACTATGTGAAAGGAAACTAATTTAGTGACAACTTTATTCATATTGATTTATATAAGACAAAAAGACAGTATTCAAAGTAGTGTTCAAAAAATAGATTTCAACTATAATGATTGTATTATGCATCAAGGATAATTTGATGGAAATTAGTATAAGCATTGTAGTGCCTTGATTCAAACTAGAAGTAGAAGCAAAGCCATCTCCAACCAAAAAACTCATTTTCAACTTCAAAATGCAATAACACCCCAAAATGCAATAACTCATCTGCAACCGAACTCTATTTCTAAATTAACGCAAAAACAAAATTCTATGTATATTATTTCTTAACCTAATTTTCTAATTAAAAAAAATGCGTCAGAGAATCATGATATTGCCATGTGATTTGAGGAGTTCGATTGGAAGTGCTGGCGGGCTACATACGTATGTAAAACACTCCGTAGTAAAAGATGTCTCATATGGAATTAACAAAGCTGACAAAATATTTCCCTCATCAAACCAATGGATGCATGCCATTGGAAATATTGAGATCATTGTCCACCTGAAATATGGGTGCAGATATCCACAAATATGCCGCCATTAATTATAGTTGCTCATAAGCTACCAACAATGCCACAAAAATTACTTTTTCGTGATATTTTCTATTCCTCCGATTTTTCCATTTGAAAATCTGTCGAAAAATTTTCTTGACAAAATAATCTATCAGTAATAGCTTCTCACAATATATTTAGCCTTGGGTGGTTATCCCTTAGAAATCCTTTAGAAATTTTCTTTATAGACAGAACTTCAGCTTTTACCAGCAGAAAATTTCATTGGTAATGCTTATTTATCCTGTGGTGATAGTAACCTATAAATTGATTAAACATAGAATTAGACACCGACTTCAATCTCTGAAAGGGACCTAAAAGAAGAAGGCAAGTACAATTATTCATGTTAATTATGTAGTTGATTCAATATAAAGTTAATAAATCAAATTTATTGCAAATTTTCTTCAAAAATTATTGTCAATTTGATGTCAAATTTTATTGTATGTACTTGAATTGCAATAATTTATGATATATTGTAAGTTATGTACATAAAATAACCTCTCACTTAACTAGCTACAAATGCCTAGAAAAAGTGAAACAATTTAAGGAAACATAAGACTAATACTAAAGTTCAAACCTTATATTCATGAAGTTAAGCTTAATATTGATAGTTTTGGTGGTTTCAGTTGTGTTACTATCTTTAAGAATCAACTGGGTGATTTTTTATTAGGTTTTGCTTCTAGAATTAATGATGGCAATGCCTTATATGCTGAATTAAGTGCTCTTTAAAAAGGGATTTTGGTTTGCATTGAGAAGACCGTTTTTAATATTTGGATTGAATCTAACTTCAAAATTCTGGTCTTTATTATCAATGCCTGTAAATGCCTCAACCCTAAGCTTTTTTATTTAGTTCCAAATATTTTATTTCTTCTTTATAAGACCAACTTTAGAATTTCTCACATCTAGAGAGAAGAAAATGTTTGTGATGATTGGTTGCTAAGGAAGGGATTAAGATTCATAACATGGTTTACTTCAATATTGACTCTAACCTTGGGCTTCTGAAAGGCATGATTAGGCTTGACAAATTGGGTTTACCTTATATGAGACAATTTTTTGTGATTGGTCTAGTTCTTTTTTATTTAGGATTTTGGATGGTTTCTTGTTTTGTTTATCTACCCTTTTCTCTTTCCTATTTTCTCTTGATGATATGACAATATCCTTGTTGTTTCTTTTGGTGATTTATATCTATTATCTTTGTTATATATACATCAGTTTAGGTACATAAGTGCTTTGCTTTATAACCTTCTAGATCTCAGGCTTTGCTGGTTGGGGGTTATATGGGCAATGATTGTAATTTTCTCTATAATGTTTGAGAGAGTCTACTTGTTGCTACCAAACCTATAGGTGAATTTGGTGGTGTTGGCTAGTTCTCTGATTCATTTCAGGATTGGCCTACCTTTTTTCTTCTATTTCCATGGGCTTATTGATTCATTTCTAGCTAAGTGTAGTTCTCTAGATGATTTATTATTATTATTTTATTGCTTCTCCTAATGGGGCTAGTTTGGTAGCTTTAGGTCTCTCCTAAAGTTGGAATTTTTGATACTACACCTTCTGATCGACCGCAAGTTAGAGAAGATATAGAACAGCCACCAAATATAGAATTTTAGATGTTTTAGGAATTATTATATGTAGCTCAACAACCACTTTATGATTTACACTACTCATTCTAAATAATTAGTCATTGTCATAATATTAAGCATTAAGACAAAACATAATTAATGCACTGTGCGAAAGGAAACTAATTTAGTGACAACTTTGATCCAATTGATTTATATAAGACAAAAAAGTAAGTATTTAAATTAAATTTTAGAGTTTAAAAAATAGATTTCTACTATAATGATTATATATTATACTTCAAGGATAATTTGATGGAAATTAGAATAAGCATTGTAGTGCTTTGATTCAAACTAGAAGTTAGAAGCAAAGCCATCTCCAACCGAAAACTCATTTTCAACTTCAAAATTCAATAACACCTCAAAATGTAATAACTCATTTTCAACTGAACTCTATTTCTTAATTAACACAAAAAAAAAAAAAAAAATTTGTGTATGTTCTTTCTTAACCTAATTTTCTAATTAAAAAAATGTGTTAGAGAATCACGATATTGCTGTGCGATTTAAGGAGTTCGGTTGGAAGTGCTAGCGGGCTATATACGTATGTAAAACACTCAGTTGACAAAAGTAAAAGATGTCTCATATGGCACTAACAAAACCGACTAAATATTTCCCGCTTCAAACCAATGGATGCATGCCATTAGAAATATTGAGAGCATTGTCCTCCTGAAATATGGGTGCACATATTCGCAAATATGCCGCCATTAATTATAGTTGCTCATAAGCTTTCAAAAAAGCCACCAAAATTACTTTTTTGTGATGTTTTCAATTCCTCCAGTTTTTCCAATTGAAAATCTGCCAAAAACTTTTCTTGACAACATAATCTATTGGTACAGCTTCTCACAAGATATTTAGCATTGGATGGTTATCCATTAGAAATCCTTTAGAAATTTTCTTTATAGATAGAACTTCAGCTTTTACCAGCGAAAATTTCGTTGATAATGCTTGTTTTTCCTGTGGTGATAGTAACCTATAAGTTGATTAAACATAGAATTAAACACCGACTTCAATCTCTGAATGGAACCTACATGAAGAAGGCAAGTACAATTATTCATATTAATTATGTAGTTGATTCAATATAAAGTTAATAAATCAAATGGTGTGCCGTATGTTATTTAATAACCTCTCACTTAAGTAGCTTCAAATGCTCAGAAAAAGTGTAAAACAATTTAAGAAAACATAAAACTAATACTGAAGTACAAGCAAATGAAGAAATAGTACTTCGGATTAGAGCGAATCCAAACTTCATCACAGATACCTTTTTTAACACTCTAAACATGATCAATATTTTATTTGGAGGAATTACATATAAATGTTCATCACCATTCATTTCTAGAGTGATATATGTATATATAAGTCTTTCTTTTTTGAAATTACATGCCAAATTTGTTGATGAGCACTTTAAACATTTTTATATGGGGCTTTGTAGGATTCTGTCCCTTCAACACATAGGAACAAATATGCTGCAACCATGATACCACATGCATTGGAAAAGTTTAGCATGTTCTGAGCGATACTAGATTAGAATACTTACAATAAATATAGAAAACAATGCAAAGTGCACGCAATAAAATCTGAATTGCATTGAGACCTATTACAATTATAGTATTTTATTGTGAAATTGATTTAGGGGGAAAAAAGTGTGTTGAACTATTTATGATAAATTGTGGAATTCTTCTTCTCCCATTAAGTTCTTTATATTAATTTGGAAAATTTTAGAAAGCTATATTACCTTTGATAGTAGATTAGAAAAGAAAAGTATATATGCTCTTGGTTTATAAATATCAATGTTATTCTCAGTTTGAAACTATAAAACATATTTTTTTGAATTGCGCGGCTGCTTTTAAAGTGAGTTTATACTAGAAAACGGATTAGGCATTAAATTTCAAAGTAATTGTGACCATTTTTTAACCTTTTTGGCTGGTCGGTTTCATAATAAACCTAAAGTCTTATTATTATTTCTTTGGTTCTTTTCTGGCTTTTGTGGTATAAAATGAATAACAATAAGCATAGCAACATTAAGATGAGTTTCAATAGGGTTATCATTTCATTAAAATCTTTAATGCATCAACTTTTTATAGCCAAGATCTTGAACCCTAATTATTTTAGAGGTAATAGCACTTGGCTTTCCTTTTTCAACATCGATGACCATATTTTTGATAAAACCTATAATATTAAATTAGTTAAAAATAAAACCTAATTTTAATGAGTATAAATTAAACATTGATGGCTCGATCAATTACTAATGATAGAGTTGGTTATGGTGGCTTACTCAGGTATCATCATGGCAAGTTTCTATATGGGCTTGGTTCTAATATATTTAAAGGTTCTGTTATTTTGTTTAATTGAAGGCTTTATTTTAATGGCGTTTCCTTTGTCTTACAGGAAATATATTAAATATGTGGATCAAAACTAATTCTATGCTTCTTGTTAACTTAATCTATGCTAGAAAATGCCATAATGCCAACATGTTTTATTTATATAGCAAAACACTTCCCTTGCTTAATAGAGTTAATTACAAAATATCACATATTTGGATGGAAATCAATATTTGTTTTGATTGATTGGCTAAAGAAGGTTTTAAATTTTCAAATACAATTTGATTTAAAAAAGACTCCTTCCTTGGGATTCTTAAAGGCATGATCAGACTTGATTCTTTGGCTTTACCTTAAATTAGAAAGCATTAGAGAGTGGTTTGAGGCATTTTTTGGATCTTGCTTTATTTGTTTAGGGTTTCTTCTGCACCGTGTTTTATATTTTCTCTTATTTGATATGCTTTTTGTTGTTGTTCTCCTGTAGGACTGTAGGGGATATGATTGTTCTTAGTGGCCATTATTTGAGAATTTCACTTTGGTTAAGCGAGTTTGCTGTTTTATTTCTTTGGCTCATGATTATTTGATGGGGGTGCGTTTTGGAAATAGTTTTGCTATTCATTGTTGGGAGTGAAAGTTCGTTAGGGATGTTAAGCCCTATAGAACTGGCCCAAGGTTAAATAAAGAGAGTGGTGAATTGGAAAAGAAAAATCTTAAAATCACAACACAAACCAAAATTCAATATCACCATAATAAAAACCAAAGTGCGGAAATTAAAATGCGGAAGCAGTATAAAGAAAGAACACATCGGATTTATAGTGGTTCGGTCAAACCTTGACCTACGTCCACTCCTTGGAGGCACCCTCCAAGTATTGCACTAACACAAGTCTCTCCTTTAGCCCCCACAGCTAGGCGAAGAAGCCCTTACAAAATCACTTCCACCTTCCCCGGTGCGGCGGAGTCGCCGGGTCCTTTGACACCAAAGAGATCTTCTTCTTTGGTGAACTTCCCTCAAGATAAGCCTTGAATCTGATGGTATTAAGGTGCGAGTTCGCCGGAGCAACCGTGTGGATCCCCCACCACACTCCCTTGAGTTCCTCCCCCTCACAGGATCTTCTCCCTCTCAAACTCCACCCTTTTCTCTCTCCCTTTCAAGCTCTCTCTTTAAGATTCCCCCACAAGACGAAGCTACAATGGCTGCTAAAGACACTTACAAAGTGCCTTGTCATAGCTTAAAAAGAAGCTCTCAAAACGAGCTCATTAATGCAAGTTGTCGACATTATCGTCCAGAACGATAGGTATATCGTCCTGGCCGATCAGTACAAATTCAGCTCATCAGCCTGAGACGATTTGGAACGATCAGAAGAAAATTGGTTACATCATCCTGGCCGATATCATGATCGTCCATGCCGATTAGTTTAAAACTGATTTCAATCGTCCTGATCATCGCCCTGAATAAAAGCTGTCCGATGTAGACCGTCCAGGTCGTTCTCCTGGCCGATCATGCGATCGTCCCTGACGATGTGATCGTATCAATCAATCATTAATGCTTTCCAAAGATACCAGATCAATTTAGGCATGATTGAGTTAGATCATCCTGGACAACAATAATATCGTCCTGACTGATTTCCTAAAATAAAGAATTTCTAAACTGATTATGGCGGTTGATTCTTTCTGAATTGAGATTATCGTCCTGGCCGATACAAGTATCGTCCAGGCCGATCTGTTGACGGCTGCCTTAATGAGGATGCCCTAATTAGGGTTTCCGATTTTGGACATATCGTCCCGCCGATATTACCAAAAATAGAAATCTTATAGGGAACAATAGGAGATCTTCCAATTTACAATCCAACTAGTTCCACACCAAATACAACAGACTCAAGAAAGGAAAAAGATTACAAACTGACTCAGACCTAGTCTACCCAATCTTGAGCTGATTCCAAATTGCAGTCTGATCGTGTGAACCTGAAACGTTAGCACATAAGGCAATCGTAGAGAAATAAGGAATGTTTGTTATCATCAAAATCATAAACCATATATCCGTAACAATCTCCCCCTTTTTGATGATGGCAAAACATTTCAATTTGAATTTTAAAAAAAAAGACTATTTTCTCCTAATCTCCCCCTTACTAAAATAAAACTTTTTAAGAAATAGGGGAGATAAAAATATTTTTGTTATTTTTTAATTTTTTTTAAAACAAGATACAAACACGATAATAGTACAAAACTTTAACAATACGTTCTCTCCCTTTGACATTATCAAAAAGAGAGGAGGCACAAAAAAAAACCAAAACAAACAGAAGACAAGAAAACGTACTCTGATCTAGTGAAAAATAAATTCTTAAAATGATAAAGTTACCTCTTGGTTTTAATCAAAAACTTAGTAGAATTGGATTGACAGCGCATAATCCAGAAAATGTTAGAAACTCAGAGATTTGATAATCCAAACTCGTTCTTTAAAAAAGGCATAAAAACTTTTTAATTCAATATCTAGATCAAGGAATAAATTAGAAAAAGAAACAATGATTTTTCAAAAACTCCTTCCATAAAATATATCTAATAGAAGATCAATGAACGAATTTTTGAATCAAGAATCAAGATTTTCAAACTTAAGTATCGAAAGTATCAAGGATTTTCTTGAGTTTTTTAAGAAATACAAGAATGGTAAGCATTAACTTTGTGAACTCATTTTATGCCTCTTGACAATTGGTTGGCGCATTGCGCATCTTCTGATACACTTTGTGTATTCTATATTTTCAATTTGGCGATTTTGCGCATCTTTTATTTTTGACATCATTGGCCAATTTTTTTTTTTTTTGAATATGCTTCTTTTCTTAAATCTTAAAAACAAAGGAAAACCCATCTTAGTGACAAATCAAATTTCTTGATTAAGAAAATTATGAGTTAGATTCAAAGACTTGCAAAAAATTCCTATGCGATAAATAAAATGTAGGGAGAAAAAAATTTTGTTTCAAAAACTAATTTAAAAGATGAAAAAGATTTTAAATCAAAAGTAGGATAACCTCTTTTAGAAAATAGAGATTGAGAGAAAAAATAGTGAGTTTCCTTCCTTCGACTGTTTTAGAGAAGTCAAACACAACTTATCAAAAATTTCAAGAAAAACAGGAAGTAGATTTTTCATTTTTAGAAAAGTGAGTGTGTGTGTTGATAAAAATTTTCACGAAAGAAAAAATTTTAAGAAATAAACAATAAAAAATTAAAAAAAAAAAAAAAAGAAAAACACAAAAACACGAAAGGCTCTTAACCATTATCTCTCTCCTGATCCGATGCTTCAGAGACCAGATCTGTTCATGAGATTTTTTGCCTTTCATTATTTCCCCAGTTTAAATTTTGCTTGGCCTTGCCTTTTTCTTTCGTAGGAAGAATCGTTGAATTGGGGCACTGATTTTTCATATGTCCAGGCTTCCTACATCGAAAGCAAATAATATCAGAAGAAGTATGGACATCCTAACCACTTTTACCTTTTTTCAACTTTTGCTTATGCTTTGGTGAGCTTTGTGATTTGCTTGACAAGTCATTGCATTCGTCACAAACTAAGCAATTTTTTTCTGTATCTCCAGCTTTTAGAACAATCATTTCACCTGCATCCAAAAATCTTTGACCCAAACTTTGCTCGTAGGCAATGAGAGAGCCAATCAAATTATCAATAGAATAATCATTCAAGTCTTTTGATTCACAAATAGCAACAACTTTGACATCAAATTTTTCAAGTAAACAACAAAGAATTTTATTGATTTTTTCAAAATTTGAAATTTTTTTTCCTAAAGCATGCAATGAGTTTACAATTTGAATGAATCTGATGTACATGTCTAATATCGTTTCATAAGGTTTCATGAAAAATAATTCAAAATCATGCATTAACAAATTCAACTTGGATTGCTTGATTTCATTAGTGCCTTCATATATGGTGTGCAATTTATCTCAAACTTTCTTACCGGTAGTGCACGTGGATACTAACATAAAATCATTAGAATTTAAAGCACAGAAAAAGCAATTTAAAGATTTTGCATTTAATTGAGCATTAAGTTGTTCTTCCCTGTTCCATTGACTAAAAGGAATATCAATTTTAACTCCATTAACAATTCATGACGGCAATGAATAACCAGTTAAAATCATATGCCACATGCAAAAATTAATCGATTGCAAAAAAATAGACATGTGAGTTTTTCAAAAATCAAATGACATATTTTCAAATAAAGGAGGCCTTGTGATTGAATAACATTCTGCAACATTACGATTAGCCATGGATTGAAAATTTAAAAGCTTTTAAAAACTTATTTTTGAAAGAAGCTCTAATACCACTTGAAAGTTTATTAGGGATGTTAAGCCCTATAGAACTGGCCCAAGGCTAAATAAAGAGAGTGGTGAATTGGAAAAGAAGAATCTTAAAATCACAACACAAACCAAAAATCAATATCACCACAATAAAAGCCAAAGTGCGGAAATTAAAATGTGGAAGCAGTAAAAAGAAAGAACACACCGGATTTATAGTGGTTCGGTCAAACCTTGACCTCCGTCCACTCCTTGGAGGCACCCTCAAAGTATTGGACTAACACAAGTGTCTCTCCTTTAGCCTCCACAGCTATGCGGAGAAGCCCTTACAAAATCACTTCCACCTTCCCCGGTGCGGCGGAGTCACCGGGTCCTTTGACACCAAAGAGATCTTCTTCTTTGGTGAACTTCCCTCAAGACAAGCATTGAATCCAATGGTACTAAGGTGCGAGTTCGCCGAAGCAACCGTGTGGATCCCCCACCACACTCCCTTGAGTTCCTCCCCCTCACAGGATCTTCTCCCTCTCAAACTTCACCCTTTGCTCTCTCCCTTTCAAGCTCTCTCTTCAAGTTTCCCCCACAAGAATGAAGCTACAATGGCTGCCAAAGACACTTATAAAGTGCCTTGCCATAGCTTAAAAGGAAGCTCTCAAAACGAGCTCATTAATGCAAGTTGCTGACATTATCGTCCAGGACGATAGGTATATGTCGTGGTCGATCAGTACAAATTCAGCTCATCAGCCTGAGGCGATTTGGAACGATCAGAAGAAAATTGGTTACATCATCCTGGCCGATATCACGATCGTCCAGGCCGATTAGTTTAAAACTGATTTCAATCGTCCTGATCATCGCCCTGAATACAAGCTATCCGATGTAAATCGTCCAGGCCATCGTCCTGGCCGATCATGCAATCGTCTCGGACGATGTGATCGTATCAATCAACCATTAATGCTTTCCAAAGATACCAGATCAATTTAGGCATGATTGAGTTAGATCGTCCTGGACGACAATAATATCGTCCTGACCGATTTCCTAAAACAAAAGAATTCCTAAACTGATTATGGCGGTTGATTCTTTCTGAATTGAAATTATCGTCCTGGCCGATACAAGTATCGTCCAGTCCGATTTGTTGACGGCTGCCTTAATGAGGATGCCCTAATTAGGGTTTCTGATTTTGGACATATTGTCCAGGACGATATAAATATCGTCCCGGCCGATATTACCAAAAATAGAAATCTTATAAGAAATAACAGGAGATCTTCCAATTTACAATCCAACTGGTCCCACACCAAATACAATAGACTCAAGAAAGGAAAAAGATTACAAACTGACTCAGACCTAGTCTACCCAATCTTGAGCTGATTCCAAATTGCAGTCCGATCGTGTGAACCTGAAATGTTAGCACATAAGGCAATCGTAGAGAAATAAGGAATGTTTGCTATCATCAAAATCATAAACCATAGATCCATAACAGGGAGTATGGGTTTTACGTTCTTGGTTGGTGATGCTTTGTGCATTATTCACTTGGTATAATATTGGCATGTCGGTTCATCCTTTCTATGTGTTCTTCACCTGCTTACTTATTTTATCTTATATTTAGTTATCTTTGTTGTTATCTATTCTACTCTTTGGGTAAATTGTGGAGCTGTCTTTGTCAATTTCTCAAATATGGGCAAAATCTTGATATTACACTAATCATGGCCTAATATGTCCTTGCCTTAATGCATATCATTTTCTTTTTTTTTTTAGTGTTTTTCAGTCTTTGCCTTCCGTGTTTGTGGATTGCCTCTTCCTAGGTGGTGTGTAGATTTTAGTTATATTCATTTGGCTTGTAATTTTGAGTGTTTCCTAGGAAGATCATCTTTTTTGGTGCATGGTTGGTGCTGGTTTTGTTGTTGGGCTATGAATTCCTATTTCAACATGAAAGGTCATGTTCTAGTTGTGACAATTTTCGCAGGATTTTTTTAATTTGGATGACCTTCTGTCTCTTGTGGCTATCAAATCAGGCATTTGTACATTTATTATTTTGTCTAATATTCTACATACAGTGTGATTTTTTTCAAGAAGAAATTTTTAGCATCTATTTGATTAATGCATCCTGAAGTTTTCACTTAGGCCCCTGGCTTGACTTTTTCTTTTTTTATTGTAATAAGATAGAGATCGATGCCTCTATAGGTTCTTTTTTTTTTCTTTTTGAATGTGCTTTGCGGGCATTAAGCAAGATGTTGATCCTTTTAAGGACTATGCACCTTTTTTTTCAATGAAATAAACTTAAAATTTCACAAAAAAAGGCACATAAGATTCACACATCTAACTTATACTAATTGATAGCTTTGTCTGAAAGAATACATTCATACGCTGAAAGCAAAGAGAAAATATATGACATTGGTTGAAAGGAAACACATTGATTCAATAAATTGTAAATGTATATTAATACTACTTAAATCCACGTTTATAAACTAAGGCAATATTACTTATCATTAATTAATACTATAAAAACATTTGAAAGAATATCGTAGACTTTCTTGTTATGTTTTTCTAAGCATAACAAACTTTGATTCCTATAGATATTTGATTTTATCTGCTATAATACTTCATGCTTACATATAATATCTTTTATCCAAATATAAGCTGGCCTTTGCTCATCAAATAAATATTTAATAGATATCATGATTTTGCCTAATATGTAAAGTTCTACATGAATAAAATTAAAGTCATCTACTCATATATGAAGATCTATAAATGACATTAATATGGCACATCCTTCTATAGAAATACTATATTTCCCAAAAGCTTACATTTAAACCCAAACTATTTATAAGGACTAATAAATGCACTCAAAGTGTATGATGCTCTTCATTTTGTTTGGTCCATTTGACCAAAAATGTTTTTATTAGATTTTGTTGGGGTGAATAGAAAATTCAAAAATTTATTTGGAAGATCAAATTTTAAAAGTGGGTCTATTTAGGGAGCATAGTAGTATTTATTGTGAGCACATGTAAGTGAAATAAAGCAAGAGATTGAGGCTCGACAATTTTTTTACTATTTTCTAAAATGACTTTTTAGCATATAAATTTTTAATTTAATAAATATTTAGAAATTTGTATTAGAAAGCTATTTTAGAAAGTAATAAAAAAGCTATCTCAAACAAGTCTTGAGGTTCAAAAACACTGAATAAAAAGTGTACTTGTGCTGCTTTGAGACCTTCCATTACTTGTTACATAATTAATTAGTACTACTTTGATCACTTAATTGTCTATTAATAGAAAAAATAGTTAAATAAATAAAACCAAAATGACTCTTCAGTAATAAATTTCATTGATCAATATTTAAACCTTACATTCTTTAGTTATAACAGTGTAATTACAACATATTAAAATTCCTCCAAGAATTTAGCAAGCATTCTACCACTTTTTATCATTTTATGTATATTGGTATTCTATCAGTTTGTCATTTCATATATTAAGCCATTGATAAACATCATGCCTTTAATTGTAAAAAATGTAGACAAATATATATTGTTTTCAAGCAACCAAAATGCAGTTCAAGTCCATTTTTATCAACATTTCAGTGAACCATTATACTATTATTATTTTTGTTTACAGCATTATTATGTCATCATAAGTAGGGAAAAAAATTAAGGCTTCATTTGGGAAGGCTTTTTTACTGCTTCTTAAAGCAACTTTTTAATACAAAAATTTTAATTTTTCTACTAAAATGCGACTTTAATAAGCTATAAAAAGTTGTCCCAAATGAAGCCTAATTTCACATTAATTTGAGGTTGTAAGTGTATAAGAAAAATGGTTTAAGAAAATTTCTCTTCATCAAGGGCTCAAAAACTAAACATGCAAAAACAACGTAGGATAATTAGCAACAAAACGCAAGCTAATTTAAATTTCATGAGATTTATGACAGTCCGCTAAAATATGAATTTGCGTTAACACCAATTGTACAAATTTATTCCACTGATCAACATTCATGAAGTAAGTTGAGCTGCATGGGAAATTACCTATAAAATTCTTAAAGAATCACAGAAAATATTTCCATAGTATGTAAATCATGGCTTTAACACATCATTTGATTATAATTAATGAAACTTAACATGATGCGAGTTTAATAAAGTCTTTAGAACAAAAAAAAAAAAAAAAAGAGATCACTGGCACTCAAATAAGGTTGGAAGTACTGTCAAGAGTTAAGGTTAACCAAGTGAGTTAAACACTCCATAAAAATTTAACTGAGAAGCTACTTCTATTTCAAGAGGCTGAAACCGTAACTCAAAAATCAACGGTGTGGTTACTTAAGTAAATTATGTGGAGGAAATTAACAAGCTCGAGCTTCTCTTCTAATGAAATCTTAAAACACAAAATTTCTATCAATCTGATATGCTCGCACAAAGAATGGGGTAATGGAACAGTGCAACTTTTCTTGATGAAAAATTTTCTTCACACTCGCTCAAGATGATATATTTTTAATACTATCTTCATAAAAAATGTCACACAAAATGATATTTCGCCACCAAATATTCATATAAAGTACTCTCCTTTTGCATAAGATGCCACAGAAGGAAAATTGCTCAAAATATATGTTGATTTTATGCGCGTATTAAGTACTCATAGTCTCTTCGATCTACTTTCAAAGAGACGGTTCAGTTACATTTCTGCAAATTTATATGTAGAAGATGGAGATTGTGCCTATTTGTGCTGAATAGTCAGTTTAGAAGCTAAACAAGCACATTTGTCATAGAATCAAGAAACTTTATCATGGGCGCTATTGTTGATAAGCCGAGTCTGCTAATTAGCTACAGTTCTCTGAAGACATTCATTTTCGTTTTCTTTTCTTCATCTCAGAAATCAAGATTGAGAAACATAAGAGTTAGGGAGAAGAGAGAGAGAGAGATGTCGATACAAACTATATTAAACCTAGAAATCAATCAGCACTCATCATAATTAGCAACTAAAAGTATGTTCAGCTTAAGAATTTCTTCAAAAGGAAATCCATAAAAGTAAAATTTAGTTCATGAACGAACCTCTACATATTCTTCTGATCAACCCTCCATTTCTCGATCCGCAAATCTTCATTTTGAAGGTCTCCTCCTCCTCTTCATCAGCAAAGTATTGCACCACAACCAGAACCTTCTTCACCGTGGAAAAACCAAAACTAGCAGTAATATAATAACCTCTCATCAATGGAAAAAAAATAATATATCTATCTATAATAAGAATACAAAAGCATTTGATCTCATCATACAATAACACTGCATGTATATATATTGAGATCAAAACCCTAACCCATTCAAACCTCAAAAATCGAACAAGAAAGGATCAGCATCATCCCAAAAACAAGCACTCGCCATAGAATAATCCTCATAACCCCACCCTCCTCCCATCGACGGCGTAGCTGGAATATCCATCGCTGCCGAACCCACATCGACAGAAGGCGGCTCCGGCGGGCAAGAAATAGACAGCCCAGAGCTCATTGACCCTACAAGAGAGTTCATTTCCTCAGATCCCATGTTACTAACTCCGACCGTCGGAGTTACAGCGGCACCGGTGGTGAGTTGGGTGGGATAAGGGTATGGGATAGTGGGGTAGGAGTATGGGAGCATGGGGAGAGGGAAGCCAGTTGGGCGGGGGAGAAGAGGCCGAAGCGTAGTGGTTGATGAAGAGGTGTTAGAAGAGGAAGAAGAGGAATTACGGCCATTATTAGCGCTGTCTGTGGAACTATTGGAAGAGGAGGGTTGGAGATTTAGCTGAGCGCGAGGGCCGTACAGAATTAGAGCGGCGCGGTCGTAAGCGCGGGCAGCTTCTTCGGCCGTAGAGAAAGTTCCAAGCCATTTGCGCGTGCGTTTTCTCGGCTCTCGGATCTCAGCTACCCATTTTCCCCAACTGCGTTGGCGAACGCCGCGGTAGCGGAACTTGGAGTTGTCAGGACCGCCTTTACCTCTACGGACTTTTCTGGAGCCGCCGCTGCTGCCGCTGCTTGTAGGACTGTTGGGATGGGAAAGAGGGTACTGTTCTATTGGGGAGGGTTGGTTCGAGGAGGAATCCATAGGGAAAGGAGGTCGGTGGAAAGGTGGGGAAGAGAGAGAGGCTTGCGGCTTGTATGTGTCCTCGTTGTGTGTGTGGAAGTTGAGGAGTGATGAGAGAGAACGGTAGGAGAAGCTGAAGAGGAAAAGTTTGAGAGGAGGAAGGGGGAGAAGGGGATGGGGGAGAGTGGGGAATCTGTTCTCTGGCTTCTGCTATATGGGTGAGATGGGCGGTGGATTATATATATCTCTATATATATTTATATTTATATGATTGATTACATGAGCTAATTGTGACTCAAATGAAAAAAAAATTGAATCTTCAATATCTCATATAACTTTTTGTATGGATAAAGTTTAAAATTATTAAATTTGTTACAAGATTAGAATTTATATCATTTTGAAAGAATTTTAATAATTTTAAGATTCATTTTAATAATTTTTTTATTAGAATATTCTCGCAGAAGATTTTTATAAAAAAATTAAAGTAAATTTTAAAAAATAAAATTTGCAGAAGATAAATTTGGAACTTAAAAAAAACAAATTAGAAGAAAATTATGAAAGGCGTTGAAGTCAGAATTTATTTTAATTATTTTTTTATTTTTTAATAGATGTCTTTCTATTTTTTTATTATGGATATGTATCTCTCAGTTAATTTATTCTAATATAAAAATCATTTGAGAAGTTCTGATACTTCTGTTCTTAATAGAGCGGCCTACTTGCATGCATTGTTTGGTATTGCAAGTCGTTTTGAGGAATTTTTATAAACATGTTTATATTAAAGTGGCGATAATGATTTTTTTTTAATTATGATATGTATTAATGTCTCTATCAGCTTATCATTGATTGAAATTTATATAAGAAGAATCTATATCTCAAGTTATCTTAAATAATGAAGAGTTATTTCTTATGAATATTTTAATAGAGAATTCTTTTTAGTATTTTGGTCAATTATATAAAGGGCTAATATGGAAAGTTCAAACTTTTTATATAAATAGGAGGCCGCGTTTACATGAGATGTTTATAACAATAGAGTGCCAAACCAAAATTGAACTCTTCTTCGAAGCAGAAACAGAAGCTGCAAAGCAGCTACGTTGCTTGGTATTAATAATATTAAGGTAACTTAAAATTGAAGGAAGAGTTGTGAAAATAAAATTTGTATTCTGTCTGAATTGATTGAAGGATTTTGTCTGAGGGAATCACATTACTGCAATGTTAAGGAAATGTGTCAAATATTTTGTCAGCATTAAAATAAGGATAGAAATTTGATCATGCCAAAAGCATTTTGGACTGTTCTATCAGTGTGATTATCTTTATTCATTCTCAACAGGCATAAATTTAAAAATGAGCTATCCCTAAATCATTCCTGGAAATACATTTTCGAATTTGTTTCTTGGTTATTCAGTTGAGGAGATTGCTACTAAGACTATGCGGGAAACTTATAAACCTTAAGGGATATGTAAAAGGTCTAGATCTCAGGTGCAAACACTAGGCTGCAAAGACTATGAAGGACATATGAACTTCAGAAAAGTTCCACTCTGTATAAGTTTCTGGTAAAGTCTCTAGTCGACCGGTAAATGCCACCTACTTATTACGAACTAAGCAATAGCAAATACCGGACAATTTGTATATTTCACACCTACCATCTTTCATGCGTTAATTGCAAAGTGCAATCACCCAGCATCGACTCCGACAGACTTAACAAACGTGGATCAAACTACTATAATAACCCTTTTTAAAGGGAATATAATCATGATATAAATAAATAATTACATACTAAATGAGATCAATACAGACAAATATAAAATAAGAGAAATATATAAAAGAAAAAACTTAGCCATATCTGCCATCCTATTTAATGTTTCATATAAGATGAGAAGTATTGACAACGATCAAATATAACAAATTCATTTTTTTTGGAAGTTAGGAGCTTCGAACGCGGGCTCGTGGGAGAAATTTTTTTGCGTCAACCAACCGAGCTTCGCACACGAGCCCCAAGTTCACTTCGCAAAAGTTTTCTTTTTTTCCCGGTCTTGATGTATATAAGTATGGCTTGTAAAGAAGATATACATCTTCCTCGGATTTAGTGATTGAAATAGTAAAAGCTTACTAGTTCCCCCACATAATCAAATAAAGAAAATAAGGTAATTAATCAACAATAATCAATAATCATAGTAGAAATTAAATCAACCTTATGAACATAGCTCACATTCTAATGTTAAAAATTATGTTGAATACTTTGGATGACAAGATTTAAATCATTCTAGATATTGAGTTCTTCATCTCTATGGTTCTTAGAATGATTAATAATTAATAGAGATGTGGATAAAGGTGCCTCAATGTTCATTTGGTTTCATGCCTGGTAGGCCTCCCATTGTTATCTTTTTTATCTGCATTGTTTCTTCTTATCGGTGGTGGAATCTGTGGAAACTATTTGATCTGTGCTGATATTGCTGGGTGTGGTTGGTCATGGATTTATTTAATTATTGCTGGTGGGATCTCAATGTGGCTATACATCCTATTTATTGTGTTATGTGGCTGTGGTATACCATTGGTTGCTTTGTGCATCTAGGGTGCCTGGGATGCAATTTTGTTTTTATCCTGGTATCGGTCTTTACTAGTGTTAGGAGGTTGGGGTGTTCTGGTAATAACTGGAAGCTCAATTTTGGTGTTTGTAGTGGTATTAATTGCCACTCTATTACTCAGCATTGTTGCTTCCTGTTTATTGTGGTTGCCTTTTGGGATATTGATTTGAGTTTCTATGTTCCCGGTTTAAGCCCTGAGTACTACAAGGTCGAGTGGTTTGCTGTTATCCATCCTGATCATATGAGGGTTTTGTTAGGTTATAAGTTTGGGAGTATGCTGATCATTTTTTTTATCATCCAGGCTTACCTTGTCTCTATGGCTATTGGAAGTTGGTCTATTTTTTGGTTTGCTATTTTGAACATTTTCTGTAACAACAACTGAATGATTTTATATCCTGTTTTTTACTGGTTTCAATCCATTTGCAACTTTATGCTATTATATTATAGGTTCTTTTTTTGTAGATCTGCTGGTTGGAGTTTTGATTTTGCTGGGTCGTCATCAGTTCATGGCTTTTTTGGTAGAAATGGGTCGACCCACAATTTTTGCAGGAAGTTCGTGCTGACTAATTATCTTTTGCTCTTCCTTTTTTGTGCGCTGTATCCTTGCAGCCCTAGAATGTTATTGGGAATTTTTTTCTCTTAGTATAATGAACCACCGGCTCTTAAGTTTTATTTTATTTTATTTTATAGCTCTTCTGAGCTTTAGTGAGCTAGAGGTTCCTTTTAAAGACCTTATAATTTGCTTTTATATTAACGTGTAGACCCCATTATGGGTTTTAACAAAAAAAACATCTATTTATATTGAGGAATAATCTTAAGGAATAATATTATTTGATTGTTTAGGATGGATGCAAAATATTTTCTATAAATTTGAATGTCATGCCAAATCAACTAACATTTAGAGAGAAAAAATCTTTATTTCATCTCAAATAGAAATTTTTACCAAAAATCTTTCCTTAAAATCTAATAAAATGACCTTTGAAAAGCTAAGGAATATCAATTTTCATAAGGATTCTAATAATTGAGGGCCTTAATACTAAAGAAATAGTTGAGTCCATTCGTTGATGATTTCCAAATAAATATCCCATTGAGAAAAGAATGAAGATGTCAAATATGTATACTCTTAATTGTGGTAAGAGAATCCAGATGAGAATGGGTGATTAATTAAAAGGCACAAAGTCATGTTTATTTTGATAATCTCAATAACAATTCATTATCCACCTTTGATGCTTTGAGCTTAACATAGCCTAATTAATAATCATTAATGTCTTTGGAGCTAATTAAGAAAATCATAATTTCATTTGTGATAATATCAAACCTAAAGATGGCCACTAAATCTCTACTATTTATTTCAATATAACTTTATCCAATCGATGAAGGAGAGGTAAGGAGGAATGTTACTAGAAGACCCCAAATTTATTTCAATATAACTTTATCCAATCGAAGAAGGAGAGGTTTGGGCTGGCTGGCAAGAGATGCGGGTTTAGGCTGGTGGTAGCGGGTTCGGAATTGGGCTGGCGGAAGCGGGTAGCAAGAGGCAGGTTCGGGCCTACATTTTCAGTTTGCTTTTTTTATTCCTATAGAGTTTTTTCGCCGGACAGCCGCCCGACAATTTTTCGATGGCCAAATTCAACTGGAAAAATTTTTCGACAATTTTTTCGTCGAAATTTTAAGTTCGATGCTCATTTTACCAATGAAAAATATTTTCTCTAGAAATCCATTGGAAAATCATTAAATCCGTTAGAAAATGATGATTTTCCGTCAGAAAAATCTACTAGTAATATGTGATTTTTCTATAATGTATGAATGTAATTCAAACTAACTAGCATGCCGCTCCTATTTTTTTTAATAACAATATTAATGGTATGTCTATATTATGGGCCAAAATGAGTAGGTTGAAGCAGGTCTTAAGATGGTGGAATAAAAATATTTTTGCTAATATTAAGGAGGCTGAAAATAAGATGATTGAGTTGGGTATGGTGTATTTGGATAATCCTATTATTGACAATCTTACTAGTCTTAATAATGCTAAAGTAAGTCTCTTTCAATTGCAAAATTAAGAGGAAATTTTATAGAGGTGGAAATCTATTTCTAAAATCATTATGGAGAAGGATATGAATACTAATTATTTTCATACTATGGCTAATAAGAAACGGATCAGGAATCAAATTTTTAAAATTATTAACAATGATGGGAAGTTTTTTGATAATGAGAATTTAATCTTCAACTCAAGGGTTGAGCCTTTAAAAAACATCTTTAATAATAATGTTAACATTGTTCCTATTATCAATCCCTATGTTATTCCTCAAAGCATTAGTGATAGTGATAATCAATTACTTATTCAACCTTCTTATGAGGCCAAATTTTGGAATATTATTAATGATATGAATGGGATTCCGTTGTTGGGCCAGATGGTTTCACTACTAAATTCTTTTTGAAAACTTGGAATATCATTAAGTTGGATGTGTTCGAGGCTATTAAAGACTTCTTTGCTGGTAATCCTTATCCTAATTATTTTTCTTCTACTAGTAATAATTTTAGACCAATTAGCTTGTTCTCTTTTTTTAATAAACTTATTTCTAAAATCTTTTCTATTAGATTGGTTAATATTTTGCCTAGAATTATTTCTTATAATCAAGCTAGTTTTGTGAAAGATATGAGCATTCTTGATAATGTTCTCCTTGCCCAAGATATCATTCATTTTATTAATGCTAAAGTGAAAGTGGGCAATATCATTTATAAACTTGATATTGCTAAAGCTTATGATAACCTAAATTGGTATTATTTATACAATGTTTTGTCTTTATTTGGGTTTAGTCACTATTTTATTCGGCTTATTAAGAATAATGTTGAGAATTGTTATTTTTTGTGATCGTTAATGGTAGAAATCACGATTTTATTTAAATCATCTCAAGGGTTGAGACAACGTGATCCTTTATCTCTTGCTCTCACTACGGGAAAACCGATCATTACCGGCGGATAATATCCGCCGCTAATGCAAGATTTCTGTCGGAATTATAGGTTTCCGGCGCAGGTTTCGGCGGAATTCTCTACGCCGGTTTGGATCGCGTCGGTAAAAGGCTTTCGGCGCATAAGTTGCGCCGGAAAACTTTCTGGCGCTATTTCCGACGCATTGCCGGCGCAAAAAATAATGGCAGCCGTCGACATTTCGACTGCTAAATCCGGCGACATATGCGCCGGTAATTTCTATCGTATGATTGCGCCGGCAATTACCGGCGGATAAAACGTCGTTGATACGCCGTAAATAACCTACGGGATGGTTACAGTGCAAAACATGCGCCGAGAATGACCGGCGAATACGACGCCGGAAAGTACGACGGTAATTTCCGGCGTACGAAGAGACGCCGGTTAGATCGATACGGTTCGTTGTATCATCGTTTCTGGTGAATTACCGACGCAAAATCCGTCGGAAACCTGTAGCATTGACAAAAAAAATTGCCTTCCCAGCCAACAATCAGATTTCCACACCTGCAAACCTATACAAATATCTATCCACAACAGTTTATAATATTTCCAGAATAGTTTATAACAATTCAAAGATGCACAAAAACATTAATACTCATTAAAAGAAACTATTCAATAGTAACAACCAACTAAAAACATCATATATTGTTCAATATTACAGATTCAAAGAAAATAAACAAGTTCATAAAATAAACTAAACTACTCTAAATCCGTAGACTTCTCCTCAGCTGGAGCTACCTTTTTCCACTCATCTGCTCCCTCATTTTGCGCATTTTTTCCAATAATTGATTGTGTTGCTCCTGCATCTGCATTTGAACCTGTGCTTGCAACTGAGCTTGTCAATCAGCTTGTGATTTCCTTACTTGTTCTAGCTCAGCTTGTAGGGCACTTATTTATTGAGCTTGCAAGGATTCATGAGAACTGGATGCGAAGCTGGATGCAGTAGAGGAGGTCATCCCCTCGTATGCCTGAGCTTGCGCACCTAAACCATAAACTCTCCCATGCTGCATTCCTCCGACGGCCTGAGACCAGATGCGATACTCAAAAAACTCCACAGAGCCGCCAGAAGAGCCCTCATCTGCTGCGACATGAATCTCTCGAAGACGTGTATATTCCTCCTGTGAAAGTAGAGTATAAATATATATAATTAAACTAAAAATAAAAATTATTAAACACATATAAATATATACTTACATGGGCTTTCCTAGCTCTCTCATCAATCTATTGTTGATCCTCCTGTCACTTATAAGTGCGACTATGCAATTCCACAGGAGTTGGTTCTCTACCAAGCATCTCTTTCTGTTAGAATTAAGAGAATTTTATTAATACAAATTAAAGAACAATTATAAAAAATATTTAAAATTCATTACCAAATGACGTCTGTGCTCAGTATGTGGAACGGAGCCTCCTATATGAAGTGAACTACCCAAGCCCCCAACATCAGAAGCTCTGTTCTGTCGATTTTGATCCCTCCTCCTAGTGTACTCTTCGCTGCCCCAAGCTGCATTCAACTCAGCCCACATATCCTCTCAAATCCACAATGGTCGCTTCCCATGCTTTCTAATATCTGTGAACATGTCACGCATCCGAGTAGACCCAGGCTTCTTAAAATTCTTTCTAATATTGTCATTGTGTTGCGGCAGCCAACAAAATTCTTTCTGCATTCAAATACATATGATATATAATATATAAGATTTTTAGATTAAGTAAAAAAGAATAAATCATTTTACATAAAAAATAAAATCAAAAAATACCTCAAATTCTCTAAACCACATCTCTCGGACTTCTTTCGAGACTTTCTTCCAAGAAACATAAGGAGCGTCAAACCTGCTCCGTATGATGTCTCGTATTTTATGTGTCGGTTGTTTTGATGGGTAGAACCTACAAAAATAAAGTTATGTGAAACAAATATAAAATATAAAATAGAAATGTTCGTTAGCTTAAATAAAAGAGAATGTGCGTACGTGTCACCCTCAGGTGCTATCAACATTCTACCATCTGTCGCCTGCTCTGCTGCAGCTGCTGTCGAAGGTCCGGCTGCTGTCGAAGGTCCGACTGCTGTAGGCTGATGAGGTGGTGGGGGATAGTATGGTGGAGCATATGGTGGAAATGGATAAGTAGGAGGGGCATCACCATATGGTGGGGGTGTGTAGTATGGGTAGAAAGGAGTAATCTACCCTGGATCTTGTGAAGGAAATCGGGGGTCTGCTGAGTAAAATTGAGGGCTACTGGCTCTAAGAGTGGGTGAAGGCTGTGTAGCAGGCTTAGGCTGTGTAGCAGGCTGAGACTGTATAGCAGGTTGAGGCTATGTAGCAGGCTGAGACTGTGTAGCAGGCTGAGATGAGGTGATCCCCTCAGTATGTACTGTCCTAGTTGGTCCAACTGTAACTTTCTTAGTGCGTCTGTTAAAAATATTTTTATCAATCCTCTACTATGCTCTTCACCTGAAGCCATCTACACATAAATAAAAAAGAAATATTAAAAACATGAGTTATAACAAAAATTTAAGAAAAAATAACGCAGCATTAATAATAAAATAAATGCAGTGAAGTAAATGCAGGGAAGTAAAGTAAAATGCAGTGCAGTAGCAAAAATAAATTTAATTTACCTTACGTTGTTAACTCATCATTTTTTGATTCACTTTCATCAGATGATACACTCCCAACACTATTAGATTCATCATTACTTTCCTCTATGGTTAGATCTACCTCCTCTAACTGCAACTCGCTCTCATTAATTCTGATTTGGTCATCTACATTGATTGGGAGATTTTTTAAATTAGACATAAACTCTTCTTGATGTGCTGATAGTATCGAAGTGGTTTTTTTAATTACTCCCCTTGGTTTTGTCTTCATAACTACCAGCCAATCCTGTTTGCCTCGTATTTCGCTTGGATAGTTAGCATAATAAACTTGAGTTGCCTGACTAGCAATGATGAATGGATCAAACTTTGCATATCTCATAGTCCGCTTTACTTCTGTTATACCGTAAATTGGATGAACTTTCATGCCTCTATTTGGTACTGGATCAAACCATTCACAATTGAAGAGATAGACAGTGTTATTGTGATCGGGATATTCAACCTCTAATATTTCTTATAATACCCCGTAGTATTCAGAATCATCCCTTGTATGAGTGTTCCCTCTTATATATACGCCAGAATTTTCTGTCTTCCTACCTTCACACAAATTTTTTGTTTGGAATTTATAACCATTGACCACAAATATTTGATAACATTTTACTAATCTATTTGGTCCCCAAGCTAACTCAGATAACCTTGAGCACTGCGAACTGTCTTCAGTGTGTACCTTTAAATGTACAAGGTGTTATTGTTGTTAATATTAATTACAGACATAACTCATTAAGTAAAACTAATTATTCAAAATATACCATATTTTTAAACCAAGCAGTGCGTTCTTTTTCCACTATCTTTTAGACTTCTTCTTCTTCTGATATACTAAGACTATCAATGAACCTCCTATAAATTCATATCTTGAGTTTAGATTAAATTTTAAAAGAAAACCAAAAAAATAAACAACTTAATACTTACTCGAGATACGGCTCAACTTCATTACAATTAAGCAAAATGTACAATATGATAACTGTCATCTTCTTATCTGTCAAATAGCACACTGTGCTAGCGCCTAAAGGTTCCCCAATTTTACTGAATACAGATATATTAGAGAATTTACCAATATTTTGAGATGCTGAACTTTCACCTGATTGAGACATTGTTTCAAAATAATACGAGCAAAACTGAGTTGTCTCATATGTTAAATATGCTTCACAGATAGAGCCTTCGGGTCGTGATTTATTCTTAGCGGTCATCTTAAGTTTATTTAAATATCTCTCAAAAGGATACATCCACCTATACTGAACAGGTCCACCAACCATAGCCTCATATGGTAAATGAATAGGTAGATGCTCCATAGAGTCAAAGAAGCCTGGAGGAAATATTTTCTCAAGTTGACACAAAATGAATAGAATTTGCTGCTCCATAAGATTCAAATTCTCTACATTTAATTTAGAAGAGCATAAATCTTTGAAGAAAATACTTAGCTCGATCAAGGGCTTTAAAATCTAATCTGGCAGATAATTAAAAGCAGTAGATAGTAGACATTGCATGAAGATGTGACAATCATGACTTTTCAATCCGAATAATCTCTCTGATCTTATGTCAACACACATGCTTAGATTGGAAGAATATCCATCAGGTACTCGTAGAGTCTTCACCCATTCATAAATTGCTCGTTTTTGCTCTAAAGTTAATGTGAATGGAGCTTTTGGTTTGAGAAATTTTCTCACTCCACCATCCTTCAATTCAAAAGTTTTCCTTCTATAATTCTCCTTTAAGTCCATCCTTTCTTTTATATTATCTTTTGATTTCTCTTTGATGTTCATAACTGTATAGAAAATATTATCAAAAATATTTTTCTCTATATGCATAACATCCAAATTATGTCTAATCAAGTTTGTTCTCCAATATGACAACGACCAAAAAATACTTTTCTTGGTCCAATTATGGTTGACACCATATTCTGGTAATCTGAACTCAGCTAATGTTGGAGATTTCATTATGGTGGGCAAGAACCTTACTCTTTTAAAAAATTCTTCACTACTGAATCGTGGAGGAGGCTGAAACATCTCCATTTTATTTTTAGTAAACGCTTCTTTATTTTGCCTGAAAGGATGACTTTGAGACAAAAACATTCGATGATAATCGAACTAAGTGTTCTTCCTACCATACTTTAAAGTGAATGATTTTGTATTTTCCATATAATATGGACAAGCTAACTTGCCTGAAGTGTTCCAACCTGAGAGCATACCATATGCAGGAAAGTCACCAATTATCCAAAGTAATGCTGCTCTTAGTGTAAAATTCTGTTTGGTAAAGATATCATATGTACTTACTCCCTCTTCTCATAATAAACTTAAATCATCAATCAAAGGTTGTAAGAATACGTCATTCTTCAATTTTGAATTATGTGGCCCTGGAATTATAAGTGACAGAAACATATAAGGAGTAATCATACATAACTCTGGAGAAAGATTGTAAGGAGTGAGTATCACAAGCCAACATGAGTATGGTGTAGCCAACTGACTGAATGGAGTAAAACCATCTGCGCATAAATCTAATATGACATTTCTTGGTTCTGCCGCGAATGTGGGATGTGTACGATCAAAGTGCCTCCTAGCCTCTACTTCTGATGGATGTGTGATAACACCTTCTTGTGGAATGTGATTATTATGCCATCTCATATGTGCAGCAGATCTCATGGATGCATATAGCCGTTGTAGTCTCGAAATTATTGGAAAGTAGAATATCCTACTAACAAGCACATCCTTCTGCTTCCTTCTATTTCTAGATTTTGGTTTAAATCTTGGTGCATTGTAATGACGGTATGTAATTTCTGAGATATCTTCTTTAAAGTATAACATGCATCCATTCACACAATAATCTATCTTTGTGTATGTCAAACTAAGTTTGGAAACTAACTTCTTTGTCCGATATAGATCTGTAGGAATTAAATTATCTATCGGATTGGTTTCCTTAAGCAGCCCAACGAATTGATTAAAATATTCATGAGCAACATTATATTCAGCCTTGATACTTAACATCTTCACAGCAACAGATAATTCTGAGAGAGTCGTGCACCCTTTTCCAAATTGGTTGCTGGGCAGCATGCAATAAATCATAAAAATTTTGTGCATCCGTATTCGGTAACTCTTTTGTATTTTATTCAATTTGTATTCCAGTTGCATCATGAACTAATTCATCAAGATTTGGTCGGATATTTTCAGCCTCAGCAATATTACTACTTGTAGAAGGACCGCATTGATAATCAAATTGTGGCTCATACTCACCATGACAAGTCTAATACCAAAACCGTGGCATGAATCCTCTGCGATATAGATCAACAGTTACATCATCTGGTTCTAGATGCACTAGATTTTTATGTTTAGAGCATGGATATCAAAACTTTCCTTCTTATAAAAAGCTGGGTAGTCGCTTCGCTTGCTCAATGAAAAAGTTCACCCCATTAATGAATTCATCTGTTAATGTCTTCCGACCTTGAGATAATCGGTTATACATCCAACTTCTTTGATTTCTAATATCCATAACCTACATATAAGAGCAAAAGTAATGGATTATCGCGCTTAAGTAGATCTAAAACTGACTATCTAGAGATGTAAAAAGATAGGGTGCTTATAGAAAATTATGATCATTTAGCATTGTCTCTAAGAGTAAAGACACTCATTCACGTACATGAGCATCCTCATCTCTGCAATATTTTTATATCAATCACACAATAGGCCTGAAACATTCCTCCACTATATATCACACAATAGGCCTGAAGCATTGTCTTCATTTAGCATTGTCTCTAAGAGTAAAGACACTCAAGCACTTGAGCATCCTCATCTCTACAATACTTAACTTAATTTTTTACTTCTCTTTTATTGGCCAACATTATGTGACATAAAGCATTGCAGGTCTCACCATCATTTATAGAATTTTACCTACATGTTTAAATGGTCCTTTTCTATCACACAACAGGTTTGATGTATTCCTCCACTTTAACCAACTAACTTGAATTCTACTAATAACATGTTTTATTATTAATGACTTGATCGCCCAAAGCACTTCTCCATAGCATATGTAAATCCTTTCTTTTCTAAAATTAACTCTCCATAGCACTTCTTTTTGAACTTTATCATTTTTTTTTTCTAATTCAATAAGTATCATATGTAAATCCTTCTTATTCACTCTATATTTCACCATGGATAAAGAAAAAAAGATATGGGCTATGATCCTTGATGTAATCCAACTGAAATAGAAAATATTTGGTCAAAGCATGCACATGCATGCAATGTGTTTAAACATAACATATGTAGATCCTCCTTACTCTCTCTATAAGTGTCCATAATAGACACTTATTCTCAAAAAATGTATAGCTTCCATAATAGACGTACACTTATTCTCAATATGATTAAGCATTCCAAAGGCTAGTACTACCTTCCCACTACCTAAATCAACACTTGGAGATATGAAGACCATCTATCTTGGAAATGTATGGTAAGAACATCCATGGCTAAAGGAAAAAGCATACAATCCTCTTGCAAATGTATGATTAGAACATCCATGGCTAAAGCAAAAAAGAAATTCTTGGCTAAAGCAAAAAAGATATGTTCTTAAACCTAATCTATGTAATCCAACTGAAATAGGAAAAAATTTCATCAAAAGAAACGAAAAAACAAACCTTCCGTTGGCGAAGATGAACGACCGTCGGCGGTGAATCGACCATAAAAGCTATGAGACTCGTCGGCAAACTCCTCTGACCATCGGAGATGGCGATCTACGGGTGAGCGACGGCGATCTACGGGTGAGCGACGGAGGGCGACGGCGATCTACGGGCGAGGTGAGAGAACGGAAGGAAAGAAGTGACGGGCCAGAGAAGCTCGGTTTCGGAAAATAGGGCTTTCGCCGGCGGATTTTCCTGCGGATCCGACGCCGGAGATTATTCCGGCGTAACATGCACCGGTTTAGTTTCGTTGAGTTTAAATACCCCGGCGCAATATCTGCCGGTAATGGCGCCGGTGATTTTCCGCCTTAAAGTGCGACGAAAATAGTGAGCTATTGGTGTGTTCCGACGCATTTACAGGCGCAAATGTTGCCGGAACATTTCCGACGTCGTTGTCGCCGGAAAAATTGCCGTAGGTTTTTTGACACAATAATGCGCCGTTACCTGTGCCGTGCTTACCGGCGCAAAAATATCCGCCAAAAATTCTGACGATAATCGTGTGTTTTCCCGTAGTGTCTCTTTATTATTATTGTGGACTATCTTTCTAGGGGTTTGGAGGAATTATATAAAAGGTATATGAAACTTCTCTTTCATATTATTGGTGGTATTCCTATTACTCAACTTAGTTTTGCTCATGACTCTATTATCTTTTTAAATGGTTCTATTAATAACATTAAAGTTTTAGTCAAATTTCTTTCTCTATTTAAAAATATGAGTGGTTTGGCTATTAACAAGGAGAAAAGCAATTTTATTATTGCTAAGTCTGTTAATCGTGGTAGAATGAGTGCCATCAAAAGGATTTATGGACTTAATTCCAACTTATTTCCTATTAGGTATTTGGGTACTCCTCTGTTTAAAAGGTAGAAAAAGAGTTCAACTTTTTGAAGATATCTTCACTACTTTTCAAAGGAATATTTCATATTAGTCTTTTAACTTTCTTTCTTTTAGATGTAGGCTTGTGCTGATTAAAAGTGTTTTAAATTCTATTCTTATTTTTAATTTTCATACATTGCAACCTACTTTATCTATTTGTCTTAGATTGGAGAGAATGCTTAATATTTTTTTTGGAGATTGAAGAATAATAGTTCTTGCATCTATTGGGCTTTGTGGAAAATTGTTTGTGGGGTTTTTAATTAAGTGGGCTTAGGTTTCAAGAATATATTCGGTATTGTTCAGGCTTTTTCTCATAAATTATGATTTTCTTATAGTTCTAACATTAGTTTGTGGGCTCAATTTATGAATGTTAAATATTGTAAAAAGTTTCATCCCTTAGTTCGTAGTTATAAAAGTTCTGACTCTTTGATTTGGAAAAGGCTTTGCAACATCAAATGGGAGGTTGAGAAGTTTATTCAATGGGGTTTGGGCAAAGGTGATGTTTCTTTATGGAAAGATAATTTGTTGGGTAATTGTTCTAGTGACAGCTTTCTTAATATGCATACTCTGCTAAATATTAAGGTTCATAATTTTATTGATATTGGGTGTTGGAATGTTAATAAACTTATGGAGGTTATCTCTTATGTTTTGATTTATAGTATTCTGAATATCCTTTTACAATTACAGTGCAATAATAAAATTTTGTTTAATTTGTCTTCGTCTGGTAAGTTTAATTTGAAAAATATTTGGGATACTATTAGAGTTAATTATGAGAAAACTCACATTTATTATGTTATTTGGCATAACAATATTCCTTTATCTTATTCCATTATTACTTGGAGATATATTAAAGGTTTTCTTTTTGTTGATACTTTATTTTGGAAAAAAGTTTTAGTTTTCCTTCTAAATGTCAATGATGTTATAATATTGAAAATATTAACTATGTTTTATTAATGGGAACATTGTTCATAAAGTTTGGAGCTATTTTTTTGAGCTAGCTAACAAAGGTAATTTCAATTTCACTAGTGATGTTTGTCTATTTTAAAGTGTTGGTTGACTAATATATACTAAAGGCCACATCTACAACTTAATGCTGATCCTTATTATGTGGTTTCTTTGGAGGGCTAGGAATGACGCCAAATATAATGAGATTAGGATGGATGCTAATCAAATTATTGTCAATGTTAGAAACAAATTTTGCAACTTTATTATGTCAATCTTATTACTGTTAATAATTTTAGGAATTGCTTATATATGGCTTTATAGTTGGGCATATCCATTGATTGTGAGCTATTAGTTAAAATTGAGAGAATTATGAGGTGGATCAAACCTCCCCATCCTTGTGTTAAACTTAATTCTGATGGTTCAGTTTGGGCCTCTTTTGTGGGTGTGGGTGGCATTATTTGTAATCAATATGGTGGTACTATAGATGCTTATGCTGGTCCATTAAATCTTTATAACATGATTACTATCGATCGAGCTGATGTGTTTATCTCATGGCCTTGACATTTGCCATAGATTGGGGATTATGCTTGTGTCGATTGAGGTGGATTCTTTGATATTAGTTTAGATCATTCAAAATTAGGTTTCTAGCAATCCTCAAAATTTCTATATTATTAGAAGAATTAAAAATTCTCTTTCTTCCCTTAATTATTCTATTTATTATATTTATTTGGAGGGCAATTCTTGTGCTGATTGGTTGGCCAAATTTGGGAGTCATCATGATGTATTTCAGGAGTTTGATGCTACTAACTTACCTCCTTTCTTGAGAGGTTTGGTTAAGTTGGACAAACTTGGGTTACCTTATATTCGTATTGGTTGATGCTTTCTATGTTTGCGTTTATGATGGTCTTTGTACTTTGTTGGTTCTCTGTTTTCCTCTTTCTTTGGTTTGGATTTCTATTTTCTGTATTGGGACCTGTTAAGTTCATCATTTGGCTTGGTATAATGGCTTTTATGTTTGGTTGGTTAGGCTGCCCTTTCAATCATTTTTGTTGGGTGTTCGTTGGTGCTATTTACTGGATTAACATCACATTTTGTAGTTATTTTCATTATTTGTTAGGAAAGTCTTTGGTGTTTGGTGATTTTTCATTTTTGAAGTTTGTTGTTTTACTGATCGAGTTTCTTGGGTTGGTTCTTTTTCTGGGTTGTTTTGCTATTCATTCTATTATGTGTTTGAAAGGATGGGTGGTGGTTTTAGGGTCTTTTATTCCTTGCTTTCTTTGTTTTGGGTTTCTGTTTGGTATTTTGGATAATGTTCGTTTGTTCATATGGCTCTCGGTTATTCTTTTTCTCTGTTTGGTTGGTTAGGTATCTTTTTTAGTAGTGTTTGTTGGGTGTTAGTTGGTGCTCTTTGCTGGCTCGATTCCACTTTGGATGGTAGTTTTGTGTTGGGGTTTTGAAGTATGTGGTGTGGCCAGTTGGGGTTCTTTGGGTATTCACCTATATGAGATGTCATGCTGCTCATTTGGGTGTCTTGTTGGGTTGTTCTATCACCTGGGCTTTGGGTGGTATTTTTTTTGGATGTGTTGTTGTTATGTTATTCATAATTTTCCTTTTCGGGTTTTGGAACTTACTTTTTGGTAGGCCTTCATTCGGATCATTTTTTGACATTTTTTGCTATGAGAAGTGGTTTTTGGTGGTTGGTGCTTGGTTATTTCTCTTTACCAGTCGGATATGTTACTTATCAGATGGATTATATATGATTTTTGTCTAGATTTGTATTTCAGGGGGTTGATGGTTTATGCTATATCTAGCTTATCAAGTTATGTCCATTATATCTATTTAATTTTAATTTATCATACTTTTTTACTTCCACTCTCTTTCTACATTATCTTTTTGGGATGGAGTTCTATTCTTTTGTAGGTAAGGAAGTTGGAGGATCATGGTAGTGTTTTTTTCAGAAAGATTGTGCTGATTGATTACTTTTGAATCTTTCTTTATGGGCGCTAGCTCCATGCTGCCCTATATTGTAACTAGACAATTTGATATTTTGGAGTAGTAGGGGAATTTTGGCTCGTTGGTTTTCTTTCTTTAATTTTTGTGTAGCTATTCGAGCATCAGTGAGTTGAATGTCCCCCTAAGGACCTTGTAATTTTTTATTTATATTAACATGTAGGCTCCTCTAGGGGTTTCTCCTTAAAAAAATGAAAGTATAATAATATACATAGTAATTATATTATAAATAAAACATCAAAATAAATTATTTTTTCCTCATTAGCCATCTCCCTAAATATAGGGGTGTCAATATTTGACACGACACGACAACCCGACCCGGAAAATCCGGGTTGGACCCGACCCGTTTGATAAACGGGTCGGGTCCGGGTTTGCAGATTCAACCCGTTTAATAAAACGGGTCGGGTCGGGTTGACCCGGCGGGTTGCCGGGTCAACCCGAAAACCCATTTAATTTAAAAAAATGAATTTCCGCTCAATGCCCGCTGCTGCCGCGCTGCCCGCTGCCCGCCTGCCCGCGTGCCCCGCGTGCCCGGCTGCCCCGCGTGCCCGGCTGCCCCGCGTGCCCGGCTGCCCCTGCCTCGCTGCCGCCGCGTGCCGCGCACCTCGCTGCAGACTGCCGCCGGACCTCGCTGCCGCGTGCCGCGCGCCTCGCTGCAGACTCCCGCGTCGTCCAGACTGCCGCCGCTGCCGCGCTGCCCCGCGCCTCGCTGCCGCGTGTCGCGCTGCCGCCGCTGCCTTGCTGTCGCGTGCCGCACTGCCGCTGCCGCCGCCGCCTCGCTGCCGCTGCCGCCTTGCTGCCGCGTGCCGCACTGCCGCCGCTGTCGCTCCCGCGACGTCGCCGCTACCGCGCTGCCGCCGCTGCCTCGCAGCTGCGAGTGAAAAAACCGGGTCACGGGTCGTGTCGGGTCAACCCGTGACCCGCTCGGGTCGGGTCCGGGTTGTAATGTTCGACCCGTTTATAAAAACGGGTCGGGTTCGGGTCGACCCGTTTATATACGGGTCGGGTCGGGTTCGACCCGAACCCGACGGGTTGACCCGAATTGACACCCCTACCTAAATATCACTCTTCTTATTTTATTTTAAGTCAAATAAAAAAAAAATATTTAAAATTTTTTAACCTATAAACAAATCAAAAAAATAAAAATCTAAAACTAATGTCACTCATTTGCTCAAGAAAATGATTGGCTTGCTGATATAGCGAGCGAGGACAATTTGGCGGATGTGGACGTCATGGCGGAGGACAACCTAATAGGTGTGGACGATGTGGTGGTGAGCCAATCATTTACCCGCCAAACAACTCAGCAAGAGGAAAAAAAATTCTTAAGTAATTTATATATCATTTTATTAAATTAAAAATTTTTATTTATAATTAAATTAAAATAATATGCATCATAATTTAGCAGGGTTATTATTTTTTAAATTAAAACCCATAGAGGACTTACGCATTAATTAGGAAAATAAGATGCAAGGTTCTTAAGTGGGATCGAAAACTAAGTAAATGTTCAAAGAGCTACAATAAAAAAGAAAATAAAACCCTAAGGAGTTTAAGATCCCCTACTAGTTACAAAATAAAGATAAGCTAAAAAAAAAGAAAAATTACAAACATACAATAGAGACTGAAGCTAGGAAGCCAATCACTGCAATTGAACAGTGAAAAGAGAATGGCTAAAAGAGCTGACCCAAATGACAGAGGTTGAGAAAATCAACCAAGCTAAATAGAATTAAATGCAACATCTAGAGACCCACCTGCATAAAAAGATAAACTTAAGAGACTGCTTAGTTAAGAAGGCCAAATAAATGAAACAATAAACACAAGAAGGAAACTAACACCCCTCCAAAAGCCAACCTCACCAACAAATAGAAGAAACATCCAAATACAACCCACATACCGAGAATAGAGGAACCAGAGCCATGGACATCCCCAAAAAGAACAACCAAAACAAGAAGCCAAAGAATTGATCAAGAACCTTGGCAACCCATAACAAATAGAAAGAACCCGCATTGAAAAAGCCAACCCCACCACAACCAATAACAAAAAAGAACTAAACATTTTGAGTAAAATTAGATCGAGATGAAGTACCAGTAGAGTAAATAAAATTTTGCACCAATTTTTCATTTTTAGATTTCTTACTTTTTCCCCCAAAAAGTGTAAATACCATCATTCTCAAATTTCACAGTATCCAAATTAATCCTCTTGCAAAGCATGGCATTGATCAACATTAACTTTCCTAACATCATTGTTCACACTCGAAGGTTCATTTAACCTCTCAGAATTGTCAAGATTGTTACCAGAAGAAAAACCATTCAGATGTTGTTGCTCCAAACCCAAAGGAAGCAATACCTCATATGGTAAAGGAGAGCAAGAAATTTTAATAATGGTCACTTTGTTAGAAACATCTAAATAGTCTTTAACATCCATAGCTTTAAAAATCAAATGAGAATCCTGCTCGGTAATATGATTCCCAAAAATAAGATCGTTAATGGCAGGAACCAAATTAAGTGCGTTAATAGCAAGTTTACATCTTCCACCTTTTATCCATCCGTAAGAGGAAAACAATCACAATATTACTACTATTAGTAGGAGATACTGGAATAACTTTGTTCGCCGGATGGAAAACAAGATCTTCGTTAGGAGAATTAGTCCTTATAGCAGCAAAAGATTCATTGACATTTTCTTTAATATTATCTAGGGAATTAGAAATAGGGGGGAGGGGTTGACATTAGTATTGATGTCGAGATTGGGTTTGTCAATAGTGGGCTGGAAAATAGGATTCATAGGTATCATAAGATGGTTCTTTTCGAGATTGGCTAATCATAAGCAACTAGAATCAATAACATCTTTAGATCTCATTAATCTAGATTCTAAAGCTCAATTGTCAGGCTTTTTTGTTTTTTGAGTTATTCTTCTTCTTTTTATTTTTTTTATTATAAACCACCTTGAAATCCTCTAATGAACCATGGAAAGATGCAATGTTTGGCTCATTGAAATGAGTATAGTTTATCTCAAAATCCAAATGGATCTCACCTTCTTCCCAATTGGAAGCCGAGTTCTGTGATTGATATTCCTCTTCAGAGGTCTCAATAGTAACATCATTGTGAGAACCGGTATGATTAGCAATAATTTGAACACTGAAACTTCAAAAGTATTGAGAAGCGGCTGGGAGAATGGGCTGAGGAGAGTGGGGAGAAGGCGAGACATTATTATATATAACAAGAGTATCATCCACACACTAGTATTAGGAATCGAAAGAAGGACAACTATAAGATCAAGATCCTCGAAATTTTCAGCAGCAATAGAACCAACTTTAGGTAAATTATTATTCGGCATCTGAATAGACTCTGAATTATGAAGAACATGGTTAGTTGTCTTTGTAATAACAGGAGATAAAAAAGAATTAGGCTACTCGTTATTCAAAATATTAATAGGTTTAGAAATGTTTGCTTTCCTCAAATGAGGATCTTAATGATAGCAATCAATCTTTTTATGACCAAGAGATTTACTGTTATCACAGAAATCAGAAAAATCATTAAAAATAACCTTTTTAATATAGCCGAATTTTTTCAGATCATCCTAGACCAAATCTGGATAATTTTTTGTCATCAAGCTCGACCAAAATACATGGCGCAGAAGGCCTGGAGCCATGCGTTGTAGCACTATTGATTTTAAGAGGGCGACCACAAAAGTATCCCAAGTCGTGTAAAATGCGCTGAGAAAATAGATGAGGGTGGAGATCTAGAGAAGAAATCCATATAGAAATATAGGCATTTTAATGGATATATCAAACAACGACCATTTAAGAAGTTTCATATAGCAATTTTCTCATGGTGACATTTACGAGCAAAAATTCTGCTATAACCTAAGTCGTTTGATAACTTGATCAGAACGTGACGAGGTTCCAACAAGGTAACAAAAAATTCACCTGTTAACTTAAAGAGAGAAACAAAATCCTTGGTAGTATATTCAGTAAAGCTCTGCGAGTTGTTAACTTACTAACAAACAAAATTTCAAACATAGCTGCTAGGGATAAAATTTCTTCTTCAAACATCCATAAAGTAGGCAAACTACAATGCAAAGTATGTTTAAGTTCTAGAAAACCATTCGAAGAATCAGAGCCGGCCAAGCCATCCTTAAAGAATTTGGACTTGTTATTGTCTGACTTCATATATCTCTGGGGATTATGTACTCATCCTATATAAGAATTATGTTAGCAGTAAAAATTATATAAAATTAAGTAATTAATAGTATGAATGTAATATTTTTATATTTCTATAATTACGTTGTGACTAATAATTAACTCGCTATATGTCTTCTTATCTTTGGTGGGTGCCCCTTTTGTGGGTTTTAATTAAAAAAAAAAAAAAATCTTTGGTGGGTGCCTATGCGTAGCTCCATTGTTTAAGGGTTATCTTCCTTACATGTCTTTCTATAATAGGAAATTTTAAAGGTGAAAATACATATTGTTAGATATTTTTATTAAAATAGAATGTTAAGAAGCTACCGACATAAAAATTCAACACTGTTAAGAAACTCATTCATCAATATTTGACACGACCTGAAAACCCGACTCGAATCCGACCCGAAAATTTCGGGTTCGGGTAAACCCGAACCCGAAACGGGTCGGGTTCAGGTTCAACATTTCGACCCGTTTCAAAAATCGGGTTGGGTTCAGGTTAACCTTTTGACCCGAAATTGACACGATTTTGACCTGGCAACCCGAGATTGACCCGTTTTTGACCCGAAAAAGAGGAGATAGACCCGTTTTTGACTCGAAAACTAGCAATTTTTTTGTTGGAAATGTGTCATTCGGGTCGTGTCGGGTTGACCCGGACCTGAAGCGGGTCGTGTCTGGGTCAGGAAAACTGACCCGTTTTCAAAAACGGGTTGGGTTTCGGGTTGACCTAAATAGTCCGGGTCAGTTTCGGGTTCGACCCGAACCCGACCTGTGACCCGTAATTGACACCCGTAATGCTGATAATAGTTTATCATACATATATGATTAATGACTTCTTACATCCATGGGATGCTATTATTTAATAAGCACAATAATATTTCTCTCACATATTAATAGTCAATTTCTATATTAATTACTTCCATGAATAAGATATGCTTTGAAACCATACATAGATAATTAAATGTGCATGGGTATACATAGCTTCCACTAATGATGTGCATACATACATACATAGACTAATCCTACGTATAATAAATTGGATAATTTATAAATTAATATTTAAATTATTTTAATTCAAATTCTATATATAGTTAATAAATAAATTAACATACACATAAAATAGTAATTTGATTTAAATAATTTTGTTTACCTAGACTTTATATAAATAAAAAACAAAGACTTAAACTGAACAATATCTCCTAAAAGTTAAGTCATCTAAATCTAACATAACGAAAAATTTTAAAATATAATTGTGAACGAATTTAACAAGCTATGAAAATGTTGATTAAAATTTAAAAAAATATTAAAAAAATATGTGAATTTAAAGTACAAGAAAAATAATTATTCCCAGTGGAATACTTGACATCAGAAAAACTGGTGGAAATACCGATGGATGGGGTGCCGATAATTCGTGTATGCCTTTTTGGTAGATTTTTTGACGAATTTTTCTGCCAGAAAATTCATTAGTTTAAAATATGTTGGTGTATTTTTTGGCAGATATTTTCGTCGGAAATCCACCAGAAATAGGCTTGAGAAGTCTATTTTCAAGCGAAACGGAGACACAGCCTACCCCTCAGTCCAATCGTGTCATTTGCCATTCTCAGACGTATTTGACTCCGTTCATGGACACCTTCCTCTTAAAGTTCAGAATTCCTCTTCGGATCATCTCGACTCGCCGTTCATGGATGCATTATGTAAGGCTCCAATATCACTTAACATTTTCCATCAATCATTATTTAAAAAATTCAATAATTCGATGTGAAGAATATCTTCTTACATTTTTTTTAACAAAAAAATAATAATACATAACAACAACAGTATATATATATATATATATACTGTTGTTGGGTTATTGGTTTGGTGGTTTCTCTGGTTCCCTGTTTTTGGTGTATTTTGTTGATGTGCTATGGACATCCTTTCAGCATGCTAGTAGATTTTCTATCATGTTCCCTCTGGTTTTGTTGTTGGGGAAGATATGGTGGGTTTCTTTCCTTATGATTTGGTTGGCTCGGTTTACTTTTGTTTTAATTTTGTTTAGTTGGCTGGTGGTTGGGTGGTTATTGGTTGCCAGGGCTATTTCATTTTGGGTTTATTTTTGGTGGTCTGGCTAGTGTCGGATGCTCTTCAGGATTTACTTGTTCATCTATTTTAATTGGTTGGTCTGGTTACTTGTCTCTTCTTGCTAGTTGGACTTCAATTGGTACTTCTTGTTGGACTAGACTCACTTTTGGTGGTGGCTTAAGTTTTGGGATTTAATTTTTAGTGGTTGTCCTACTGGTATTACTATTTCACCTATATGAGTAATCTTGTTGTTCATTCGGATAGGTTTATGGGTGGTGCTTTAACCTATCCTGTATGTGGTTATTTTACAGAGGCTAATTTATTGTTGTGCTCTTTCCAGTTTATCAGTCGGTTTGCTTACTTATCAACTGACTTAATTATGAATGAAATTACGAGATGCACCAAGGGAGGAGCGGGGGGGGGGGGGGGGGGGGGGTGAATTGGATATTTAAAAAATTTTTAAAGAAAAGAAAAATATTTTTATAACTTGATGTGAAAGCGAATTACATTTACAATAAAAAGATAAATTATTAATTTCACCCACACAATTAATCGATATAAAATTTAATGCGAAAATAAAGTGCGAAAATAATAAAGGAAAGAAAACAACGATTTATAGTGGTTCGGTCAAACCATGAACTACGTCCACTCCCCGGAGGCACCATCTGAATATTACACTAAACTTTTAGTGATTCTCCTTTAGCCCTCCTAGCCCATAGCTAGGAGGAGAAGCCCTTACAAAATCACTTTCACTTTCTCCAGTGCAGCGGAGGAGCCAAGTTCTTTGACACAAAAGAGATATTCTTCTTCTCAAAACTTCCCTCAGGATGAACCTTGAATCTAATGGTACTGAGGTGCAAGCTCACCGGAGCAACCGTGTGAAATCTCCTTCACACTCCCTTGAAACCCCTTCTAAGGATCTTCCCCCTCTCTCAAACTTCACACTTTTCTCTCTCCCTTTCAAGTTCTCTCTTCAAGTTTTCTCTAGAAAAATAAAGTTTTATTGGATGCCAAAGACTCTTACAAAGTCTTATGAGAGTGCTTAAATAGAGGGCTAAAAAAACCTTAAAAAACTGAATTCAGCTGTAAAGATTGTACAATACAATTTCAAGTTCGTTTAGTGTGATGTGCAGAAATTGACCTGTTAGTATTATACAATGTCCAGTTAGTTCTGTACGAACAGTTCAATTGCCTGTTCATATTGTACGATGTTCAGTACCATGTGATATACGAATAGTTCAAAAAGAGCAATTCGTCCACGTTGAAGCATGGGACAACCGAAATTATCTTTGTTGATCGTACAGTTCGTACAATACGATCAAAAAATCAAAATTAAGCCATTTTAATTGACTTATCATAGGATTAAATTAGGTAATATTTTAATATCGTATAATACGATCATGATTGTACAGTACGAATAGAACAACTTTTCAAATTCAACTTTTTGCCTAATTAAATGGATGGCATGCTTTCTAATTATAATAGATCATCCAGTACGATGTGATGATCGTATTATATGATTAGTTTTATTTAAAAAAAATTCAGGAAAATAAAATATTTTAATTAATTTCTATTACACCAGATCATACTTTACAATCTAGATCATATAGTACAATTTACAAAAAATTAAAATATTTAAAAATAATTTTTGCTCCCCCTGTGAGTGTGCATGGTCATTAATCTAATATACATCATTACAAGTCTTGACTCAAGAAATAAAAATTATAGACTCATTTAATACAACAAATTCTACACAATCTTGAGCCTTGAATCTTCAAAGAATGATGCATGATGTACCTGAAATATTAATCAATATAGAAACAAATATATACTACAAATACTAGGTGAAATAAAAGATTAATCAATATTATTTATTATAATCAAAATCATAAACTCGAAAGCCCGAGTTGTAACAATCTTCTCCTTTTTTATTATGATAAATAATATTGGTTGAATTTACAAATTAAAAATATTTTTTCCTAAACTCCCCCTTACTAAAAGAATTACATTAAAAAATAGGGGAAACAAACTTTTTTATTATTTTTAAAAGCTAAATAACAGAAAAAAATAAAACATAAATACAATTAACTATAATACATTCTACCCCTTTGACATTATAAAAAAGAAGAGATAAAATAACTCATAAAAATAACAATATAATAAAGAAACAAAATATAAAATTAAGCTTAAAATATAACAAAAAAACACATAAAATAGATAAACAAACATACAAAAACACATAAACACAACACATAAAAATACATAAACACAACACACAAATAAACTTTAACATGCTTATACCTCATCGTCTTGCTCTTATTCTAATTATTCAGAAGCTAGGTCTGCCTATGAGATTTTTCATTTTTTATCATTTCCCCATATTACAATCAGTTTATATGTACTCTTTTCCTTTGTAGGAAGAGTTTTTAAGTTGAGACATTCAAACTTCAAATGTCCGGGTTTCCTACACCCAAAGCAAATAATGTTAGTGAAAATCTTAGTATTTTTATTAATTTTATATTTATTCCACTTTTATTGATTCTTTTGCTTGTGTTTAGTAGACTTTCTAATTTGCTTGCTATGTCATTACTTTCGTCATCTGCTAAGTCATTTTTCTCTGTATCTTCAATTTTTAGCACTATCGTTTCACCTACATCTAAAAGTCTTTGACCCAAACTTTGCTCATAGGCAATGAGTGAGCCAATCAAATTTTCATTAGAATATTCATTCAAATTCTTTAATTAACAAATAGAAATAACTTTGACATTAAACTTATCAAGTAGGCAATGCAGAATTTTATTGACTTTTTTAAAGTTTGAAAATTCTTTTACCTAAAGCATATAATGATGTCATAATTTGAATAAACATAGTGTACATATTTAAGATCGTCTCATAAGCTTTCATGCAAAATAGTTCATAATCATACATTAAAATATTCAACCTAGATTGCTTGATTTTGTTGAATCTTGATTAGGTTGTTAAACCTAAGTTAATGTCCCAAGGATAACCAAGAAGGAGGTGAATAATCGATAGAGAATCATCGTCTTTTCACACTTTCTAAGTGTAGATTGAGAATTAGATCTTATCCGAAGATCTTCTCATGAGCAATCTAGAAAGACAAGAGGAAGAGTGATAATCACAATTATAAAGAGATCCTTACCTTTGAGTAACCTTGTGAACCCTTCATATTCCACTTGCAAGAAATCTCTTTCAAATACTCTCTCACACTCTCTCTTTTAATTGTCCTTAAAAATAACGTAGACAAGACTCTCTCGTATTAGTTTTAGTGGACCTTTTATATAGAAGACACGAAAAACCATCCAAAAAATTGAATTTTCAATTTTGAGCGTACACGATCGTATGTTTGTACATACGAACAGTTCAAATACTGTTGCTTATGAACCTATTGCGAATCAGTATGAAATCATTTCATACTTGATCATTGTTCGGTATGAACTATGTTCGTCTGGGATCATGCCGTATGAACCATACTTAGAAAAAATAATTTCATTTATGTTTGTTCCGTTGCTCGTTGGGAAGAGAAAATAACTGATCAGATCATCCCGTATGAAGTGATATAGTACAGTACGATTAAGTTAAAAATATGAATTTTAAAACTCTCCCTCGGTGTGTATGTGCTAAGTTACTCAATTACAATCATACTCTCTCAGACTCAATAAAATGAAAAATACATACTTCAAATATAATAAACTCTAAAATGATCTTGATTTGAAGTCTTCAACAATCTGGAGTATAATTTTTCTCAAATGTTAATATACACAAGAGCAAAATTATTCTTCCAAAATATGTTAGGAGAAATAATAATCAAATCAATAATATTTGGAATCATAAAAAATATACAAGTTACAAGAATATCAAACATGCAAAACTAAGTAACAATTATCTCAATAATCTCGCCCTTTTTTATGATGGCAAAATAATTATTGTTTGAATAAAATTGAAAATCGTAAATCTCTCTTTAACTCCCCTTAAATGAATAAGCATGTGAATATAAAAAAAATTCTATTAAGAATAAATTAATTTAATTCTTTTTTAAATTAAAAAAACACACAAAGTAAGAAAATAATAAGAAACTAAACAAAACACTATGCACAGAGCAAAACACAAAGACAAGAAACAATCAAATGCAAACACAAATCAATTTAATGCAAAATAATATTTCTCTCCATTTTTTATAAGAGCAAAAAGAGAAGAAGAAAAACAAAAGAAATATAAGAAGTCATATGAGAAACCTTTGATAATTGATCTTGAAAGAGATTGATTTATAATTGCATGTTGACCTCATTTTTTTATGAGATCCCTAGGACCAATCCAGACCCTAGGATCTATCCAGAACCTAGATCAATCCAATCCTTAAGATCTATTCTAGGTCCTAAGATTCTTCCAGACCCCAGGACCTAGAACTTCTAGATTCTAGACCCTAGTCCCTCTAGATTTTAGGATCAATCCATATCCAAATCAATCCAAACTCCTGATTAATCTAAATCTCAAACCAATCTAGACTTCAAATCAATCTTGACCTTAAGCCAATCCAGATCTCAGGTCAATTCAAACTTCAATCAAACCCAGAAATCCAGCCTAAAATCTAAGGCTAAATGTCCAAGTCTTGAAAGCATTTTTTAGTGAATTTTATAGCACTTCCAAACCCAGTCAAATGACCTCTAATTTAGAGTCTATCAATTGTATATTGATATGACATGTCTCTAGAGGTAACTCTCCAAATTTGAGCTCATTCTGAGATCTCTAACCTTAGAAATTGAAATGAAATACAAATGCTATAAAATCTTCAAATATTTACGGCCTATGCCACTAGACTTGCCACCTAGTGGATCTTGACCTTAGAGCTTTCCCCAAATCCTCTAATCACTTTCAAACCCTTGATACTAACCCATTGACCTTAGAGCTTTCCCCCACTAGACCAGGGATCAAAATGACCAAAATACCCCTTAGGGATTCAAATACCCATTTCAAACCAAATGAACTCCGAATTGTTTGGAACTTCTTCCAATAATTTTCAAATATCAAATCGAACCTGTTGAGCTTGGACCCATCCCTTGGGTCAACCTAGTTGACCCAGTCAACCAAGGTTGACCAAATTAACCATTAAGCCTTTTTTACTTTGAGTCAATATTCAAATGCATTTAAACTCCTTCAAAACTCCTTTGAACATAGCTTTAATGATTTGAGTTTGATTGGTCATCCTGACCCGATTTAAAGTTGACTTGGTCAACTGAGCTTAAGTCCAATCAAATTACACATTCGAGCTAAATCAATGACTCTTGGTGGATCAACTCGTTCAAAGCATATCAAGCCCTTTATCCCACTCTATTTTAGAGTTTAACGATATCCAAAGTCGAGTCAAGCCAAATCAATTCTCATTTGATAGGTCAAAGTCATGAGGACTTGGTCAAATCTATTTCAAACTCTCATACCGAACTCAAGTATTAATCCCTTGACTTGGACTTTGTTCTAAATCAGTTTAACCAGCTCTTGAGGTCACTTTGCTACCACCTCAGCCGTCGACATATTAAGTTGACAATCAACACATGGACAACAAACCCTTATATGGCCAAATCTCTTGGCTTGAGCTAATCCAACACATTTAAGCCACCTCCAACCTATCATAGCAGCATTCAAGACTCCTCTTACTACCAACTCAGCACCTATTGACCCATTGACTGGTCAAACAGTAAATGAGTGGTCAAATAGTCCTTTAAATGGTCTAATCCTTAAGCTCAATCTAATCATTTTTATTTAAACAAACCCCAGCAATTCTAATCAATTTATGGAACATTCCTAGAGCCTTTCCTAGCCCTTAGATCCAGATCCAATGGCCCCCATTGCTCCCATGATCAAGTGGGGACCAAAGAGCCTTTCCAACTAGGATGTCCTTCCCCTATCCTTTCCCTCAGCTTTCTAACTACCCTAGGGACATGTGGCATCATCTGGGGAGTTCATGAATCGATCATAGCCGCCTATTTGATCAAAGGAAGGTTCAATAGGGCGAAATCTCTCAGATGAAGCTTATACTTACCCTAATGTTCTCTCACCCCAACCAGAGCTCCTCCAGCCGAACTCTCTGTTCGTTTTAGCTCTCTCGAATCTCCTATACAATTCCCCACTCAAACTCCATCGTTAAAACCTCACCGGCGACGATCTTTTCGGTGAACCCAAGCTCAAATCCATCCCAAGCTCGAGGCCATCGATCCAGGCATTTTTAGCTGGAGAAGTCTTTTAAGGGATTAAGCCTGGACAAGTCATAGTTTTAGAGATATCCTAAACAGGTCAAACCGTCTATTATTGAGGTAAAAATCCTAAACCCTAGTTTACACACTTAGAGCTAAATAGATTTTTAAACATAGTATATAAATTAATATTTTTGAAACCCCATTAATGCTTTTCAGTGTATTAAGCTTCATTTAAATTTTCATCAAATTTCATTAAGTAGATTTTGAAAACGAAACCAAAAATGGGTTCTAGGGCTCGGTTCGTTGATGCATGAACTGAGTGCTATTTAGGCCATTGATCACTCGATCAAAGGCTTAGATTGCACCTTTTTGTAGCTCTCATTAACTGCCGATTTTGATCCGATGGTTGAGATGGCGGTCCAGCTTAATCCTGACCGTCCATTTGGGACGACAAACGATCCAACGGTTATAGCAGACTTGCTGAGCTGGATTAGTGAGGCCACGTTGTCCCGCCACCGCGGCTAATCATCATAGCGTGTTTTGTTGGCCCAATCAAAGGCGGCCACGTGGTCATCCTGCCGCCATTTTTTAAATTGCTAAAAAGTAGTTTTTTTTAAGAATTTTGAAACCAGGTTTTCTCCAAAAAAAAATATTAAAAATTATTTTTAAATCATAAAAATTAAATTTTTGTATCAAAATTTTAGAAGAATAAAATCTTTAATTTAAAATTAAAATAACATCAAAATGTTAAATACATATATATTAAATGATTTTAAAATAATCAATTTCAAATATTTAATAATATTTAATTAAATACTAATTAACTATTTTCAAAATTCAAAATTTATTTTAAGATATAATTTTGAATAATCAAAAGTTTATTTTAAAATATTTTCATTTAAAATTAAAATTAATTTAAGATATGTTTTTTTTAATTTTATTATATTAATTAAATAATTAAATATTTAATTAATATCTAATTAAATTTAAGCTTAAATAATTTTGAAATTATAAGTAAGATCATTTTTGAATAATTTCAAAATTTTAGAAAACATTTAAGATTCAAGAAAAAATTATTTTAAAATTATTTTAATTATTAATTTTTTTAAATTATTTTAAACCTCTTTAATTAGCTAAAAACTTTAAAAATTAAAAAGAAATTCATTTTAAATCAAAAAATTATAAATTATATATCAAAATTTTTAAAATTTCAAATACCTTATTTTAAAATTAAATTTAAAATTTTAATTTTAATTTATTCTAAATCATTTGAATTTTTTTTAATATCTTTAATATTTAACTAATATTTAGTTAAATATTATATTAATTATTTTAAAATTTTGAAATTATTTTTAAATAACTTTTAAATTCAGAGGATCTCTCAAAGTACTTTTAAATTATTTTTCATTATATTTTTTATTATTTAATTTTAAAACTTATATTTAAATATATAGGTATATATGTATTTGTATATTTTAAAATTATATACTTTTAAATCCTTAATATTTGAGAGATCCCTTGAGATTTTAAACATTGATTAAGAATGATTGAATAGAGTTTTTGGGGAGTGTTGATTGATCAATGAATGATTACTTTGTTAATTATTTATTGTTTAATCCTTCAATTAATTAAGCTTTAACTTGCTTTGCATGTTTAGGGTGCACACACCACATAGTTTAAGGCTCTCTTAGACTTAGGAATTGATTGTGTTTGTGCTTATTCTATGCTTGTACAAGGGTTAAAATGACATTAATTGCAAACCTACAACCTAGTGTCATTAAGGACAATAATTAAGGACATGTTTAAAAAACTTAGAAGATTTTTAGAAATTAGGATACACATCCTCATGACTTGAAAATTTGAACACTTAAACTTAGTGACACATATAACCCATAGAATTATTCTCACTTGTTTTAAAAATCATTAAGCCCCTTAATTGATTTTCCTAAGATTAAACTCTTAATTAAGCATTAAACCTTCCAGTAATTCTAATAAATAAAATTTAAATCTAAAAAATACAAATATAACCTCAAACTAACCAAAATTTAAACCTTAACTTACAAAAAATAAAAGAACTTTAATTTGATTGCAAACCTAAACTTAATTTAATTTTAATTCAAATTTAATAATTAATTAATTTAATTAATTAAAAATAATTAAAAATTCCAAAAATTCCCAAACACTTGAGAATCTCTCTTTAGGTCATTCCTGACCTTTGAAGTTGATTTCAAGGAGTTCGCAATTCATTTGGAGAAAATCATAAAAAGCCCCTTTATTAAACAATTTTTTAAAATTCAATAAATTGTCAAACTTTAAAAATTCTTAACTAATTCCAAAAAAATTAAAATTAATCAAATTCAAAGGCATTCAACTCAAACTTAAGTCTAATATTTATAAAAAATTTTAAACCTTCAAAAATAGATCAAGGTCAAAAAGTCAACTTCCAGTCAAACCTTAAGTCAAAATCAAGTCAAAACTTCAAACCTTCATAACTATATGTAGAAAAATCAAAATCTAGCAAACTTAGTGTCTAACAACTTATCTTAAGGCCTAATATTTTAATAAAATACCATCTTTCTAGAATTTAACCATAATTAAAAAATTAATTTTTAAACCCTTAAGTAAGTGATTAAAATAATCCAAAAAATTCATAAAACTTGAAATTCACTTTAAAACTCTAGAAATCCTTAATTAACCTTAAAACCAGCAATCAATCAATCTTAATTAAAATTCATTAACTTTTGAACCTTAATTAACTTAAGTCACTTAATCATATCGGGTACCACTAGGTAACCCAGGCCTATGAGGCATTTAGCATAGCCCCAAGAAAGGTGAAATAAACTTTACAGCCTCGGTGAGAAACAAAGGCGGTATCCAACTAATAATTAAAAGTTAATTTTAAAATTAATCTTAAGTCATTAAGATTTAAACTTAAATTAAATTTCCTTTAAGCCTTTCAACCAACCAGAACTACAAATAACTTGAACTACTTATCATATATAGGACATATCAAAACCACACAGCCTTTACACTCACTTTTGATGGTTCGTTAGGATAACTAACTCTAGTTTTAGGCTAGGCCGGTATTTATTTTTCTACAGTTGTGTGCCGTGTTTTTTGTGGTTTTCACTGCATGCTGTTTGCTAGCTTAAAATTGATGTGTTTATTTACTTAATTTTCTGCACTCTGTGTCGTGAGTAATTGAGTATTTTAAATTTCAAATATTAAATGCTTGAGATTGATTATAACCGCTTGAGATTGATTATAACTTTTTGGGATTATATATAATTGTTGATTATTAGGATAACCCTGCAAGATCGAGTCTAGATTTTTCAATTTTGATTAATATAAATTTGATTTGATTTGAGTTATACTATTAAGTGCTTTGAGAATTGGGATTATAAGCATCCAATTTGGGATCTAAAGAGGAAGTAACATCTCTTAGGGGAGAGTTTCTTTTCATTTGGAGATTCAAATTAGGATGACTTTAAATATCCAAAGAGGAAATATAACACCCCATCCAAGGGGGAGTTTCAATTCATTTGGATATCTGGACCCGATGATCCAAGGAGCAGCAGAAGGACGAAGAAGTGAATAATGAGAAGCCTCATTCTCAAAGTCACTTGAGTCTTAGGATTAGAAATCCGGATTGTTGTCAGTGGTGCCCAGCCATTTTACTTTTCTGCAGACACTAGGATGTAATATTAAGTGACACTTACCACACAGACATTCAATTTGAGCATTTAATTTGATTGATTATTAATTGACTGTGCAGTAGAACTACCTACTTTTTTAGTCTTTTTACCTGCATATCGATTTTGATTTAACCTAGAATTTGATTGTAGGCTCGCTCATAAGGACTTATTAAAATTTTTCTACTTAAATCAAATTAAAAATTTTTAGTCAGCATATAAACTCTAACGTTTTAAGAAGTAATTCCTGGACCATCGGAGTTCATATGCATATTCATTTCACTTCTCTTTCCTTTGTTAGGCATCTCCCTGCCTGTGGGTTTTGGCAGACCACCTAGTCTATGAGATTGTAGATCCATCCAAGGGCAATCTATGCATCTTTAGGATAAAAACTATTTTTAAGCCTGATTTTAAAACTTCTTTATTTCAAATTTAAATCATTTAATTGAGTCGATATACATGTATTGAATTAGTAACAAATTTAAAAATCTCTAAATCTTTAATTGCCTTTACTTAAGCATCAAACACCCAACATAAGTTAAGGGGTTAATTAAGGATCTACTCTAGATGTCGTCCCCATCACTTTAAACCTATCTTAAATAACATTCTTAACCACTCTTTCATAATTGACTTGACACATGGTTTTGAATCTATATTGGGCTTCATCAATTGGTTCCAGTCATGATAACATAAGTAACAATGGATAGAAGAGGAGTGATATTAATACGGTCACCTACTTTAGGAATTATGGAGAAATCTTCCTTAGTTATTTCAATCCACTTCTTCAAAACATAAGAATTTATCCTACTTTGATCAGTACTAAAGGTCATATTGACTAGAAAGTAGTGAAAATTTTCCTTGTTATAGGAATGAATTAGGGTCAGGAAAAAAGCAAATTGGGTGGCAGCGAAAAGAGACATCACTTAGAAGTGAATATCCTCTTGAAGAAGGATTCTAGAGGGTGTAATTTTTTCAGAAACAAAACCTAAGAAAAGAATCCTTGTTAGCCCTGGAGAGAAAGTTGTCGTCTCCACCTCTGTAAGATGGACTCTTAATGAGTCTACCCCTCTTGCTAGAACTGACCATTGCTAAGATTTGAAGGATTGGAGAAGGCTATTGAAGTGAATGAAAATGAATTCTAAAGCCCTATTATTTAAAGAAAAAAATAATCTTTTATACATATAAAAATGGGTTTGTACAATACAATACAAGGGTTCATACATATAAAAATAGATTGTTTATGTACGAATGAATACGTTCAAAATGAAATGACTTTTCATAATTACGCAAGTTATGAGGCATCTTTTCGTACAGGCTTTTTGATCATATGATCGTACAGACGAACAAGTGTTCATTCAGGATGGTCAATTATTTAAGATCATTTTAATAATGGTTAGATTCATCCCCCACATTGAATGACCCGTAATTCGTACATACGATTTATGGGTTCGTACATACTAATTATGGGTTTGTATAATACGATCAGTTATAATAATTGATTTTTGCCCGTATAACCATCTAGATGCGTACATATGAATGAATATAGATCATTCGGGATGATCTATAGATCATACATTATAATATGTATTGAAAAAATAAAACTATACGCAATCAGTCCAAACCAACAATCAATATACTCAGAATTCGTATGGGATGAAAATAATTTTATACAGTACAAATATAACACTTAGGAAAATTCACATGACCGATTAGAAACATGAAATTCGATGTGAAAATATTTCAAAATCATACAAAAAAATCAAAAAAACACAAAAATAGAAAATAAAAACAAAAAATAAAAATAAAAACACACAAAAACACTTATCAAGTTTATAGAAGATTTTTAATTAAGCATTCAAATCAATCACACCAAATTTTATTCTTAATGTGCTAAAAGAATCAAAGGATAATGGTTTTGTAAAAATATTAGCAAGTTAATTTTAAATTGAAATATGATTCAGTTTAATTTCTCCTTTGGATACATGATCCTTTATGAAATGATGCCTTATGTTTATATATTTGGTTCTAGAATATTGAATAGGACTCTTTAAAATGCAAATGGCATTAGTGTTATTACAATAAATTAAAACTGTGTCTATTATAAATTTTAAATCAATCAACTATTATTTTAACCAAAGAACTTATGCCATACAACTTCCTAAGGCAATGTATTCAGCATCAGCAGTAGATAGGGCTATGGAATTCTATTTTCTACTGGACCAAAAAATTAAAGAATTACTAATAAATTGATATATTCCATATGTACCCTTTTTATCAACCCTATAACCTACAAAGTTGGAATCTGAATATCCAATTATTTCAAATGAATAGCTAAACTTTTGATATCAAATCCCTAAGTTCCCAAGAGATATCTCAAAATCCTTTTCACTGCTATTAAATATAATTTTTTTGGATCTGATTAGAATCTAGCACACAAATAAACACTGAACATAATATCGGATCTGCTAGCAGTCAAGTAAAGCAATGATCCAATTATTCTCCTAAACTTATTTTGATCAATAGATTTCCCTTTGAGTTCTTATACAACTGATGTGAGGAAGTCTGATAGGTTTAACATTGTCAATTTCATACTTTTGGAGGGTGTTCTTATTATACTTCGACTGACTAAGAAAAGTTTCCTCCTCAATTTGCTTAATGCTAAAGCCTGAAAAGTAACTCAAATCTCCCATTAGACTCATTTTAAATTCACTACTCATTATTTTAGAAAAATTATCACAAATATTTTTATTTGTACATCCAAAGATGATACCATCAATATAAATTTGTACAATGAGTATATCTTATCCCAATTTCTTCAAAAAGAGAGTGGTATCCACACTTTCTTTTTCAAAAGATCTCTCAATTAGAAAAGTGATCAATCTCTCATACCAAGCCCTAGATGCCTTTTTTAATCCATATAAGATTTTTTTTAATTTAAACATATAATTTGGGTATTTTAAATTTTTAAAACCTGGAGGTTGTTCAACATAAACGTCCTCTTGAATTACTCCATTTAGAAAGGCATTTTTAAAATCTATTTGAAACAATTTGAATCATTTAAAACAGGCAAAGGGTAAAAAATCTCTAATTGCTTCATGTTTCATTAAGGCAAATCCTAAAAAATAATCCCTTTAATCTGATTATACCCCTTAGTTATTAATCTAGTCTTATTTCTAACAATAACTTCTGAGTCGTTTACTTTGTTCTTGAATACCCACTTAGTCCTAACTATACTTTAGTCATTTGGCCTTGTAATTAATTCTCAAATGTCATTTCTTACAAATTGATTTAACTCTTCTTGCATTACTAAAATATAAAATTCATCCAAAAGTGCTTGATTTATATTTATGGGTTATATCATTGAAATAAAAGCAGAATGATTGATTTCTTTGCTTAGTCCATGCCTAGTCCTAACACCCTCACTAGGTTCATCTAAAATTAATTCCTTAGGGTGTTTTTTAGAAAATCTCAAATATCTAGGAAACATATTTTCTAACTATAAATGTTCTTCCAAATTAAATTTCTCAATCATTTGAGAGTTAATTTCTATTTAATCCTCTTCCACATTTATCTTTTTCAAAATTCTAGATTCATCAAATATAACATGTGTGGTCTTCTCAATTACTAAAGTTCTTTTGTTAAATACTCTATAAGATTTTTCAACACTAAAGTATACAAGAAAAATTTCTTCATCTAATTTTGGATAAATTTTCCTAAGACAAATTTTCCATTATTATGTATGAACACCTTACATCTAAAAATATGCAAATATGACAAATTAGGTGTTCCCCGTTTTAGAAGCTTATAAGATGTTTTATTTAATTTCGATCGGATATTCATCCTGTTAAATATATAACATATAGTGTTAACTGCTTCAGCTCAAAAATATTTAGGAAGTGAATATTCTGCCAACATGGCTTGAGCGGCTTCTATTAATGTTATATTCTTTCTTTTGACTACCCCATTCTACTGAGGGATTCTAGGTGCAGAAAAATTATGATCATTTTTTTTCTCTTTACGAAAAACCTCAACTTTTTTAATTTCAAATTCACTATCGTAATCACTCTGAATAGTTAAAATCTCACATCCTAGTTTCCTCTGAATCCAAGACGAAAAATCTCTAAACTCCTCAAATGATTCACTCTTATAATATAAGAATTTAACCCAAGTGAATCTAGATAAGTCATCTACAATCATAAATCTGTAAACCTTCCCTTCTAAACTTACAGTTACAACTAGTCCAAAAAGATCCATATGTAAAATCTCCAAAGATTTACTAGTTCTAAGATCCTTATTAAACTGAAAAGAGGACTTTACCTATTTTTCTAATTGACATGCATCACAAAGGTGATCCTTAGTAAAGTTTACTTTTGGTATACCTCTAACTAAACCCTTTTGTATAATTTTTCTAAGAATTTTAATGCTAGAGTGACAAAGTCTCCTATGCCATAATCATGACTCATCAGAAATAATTTTTAAACAACAAGCATTAGGAGTTTTTATATAATTTAAATCTAACATATAATATTATTTACCCTTAAACCATGCAAAACATCATTAAAATTTAGGCTTAATATGTAGATAGTAAGAAAAAAATTTATAATGTATCCTTTATCGCATAACTAGCTAATATTCAATAGATTATGCTTTAAGCCTTCTACAAGCGATATATTCTCTATGAAAAAAATTTGCAGGTTTCCAATCATACCTGATCCAACCACCTTTCTAGTGGTGTTATCTCCAAGTATAAACCTACCTCCACTTCGACTTCCAGTGATATAAATTACTTAGTGTCTCTAGTAATATTCTTTGAGCAACTGTTGTCCATGTACCAAATGCTCTCACGAGGCCTTGTATGAGAGTATGCCTACAAAACTATCAAATATTAGACTTTGGAATCCAAACTAGTTTGAGTTCTCTTTTTGGCAAAATAAAATTAAATGCATGTATGATATATCTAGGTTTAAGCATCTTAGATTTTCACACTAAATGATGAGTTTTCCTATCCAAAGTATAGGTGTGTGCAATATGTCCAAACATGCCATAAGAATAATATTTGACTCCAGGAAATGGATTTCTTAGTCTTCTATAATTATTTTGTCTCTTCCTGGGTTGTAAAAATTTTGGATACAAATTAGGATTTATAAAATCTTCAAGTGTTGGTGGTTTCCTATTTTCCTCTAGAGCTTGCACTTTCAATTTTAAAATGTGTTTAAATCTTTTAGAATTTTCTTATCAAAATTCAAATAATGCTCTATACTCTCAGAATCATTCTTAAACTCTTCGAATACATTTTCCAAATTTTTACAAGTGATTTTAAGATCTCATTCTCCTTATTCAAGTTATCAAATTCATCAAGTAAGCTCATGTGGTTGTTATCTGTCAATGCATGATCTTTCCTAAGAATTTTATGTTCTCTTTGCAATTCTTGCATCTCTAAATTAAGACTATCATGTACTATCTTTAGCTTCCTATATACGTCATGAATCCTTTCAGAAACTTCTAAAAGTTTAGCATAGGTTAAGTCATATATCTCTTCTTGATCTGACTGATCAAGGTTATCGACCATTAAGGACAAGTTGGTGACTTCCTCCTCCTTTTTAGTTTTTAGAACCAAGAAGAGGTATGACTTCCTCCTCCTTTTCGTAGGCAATTAGTAAACCAAAAAGATTATCAATAGAATAAAGTTTCAAATCTTTATATTCTGTAATTGCAGTTATTTTAGCATTATATGCCATTGGCAAATAATAAAGAATCTTATTAATCATTTAAGTGTTCGTTAGTTCTCTACCCAATGCATGTAAAGAAGTGACAATTTCAGTAAATCTTGTATACATTTTAGAAATGGATTCATTTGTTTTTATGCGAAATAATTCATAATCATGTAACAAGATGTTCAGTCTCTGTTACTTTACTTCATTTATCCCTTCATAAGTAATGCAGAGTCTAGTGATCGAAAGGGATGTTATCAAATAAAGGAGGTCTAGTGATCATGTTCGATTATCAAAAAGTAGTCTAAACTTATGATTTTGAAATAATGCTCTTATACCACTTGTTGAGTCTTGTTGAATCTTGATTAGGTTGTTAAACCTAAGCTATGTCCCAAGGCTAACCGAGAGGGGGGGGGGGGGGTGAATTGGTACTTTTAAAAAATCTCTTGGATTTAAATATTGAAACTATTAATTTATGAAACCAGTTAATTAAAGTTCTTAAAATAAAACTTTTCAACCACATAATAAAAAACTTGCAAAAAATAAGCAGTGGAAAAATAAAAGAAATAAAGATTTATAGTGCTTTGATCAAACACGACCTACATCCACTCCCTGAAGCCTCCCACTTCAGTTATTACACTATTACCAAAGTAACTATTTTTTTGCCCCCACAGCAAAGCGGAGAAACCTTTACAAAATTCTCTTCCACTAATCCACAATGTGACAGAGTACCGTCATCCTTTTATACCCTCCAAGTATAGGCAGAGTACCTTCATCCTTTCCACCCTCCAAGTGTAGGTAGAATACCATCGACTATTCACACTCTCTAAGTGTAGGTAGATGAACTTTGTCTTTTCACACTCCCCAAGTATCGATAAAGAAATGTCGGCTATTCACACTCTCTAAGTATAGGCAGAGAACCTTCATCCTTTTACTCTACCCAAGTGTCGGTAGAGAACCGTCATCCTTTCACACTTCCTAAGTGTCGGCAGAGAACTGAATTTTATCCAAAGATCTTCTCATGAGTAATCTAGAAAGAAAAGTGGAAGAGTGATAATCACAATTATAAAGAGATCCTTATCTTTTAGTTACCTTGTGAACCTTTCACACTCCACTTATAAGAAATCTCTTTCAAACATTCTCTCACACCCTCTCCTTCAATTGCCCTTTAAAAATCACATAGACAAGACTCTCTCACATCAGTTTTAGTGGACCTTTTATACAAAAGACACAAAAAAAGTCCAAAAAACTAAAATTTTTAATTTAGAGTGTACACGATCGTACAGTTCGATCGTATGTTCGTATATACGAACAGTTCAAATACTGTTGCATATGAACCTATTATGAATTAGTATGAAATTATTTCATACCTGATTATCGTCTGGTATAAACTAAGTTCACCCAGGATGAACAGTTAAAAAATTAAGTTTCATCTGTACGAAATGTTAGGATGAAATGAGTGAGAATATACCTGAGATGTTTGTCCTGGTACGAACCTGGGATCGTCCCGTATGATTTTTATTCGAGAATAAAATAGAGGAATTCATCCTTGTACTAAATTTAATATCATCCCTTACGATCTTTGTTCGAGAACAAAATAGAGGCATTTGTTCTTATACAAATTTTAAGATCATCCCATATGATCAGGACTTTGAAATTTTTTTTTTGTACATGAACGAAATTGAGATGTTCATCCCTATACAAATGTTTGATCATCCCATACGATCAGTTGTTCAGAAAGAACCCGAGACATTCATCCTTATACAAAATTGGGATCAACCCGTATGAACCATACTTAGAAAAAATAATTTCATTTCTATTCGTTTCAATGCTTGTTAGTAAAAGAAAATAACTGATCAGATCATCCCATACGAAGTAATATCGTACAGTACGATCAGCTTAAAAATATGAATTTTAAAACTCTCCCCGGTGTTTGTGTGCTTAGTTACTCAATTATAATCACATCTCTCAGACTTAATAAAATAAAAATAAAGACTTCAAAAATAATAAACTCTAAACTGATGTTGATTTGAAGTCTTCAATAATCCAGAGTATGATTTCTCTAAAATGTCAGTACACATAAGAGCATAACAATTTTTCCAAATGTGTTAGGAGAAATAATAATCAAATCAATAATAATTGGAATCATAAAAAATATACAAGTTGCAAGAATATCAAACATGTAAAACTAAGTAGCAACAATCTCAATAGATTTCATTAGTGCCTTCATATATAGTGTATAATTTATACCAAATTTCTTTGCCAGTAGTGCACGTGGATACTAACATATAATCTTCAAAATTTAAAGCATAAAAAAAAATAGTTTAACGATTTAGCATTCAATTGAGCATTGATTTTCTCTACCATACTCCATTGATTAAAAGGAATATTAATTTTAATTTCATCTATAACACGTGATTAACATTTTAAAATTATTTGCCACATTCGGTAATAAATTGATTGCAAGAAAGTAGGCATACAAAATTTTTAAAAATTAAAAGTAATAATTTCAAAAGAAGGTGGTCGGGTGATTGAATAACCTTTCATAATATTATGATTACAAAAATTAGCCATTGATTGAAATTCAAAAGTTGTGAAACTTAATTTTATAACCGCTCTGATACCAATTGAAATTACAAGATGCGCTAAGAGGGAGGGTGAATTGAATATTTAAAAACTTTTTTTAACAAAAAAATATTTTTATAACTTGATGTGGAAGCAAATTATAATTATAATAAAAAGATAAAATATTAATTTAACCCATGCAATTAATTGCAATAAAAATGAATGCAAAAATAAAGTGCAAAAATAATAAAGGAAAGAGCACACCGATTTATAGTGGTTCGGTCAAACCATGACCTACATCCACTCCCCGGAGGCACCCTCCAAGTATTACACTAAACCTTTAGTGATTCTCCTTTAGCCCCACAGCTAGATGGAGAAGCCCTTACAAAATCACTTTTACCTTCCCCAGTACGACGGAGGAGCCGAGTCCTTTGACATTAAATAGATCTTCTTCTTCCTAAAACTTCCCTCAAGATGAATCTTGAATATAATGGTAATGAGGTGCAAGCTCGCTGGAGCAACTGTATGAAATTTCTTTCACACTCCCTTGGGATGGCTGAAATCATCTCTGTTGATTATACAATACGATCCAATTCATACAGTATGATCAAAATATCAAAATTAAGCCATTTTGATTGACTAGTCCATGATTAAATTAGGCAATATTTTAAACATCGCACAATACAATCATGATCTTATAGTAAGATTAAAATAACTTTTCAAATTCAACTTTTTGCCTAACTTAATGGACAACGGGCTTTCTAATTATAACAGATCGTTCAGTATGATGTGGTGATCATATTATATGATTAGTTATATTAAAAAAAAATTAGGAAAATAAATATTTTAATTAATTTATATTACACCAGATCATACTTTACAATCAGATTGTACAATATGATTTACATGAAAATTAAAATATTTAAAAATATTTTTTGCTCCCCCTGTGAGTGTATATGGTCATTAATTTAACATACATTATTGCAAGGCTTGATTCAAAAAATAAAAATTACAGACTCATTTAATATAACAAATTCTACACAATCTTGAACCTTAAATCTTCAAAGAACGGTGCATGGTGTACCTAAAATATTAGCAACATAGAAACAAATATGCACTACAAATACAAGGATAAATAAAATATTAATCAATATTATTTGTTATCATCAAAATCATAAAATCGGAAGCCCAAGTTGTAACAATGAATTTTGGGATCGTAGTTCTAGCTAATTCTGCTATAGGTATTTCCGTTCAAAGATTATTTGGTTTATTACCTTATCTAGTAATGTCGTCTATATTTGTGCTTATATTTTTAAGTATTAATTATACTTGCACTCTCTTTGTTGTATTTTATTTTTGGATTGGTGTTTTGTTTTTTTGCAGGTGTGTTGGAGGTTTAGTCTTGTTTGGAGGTCATTTTTTTGGCAAAAAGATTATGCTGATTGATTATATTTGGATCTTTTGTTTCTTTTTGGGCACTTACTTGGTGTCGCCTTAGATTGTATCTATGCAATTTTATATTTTTGAGTAGTAGGGGACTTTTGGCTCTTAAGTTTTCTTTCCTTAAATTTTTGTGATGCTCTTTCAGAATTAGTGAGCTGATCATCCCCCTAACGACTTTATATTTTTGGATTTATATAAACGCGTATGCCTCTCCGTGGGTTTCCCCTAATATATATATATATATATATATATGTGTGTGTGTGTGTGTGTGTGTGTGTGTACGCACACATGTGCTTATGTGTGCGTGTGTGTATTTTACAAATATTTCTAAAATAATGGCTAAAATACCAAGTAAATTCTTATACTATAATAAATTTTATTTTGGTAACATTATAATAACACTTACAAATTTCTTATAATGATTAACAAACAAAAATATTGCATACATTACATCAAGAGGGAAACGTTACTTTTTTAACCTTGAACAAATTTAAAAAAAGATGCATGGTTCAAATAGAAATTCACATATTCTCCACTGCTAATACTAAAAAAATAGACAAGAATAATCTTTATCGCAATCTTAACTTCTAATGTAAATAAATCTTGACCTAAGGATCTTATGAATATTGGGATAATGACCTAAGAAATATTTTTATGTCAGGTTTTAGGTATTCTTAGTTCATCCTTATTTGAATATATTCTTCCGCTCAAGTTCACTTGACCTTGCCTAGCAACCATCTTTTTATAGAATTAGCAAAACTATAGGAAATAAAACCTAAAGTAAGAAATAAAAGCCTAATCCAATAGCTAATTTGGAATGGGATCATAGGTTAAAGTTTGAGGAAAAATAGTTTGATATTGAGGATGATCTAGCATAACTTACATCATTGTTGGGAGAGATTCATAAAATTGAGCATTGGAATAATGACAAAACCATGAGCAAGGAGTAGGATGTAATATCAATATAAAATGAACACCATAACCCCCTAGAGCAATCAATAGGTTATTCGCTCAAATATTTGATGCATTGAAGTGCCAGCACCAAGATGTTATAGTAATTTATGTGGTGAATAGGCAATATTATGCACATTGGATTCAATAGGTGTCCTTAGAGATGATGCTTCCTTCGCCCACTCTATTAGGGTTTCTCCCTAGCTGCTTCCGCCCTTCAGAGGAGACCACCTATTAGCTTAGGGAAGTTCTCCCTTTTATGCTTGTTTTTTCCTTCTTTATTTATGTGAGCTCTCTTAGTGTTTTTTTCTCTTCTAGTGCTTGATTTTGCCTCCTTTGACTCTGTTTGATGGCAGTTAATCATGTACGTCTGGTCGATCCTAGCTTTCTTAATGGCAAAAAAAATCCTAAATTATTTATTGAAGCCCTCTTGGGCATCTCTCTATTGGGTTTCCCAAATCTTAAATCTTAGACATATAGTGCCATGCCGACGCTTTGGATTTCTAAGGAAATTTTTTTGGCTCTTGTAGCCCCTTTCGAATATTCGTTGGTTAGAAAATTACCCAACAACATGTTAGTTTTGGAATTTATTCAATTTTTTTTTCGATCTTCAGCTTTTAAGAGAATTTTTGTGACTCATGGATTCGAAACATGCTCTGATTAAACTCATAATTGATTTGGATTATTGCATGGGTATCTGCTCATCGTTCTTCATTTTCTTATAATTATTTTATGAAATTTGTTAAATGGCCTCCTTTTTTAATAATTCTACTGAGTTTCCCATCATTCCCATACGGATTTCCTTTCCTAATCTTCATCCCCACATATTCTATCCCCATATTTTGCATGGTCTAGACTCATTATTTGGATGGCCTCTACGCACTGATAATGCTACTTAGGCTAGTTTTCTTCCTTTGATTGCTTGTGTTTTAGTTGATCTGGATGTTATTATGTGGTATCATGATAATATTTGGACTGGCCCGACCGATAATTTAGGGTATATTCAAACTTTGGTGATGGAGGAATTTCCTTCTTTTTGTGATCACTATAAGGCTTTGGGTCATCACAAAATGAATGTTTAGTTTTACATCCTCACTTAGCAAAGGCCAAATCGATAACTAATGTTCATATAAAAAATGCCAGTTTAGATCATATTGAAAATGGTTTCTTAAAACCTTTGCTCCCATTTTTTGAGAATGTGGCTCATGTTTTGGTTTTTGTTGTGAAATCCTATGAGTTGGAAGCTGTCGGGGATCCTACTAATATCCATGATCCAATTAACCATTTGGTGTTGTGAGTGACTCTACTAAGCTGGTACTGTTAAGATCTTCTCATCCAGTGATCACTTTTGGGTGTTTCTAATAAATACTCATATGTTTACTATCAATCTACTTCTTACACTAGAGCTGAACCTTCCATTCACAAGATTGATAATAGTATCTTGAATGCGATATATGACTCTTATCCTGTGATTGATTATGCTCTCCTTCTTGAAGGAGGGAATGTCTCTAATAAATTCCCTGTTATTAACTTACTCGTTGTCCCTATTTCTGATGAGAGTTTAAATCATTTGAAAGGTCATTTATAGCAAGTCTCTATTGACCTTGTCAACCACTCAGACTTGATTAGTGATCTTGTAGGTGATAATTATGTTGTTGGGGATTTTATTCATAGTAGTTACAATGTGTTGCTAGAAGATATTGATATGAATGTTATTAAAGTTGACAATGTTGGCTTTGTCACTGTTTAGGGTACGAAATGCAAGAAGTATAAAAAACAAAAATATGGTGCAGAATTTCAAATTATATGTTGGTAGAGTTACTAAATGAATGCATCATTCTTAGTTCTTTGGGTTTCTCTTTGTTTTCTTTTGGTCAATTTAGTTGGTTGTAGTGTGAAACTTGTTTCTTTGGCTCTATTGGATTATAGTCTACTCCTGTCATGGTTGTGGTGGTGTATTTGTTCTTTTGTTGACAGTGGTGTCTAGTGTCTCCCAGTTTTCTCTCTCTTTTTTCTTAGACTTATTTAGTCATCTACTTTTTTACAGGTTTTATTGCTTAGAGGATTTTGCTGTTGGAGGATCTATATGGATTATGGGCTATAGTTTGGTTTGTTCACCTTACAACTATTTGTCCTTGTATTGATGTTTTATGTTGGTTGGCTTTTGGTGCATCATTTAATGTCTTAATTAGGTTCCTCTTTTGTGGGATGGCTTCCTGCCTCCCTGGTTTCATTTTCTCTTGGTTATTATAGTGCACTACAAGAAATTTGCTATTTTCTAGCAGTAATTCCGACAGTCAAATGACCTCTAGAATTATCGACTGTTAAACCAATGGTTTGATTGCTTATTTTAACCAGTCGTGTTTAATAACAAACTGTTGGAATGTCAGTGGTAAAGTGAACGCCATACAGCTAGTTTTTTATTTAGACATTGACTATTACTGATGATTTTGGCTGCTGATTTTAAGTGATTTTTTTTCGAAGGTGCAAACCACTAAAAAAATGCTAGAAATTGACCTAAAATTTGCCCCCACAACCCTTCTTCATCTTTTCATGTTATTGATTTTCATCGAGATGTTGCTCTCACCCTCGCTTCCGACCCACATCCGTAGGACTCCGACCGCCGATAAGATAACTCCAGTTGTTGAAGCCTCACTCCGCCTGATAATGCCCTCACTCCGGCCTGTGAACGCCTCGAAGGTGATCTCCTCTATGTATTTAATTTTTTTTCTTTAGTCATTGATGTTTTCATTAGACGATAGTTGCAAGAGGATGTGCCTTAATTTTTTTATTGATAATTTTCTTGTTGATAAGTCTAGAGAGGGAGATGAAGGTAAACTTGATTTATGAAGATCAACCTTTGAATCTAATATTGAATTTGAGAAAACCTTTTAATCTGACCGTCCATTTGGGAAGACCAAACGATCCAACGGTTATAGCAGACTTGCTGAGCTGGATTAGTGAGGCCCACCCCACCCCCCGTCCGCCACGGGCTAATCATCATAGCGTGTTTTGTTGGCCCAATCAAAGGCGGCCACGTGGTCATCTGCCGCCATTTTTTTAAATTGCTAAAAAGTAGTTTTTTTAAGAATTTTGAAAACCAGGTTTTCTCCAAAAAAAATATTAAAAATTATTTTTAAATCATAAAATTAATTTTTGTATCAAAATTTTAGAAGAATAAAATCTTTAATTTAAAATTAAAATAACATCAAAATGTTAAATACATATATATTAAATGATTTAAAATAAATCAATTTCAAATATTTAATAATATTTAATTAAATACTAATTAACTATTTTCAAAAATCAAATTTTTTAAGATATAATTTTGAATAATCAAAAGTTATATTTAAAATATTTTCATTAAAATTAAAATTAATTTAAGATATGGTTTTTTTTAATTTTATTATATTAATTAAATAATTAATATTTAATTAAATATCTAATTAAATTTAAGCTTAAATAATTTTGAAATTATAAGTAAGATCATTTTTGATAATTTCAAAATTTTAGAAAACTTTAAGATTCAAGAAAAAATTATTTTAAAATTTTTTATATTAATTTTTTTAAATTATTTTTAAATCTTTAATAGCTAAAAACTTTAAAAATTAAAAGAAATTCATTTTAAATCAAAAAATTATAAATTATATATCAAAAATTTTTAAATTTCAAATACCTTATTTTAAAATTAAATTTAAAATTTTAATTTAATTTATTCTAAATCATTTGAATTTTTTTAATATCTTTAATATTTAACTAATATTTAGTTAAATATTATATTAATTATTTTAAAATTTTGAAATTATTTTAAATAACTTTTAAATTCAGAGGATCTCTCAAAGTACTTTTAAATTATTTTTCATTATATTTTTTATTATATTAATTTTAAAAACTTATATTTAAATATATAGGTATATATGGTATTTGTATATTTTAAAATTATAACTTTTAAATCCTTAATATTTGAGAGATCCCTGAGATTTTAAACATTGATTAAGAATGATTGAATAGAGTTTTTGGGGGTGTTGATTGATCAATGAATGATTACTTTGTTAATTATTTATTGTTTAATCCTTAATTAATTAAGCTTTAACTTGCTTTGCATGTTTAGGGGTGCACACACACATAGTTTAAGGCTCTCTTAGACTTAGGAATTGATTGTGTTTGTGCTTATTCTATGCTTGTACAAGGTTAAATGACATTAATTGCAAACCTACAACCAGTGTCATTAAGGACAATAATTAAGGACATGTTTAAAAACTTAGAAGATTTTTAGAAATTAGGATACAACATCCTCATGACTTGAAAATTTGAACACTTAAACTTAGTGACACCTATAACCCATAGAATTATTCTCACTTGTTTTAAAAATCATTAGCCCCTTAATTGATTTTCCTAAGATTAAACTCTTAATTAAGCATTAACCTTCCAGTAATTATATAAATAAAATTTAAATCTAAAAAATACAAATATACCTCAAACTAACCAAAATTAAACCTTAACTTACAAAAAATAAAAGAACTTTAATTTGATTGCAAACCTAAACTTAATTTAATTTGTAATTCAAATTTAATAATTAATTATTTAATTATTAAAAATAATTAAAAAATTCCAAAAATTCCCAACACTTAGGAATCTTCTTTAGGTCATTCCTGACCTTTGAAGTTGATTCTAAGGGGTTCGCAATTCATTTGGAGAAAATCATAAAAAGCCCCTTTATTAAACAATTTTTTAAATTCAATAATTGTCAAACTTTAAAATTCTTAACTAATTCCAAAAAATTAAATTAATCCAAATCAAAGGCATTCAACATCAAACTTAAGTCTAATATTTATAAAAAATTTTTAACCTTCAAAAAATAGATCAAGGTCAAAAAGTCAACTCCAGTCAAAACCTTAAGTAAAAAATCAAGTCAAAACTTCAAACCTTCATAACTATATGTAGAAAAATCAAAATCTAGCAAATTAGTGTCTACAACTTATCTTAAGGCCTAATATTTTAATAAATACCATCTTTCTAGAATTTAACCTAATTAAAAATTAATTTTAAACCCTTAAGTAATGATTAATAATCCAAAAAATTCATAAACTTGAAATTCACTTTAAAACTCTAGAAATCCTTATTTAACCTTAAAACCAGCAATCAATCAATCTTAATTAAAATTCATTAACTTTTGAACCTTAATTAACTTAGTCACTTAATCATATCGGGTACCACTAGGTAACCCAGGCCTATGAGGCTTTAGCATAGCCCAAGAAAGGTGAATAAACTTTACAGCCTCGGTGAGAACAAAGGCGGTATCAACTAATAATTAAAAGTTATTTTAATTTTTCTTAAGTCATTAAGATTTAAACTTAATTAAATTTCCTTTAAGCCTTTAACCACAGCCAACCAACTACAAATAACTTGAACTACTTATCATATATAGGACATATCAAACCACACAGCCTTTACACTCACTTTTGATGTGTCGTTAGGATAACTAACTCTAGTTTTAGGCTAGGCCGGTATTTATTTTCTACAGTTGTGTGCCCGTGTTTTTTGTGGTTTCACTGCATGCTGTTTGCTAGCTTAAAATTGATGTTTTTATTTACTTAATTTTCTGCACTCTGTGTCGTGAGTAATTGAGTATTTAAATTTCAAATATTAAATGCTTGAGATTGATTATAACCGCTTGAGATTGATTATAACTTTTTGGGATTATATATAATTGTTGATTATTAGGATAACCCTGCAAGATCGAGTCTGATTTTTCAATTTTGATTATATATACATTTGATTTGATTTGAGTTATACTATTAAGTGCTTTGAGAATTGGGATTATAAGCATCCAATTTGGGATCTAAAGAGGAAGTAACATCTCTTAGGGGAGAGTTTCTTTTCATTTGGAGATTCAAATTAGTGACTTTAATATCCAAAGAAGGAATATAACACCCATCAAGGGGGAGTTTCAATCATTTGGATATCTGGACCCGATGATCCAAGGAGCAGCAGAAGGACGAAGAAGTGAATAATGAGAAGCCTCATTTCAAAGTCACTTGAGTCTTAGATTAGAAATCCGGATTGTTGTCAGTGGTGCCCAGCCATTTTACTTTTCTGCAGACACTAGGATGTATTATAGTGACACTTACCACACGACATTCAATTTGAGCATTTAATTTGATTGATTATTAATTGACGTGCAGTTAGAACTACCTACTTTTTTAGTCTTTTTACTGCTTATCGATTTTGATTTAACCTAGAATTTGATTGTAGGCTCGCTCATAAGGACTTATTAAAATTTTTCTACTTAAATCAATTAAAAATTTTTAGTCAGCATTATAACTCTAACGTTTTAAGAAGTAATTCTGGACCATCGGAGTTCATATGCATATTCATTTCACTTCTCTTTCCTTTGTTAGGCATCTCCCTGCCTGTGGGTTTTGGAGACCACCTAGTCTATGAGATTGTAGATCCATCCAAGGGCATATATGCATCTTTAGGATAAAAACTATTTTTAAGCCTGATTTTAAAACTTCTTTATTCAAATTTAAATCATTTAATTGAGTCGATATACATGTATTGAATTAGTAACAAATTTAAAAATCTCTAAATCTTTAATTGCCTTTACTTAAGCATCAAAAACACCAACAATAAGTTAAGGGGTTAATTAAGGATCTACTCTAGATGTCGTCCCCATCACTTTAAACCTATCTTAAATAACATTCTTAACACACTCTTCATAATTGACTTGACACATGGTTTTGAATCTTATATGGGCTTCATCAATTGGTTCCAGTCATGATAACATAAGTAACAATGGATAGAGAGGAGTGATATTAATACGGTCACCTACTTTAGGAATTTGGAGAATATTCCTTAGTTATTTCAATCCACTTCTTCAAAACAATAGAATTTATCTCTCTTTGATCAGTACTAAAGGTCTATTGACTAGAAGTAGTGAAAATTTTCCTTGTTATAGGAATGAATTAGGTGGAAAAAAGCAAATTGGGTGGCAGCGAAAAAGAGACATCACTTAGAAGTGAATATCCTCTTGAAGAAGGATTCTAGAGGGTGTAATTTTTTTCAGAAACAAACCTAAGAAAAGAATCCTTGTTAGCCTGGAGAGAAAGTTGTCGTCTCCACCTCTGTAAGATGGACTCTTAATGAGTCTACCCCTCTTGCTAGAACTGACCATTGCTAAGATTTGAAGGATTGGAGAAGGCTATTGAAGTGAATGAAAATGAATTCTAAAGCCCTATTATTTATAAGAAAAAATAATCTTTTTACATATAAAAATGGGTTTGTACAATACAATACAAGGGTTATAAATATAAAAATAGATTGTTTATGTAGAATGAATACGTTCAAAATGAAATGACTTTCATAATTACGCAAGTTATGAGGCATCTTTTGTACAGGCTTTTTGATATATGATCGTACAGACGACTAGTGTTATTCAGGATGGTCAATTATTTATGATCATTTTAATAATGGTTAGATCATCCCCCCACATTGAATGACCGTAATTCGTACATACGATTTATGGGTTCGTACATACTATTATGGGTTTGATAATACGATCAGTTATAATAATTGATTTTTGCCCGTTAACCATCTAGATGCGTACATATGAATGAATATAGATCATTCGGGATGATCTATAGATCATACATTATAATATGTATTGAAAAAATAAAACAATACGCAATCAGTCCAAACCAACAATCTAATTATACTCAGAATTCGTATGGGATGAAAATAATTTTATACGTACAAATATAACACTAGGAAAATCACTGCCGATTAGAAACATGAAATTCGATGTGAAAATATTTCAAAATCATACACAAAAAATCAAAAAACACAAAAATAGAAAATAAAAACAAAAAATAAAAATAAAAACACACAAAAAACACTTTAAGTTTATAGAAGATTTTTAATTAAGCATTCAAATCAATCACCCAAATTTTATTCTTAATGTGCTAAAAGAATCAAAGGATAATGGTTTTGTAAAAATATTAGCAAGTTAAATTTAAAATTGAAATTGATTCAGTTATTTTCTCCTTTGGATACATGATCCTTTATGAAATGATGCCTTAAGTTTATATATTTGGTTCTAGAATATTGAATAGGACTCTTTAAAATGCAAATGGCATTAGTGTTATTACAATAAATTAAAACTGTGTCTATTATAAATTAAATCAATCAACTATTATTTTAACAAAGAACTTATGCCATACAAACTTCCTAAGGCAATGTATTCAGCATCAGAGTAGATAGGGCTATGGAATTTTTTTCTACTGGACCAAAAAATTAAAGAATTACTAATAAATTGATATATTCCATTATGTACCCTTTTTATCAACCTATAACCTACAAAGTTGGAATCTGAATATCCATTATTTCCAATGAATAGCTTAACTTTTGATATCAAAATCCCTAAGTTCCCAAGGGATATCTCAAATCCTTTCACTGCTATTAAAATATAATTTTTTTGGATCTGATTAGAATCTTAGCACACAAATAAACACTGAACATAATATCGGATCTGCTAGCAGTCAAGTAAAGCAATGATCCAATTATTCTCCTAAAATTATTTTGATCAATAGATTTCCCTTTGAGTTCTTATACAAACTGATGTGAGGAAGTCTGATAGGTTTAACATTGTCAATTCATACTTTTGGAGGGGGTTCTTATTATACTTCGACTGACTAAGAAAGTTTCCTCCTCAATTTGTTAATGCTAAAGCCTGAAAAGTAACTCAAAATCTCCCTTAGACTCATTTTAAATTCACTACTCATTATTTTAGAAAATTATCACAAATATTTTATTTGTACATCCAAAGATGATACCATCAATATAAATTTGTACAATGAGTATATCTTATCCCAATTTCTTCAAAAAGAGAGTGGTATCCACACTTTTTTTCAAAAGATCTCTCAATTAGAAAAGTGATCAATCTTCATACAAGCCCTAGATGCCTTTTTTAATCCATAAGATTTTTTTAATTTAAACATATAATTTGGGTATTTTGAATTTTTAAAACCTGGAGGTTGTTCAACATAAAACGTCCTCATTGAATTACTCCATTTAGAAAAAGGCACTTTTAATATCTATTTGAAACAATTTGAATCATTTAAAACAGGCAAAGGGTAAAAAATCTCTAATTGCTTCATGTTTCATTAAGGCAAATCCTAAAAAATAATCCTTTAATCTGATTATACCCTTAGTTTATTATCTAGTCTTATTTCTAACAATAACTTCTGAGTCGTTTACTTTGTTCTTGAATACCCACTTAGTCCTAACTATACTTTAGTCATTTGGCCTTGTAATTAATTCTCAAATGTCATTTCTTACAAATTGATTTAACTCTTTTGCATTACTAAAATATAAAATTCATCCAAAAGTGCTTGATTTATATTTATGGGTTATATCATTGAATAAAAGCAGAATGATTGATTTCTTTGCTTAGTCCATGCCTAGTCCTATACACCCTCACTAGGTTCATCTAAAATTAATTCCTTAGGGTGTTTTTTAGAAAATCTCAAATATCTAGGAAACATATTTTCTAACTATAAATGTTCTTCCAAATTAAATTCTCAATCATTTGAGAGTTAATTTCTATTTAATCCTCTTCCACATTTATCTTTTCAAAATTCTAGATTCATCAAATATAACATGTGTGGTCTTCTCAATTACTAAAGTTCTTTTGTTAAATACTCTATAAGATTTTTCAACACTAAAGTATACAAGAAAATTTCTTCATCTAATTTTGGATAAATTTTCCTAGACAAATTTTCCATTATTATGTTATGAACCCTTACATCTAAAAATATGCAAATATGACAAATTAGGTGATCCCCGTTTTAGAAGCTTATAAGATGTTTTATTTAATTTCGTATCGGATATTCATCGTTAATATATTACATATAGTGTTAACTGCTTCGCTCAAAAATATTTAGGAGTGAATATTCTGCCAACATGGCTTGAGCGGCTTTTATTATGTTATATTCTTTCTTTTGACTACCCATTCTACTGAGGGATTCTAGGTGCAGAAAAATTATGATCATTTTTTTTCTCTTTACGAAAAACCTCACTTTTTTAATTTCAAATTCACTATCGTAATCACTCTGAATAGTTAAAAATCTCACATCCTAGTTTCCTCTGAATCACAGTCGAAAAAATCTCTAAACTCCTCAATGATTCACTCTTATAATATAAGAATTTAACCCAAGTGAATCTAGATAAGTCATCTACAATCATATAATTGTAAACTTCCCTTCTAGACTTACAGTTACAACTAGTCCAAAAAGATCCATATGTAAAATCTCCAAGATTTACTAGTTCTAAGATCCTTATTAAACTGAAAGAGGTTTTACTATTTTTCTATTGACATGCATCACAAAGGTGATCCTTTAGTAAAGTTTACTTTTGGTATACCTCTAACTTATCCCTTTGTATAATTTTTCTAAGGAATTTTAATGCTAGAGTGACAAAGTCTCCTATGCCATATCATGACTCATCAGAAATAATTTTTAAACAACAAGCATTAGGAGTTTTTATATATTTAAATCTAACATATAATATTATTTACCCTTAAACCATGCAAAAAACATATTAAAATTTAGGCTTAATGTAGATAGTAAAAAAATTTATAATGTATCCTTTATTGCATAACTAGCTAATATTCAATAGATTATGCTTTAAGCCTTCTACAAGCGATATATTCTCTTTGAAAAAAATTTGCAGGTTTCCAATCATACCTGATCACCACCTTATAGTGGTGTTATCTCCAAGTATAAACCTACCTCCACTTCGACTTCCAGTGATATAAATTACTTAGTGTCTCTAGTAATATTCTTTGAGCAACTGTTGTCCATTACCAAATGCTCTCACGAGGCCTTGTATGAGAGTATGCCTACAAAAACTATCAAATATTAGACTTTGGAATCAAACTAGTTTGAGTTCTCTTTTTGGCTAAAATAAAATTAAATGCATGTATGATATATCTAGGTTTAAGCATCTTAGATTTCACACTAAATGATGAGTTTTCCTATCCAAAGTATAGGTGTGTGCAATATGTCCAAACATGCCATAAGAATAATATTTTACTCCAGAATGGATTTCTTAGTCTTCTATAATTATTTTGTCTCTTCCTGGGTTGTTAAAATTTGGATACAAATTAGGATTATAAATCTTCAAGTGTTGGTGGTTTCCTATTTTCCTCTAGAGCTTGCACTTTCAATTTTAAAATGTGTTTAAATCTTTTAGAATTTCTTATCAAAATTCAAAATAATGCTCTATACTCTCAGATAATTCTTAAACTCTTCGAATACATTTTCCAAATTTTTACAAGTGTTTTAAGATCTCATTCTCCTTATTCAAGTTATCAAATTCATCAAGTAAGCTCATGTGGTTGTTATCTGTAATGCATGTCTTCCTAAGAATTTTTTGTTCTCTTTGCAATTCTTGCATCTTTAAATTAAGACTATCATGTACTATCTTTAGCTTCCATATACGTCATGAATCCTTTCAGAAACTTCTAAAAGTTTAGCATAGGTTAAGTCATATATCTCTTTTTGATCTGACTGAACAAGGTTATCGACCATTAAGGACAAGTTGGTGACTTCTCCTCCTTTTTAGTTTTTAGAACCAAGAAGAGGTATGACTTCTCCTCCTTTTCGTAGGCAATTAGAAACCAAAAAGATTATCAATAGAATAAAGTTTCAATCTTTATATTCTGTAATTGCAGTTATTTTAGCATTATTTGCCATTGGCAAATAATAAAGAATCTTATTAATCATTTAAGTGTTCGTTAGTTCTCTAACCCAATGCATGTAAAGAAGTGACAATTTCAGTAAATCTTGTATACATTTTAGAAATGGATTCATTTGTTTTTATGCGAAATAATTCATATTCATGTAACAAGATGTTCAGTCTCTGTTACTTTACTCATTTATCCCTTCATAAGTAATGCAGAGTCTAGTGATCGAAAAGGGATGTTATCAAATAAAGGAGGTCTAGTGATCATGTTCGATTATCAAAAAGTAGTCTAAACTTATGATTTTGAAATATGCTCTTATACCACTTGTTGAGTTGTTGAATCTTGATTAGGTTGTTAAACCTAAGCTATGTCCCAGGCTAACCGAGAGGGGGGGGGGGGGGTGAATTGGTACTTTTAAAAAATCTCTTGGATTTAAATATTGAAACTATTAAATTTATGAAACCATGTAATTAAAGTTCTTAAATAAAACTTTTCAACCACATAATAAAAAACTTGCAAAAAATAAGCAGTGGAAAAATAAAAGAAATAAAGATTTATAGTGCTTTGATCTCAAACACGACTACATCCACTCCCTGAAGACCTCCCACTTCAGTTATTACACTATTACCAAAGTAACTATTTTTTTGCCCCCACAGCAAAGCGGAGAAAAACCTTTACAAAATTCTCTTCCACTAATCCCAATGTGACAGAGTACCGTCATCCTTTTATACCCTCCAATGTATAGGCAGAGTACCTATCCTTTACCACCCTCCAAGTGTAGGTAGAATACCATCGACTATTCACACTCTCTAAGTGTAGGTAGATGAACTTTGTCTTTTCACACTCCCCAAGTATCGATAAAGAAATGTCGGCTATTCACACTCTCTAAGTATAGGCAGAGAACCTTCATCCTTTTCTCTACCCAAGTGTCGGTAGAAGAACCGTCATCTTTCACACTTCCTAAGTGTCGCAGAGAACTGAATTTTATCCAAAGATCTTCTCATGAGTAATCTAGAAAGAAAAGTGGAAGAGTGATAATCACAATTTAAAGAGATCCTTATCTTTTAGTTACCTTGTGACCTTTCACACTCCCACTTATAAGAAATCTCTTTCAAACATTCTCTCACACCCTCTCCTTCAATTGCCCTTTAAAAATCACATAGCAAGACTCTCTCACATCAGTTTTAGTGGACCTTTTATACAAAGACACAAAAAAAGTCCAAAAAACTAAATTTTTATTTAGAGTGTACACGATCGTACAGTTCGACTGTATGTTCGTATATACGAACAGTTCAAATACTGTTGCATATGAACCTATTATGAATTAGTATGAAATTATTTCATACCTGATTATCGTCTGGTATAAACTAAGTTCACCCAGGATGAACAGTTAAAAAATTAAGTTTCATCTGTACGAAATGTTAGGATGAAATGAGTGAGAAATACCTGAGATTGTTTGTCCTGGTACGAACCTGGGATCGTCCCGTATGATTTTTTATTCGAGAATAAAATAGAGGAATTCATCCTTGTAAAATTTATATCATCCCTTACGATCTTTGTTCGAGACAAAATAGAGGCATTTGTTCTTATACAAATTTTAAGATCCATCCTATGATCAGGACTTTGATTTTTTTTTGTACATGAACGAAATTGAGATGTTCTCCTATAAAAATGTTTGATCATCCCATACGATCAGTTGTTCAGAAAGAACCCGAGACATTCATCCTTATACAAAATTGGGATCAACCCGTATGAACCATACTTAGAAAAAATAATTTCATTTCTATTCGTTTCAATGCTTGTTAGTAAAAGAAAATAACTGATCAGATCATCCCATAGAAGTAATATCGTACAGTACGATCAGCTTAAAAATATGAATTTTAAAACTCTCCCCCGGTGTTTGTGTGCTTAGTTACTCAATTATAATCACATCTCTCAGACTTATAAAATAAAAATAAAGACTTCAAAAATAATAAACTCTAAACTGATGTTGATTTGAAGTCTTCAATAATCCAGAGTATGATTCTCTAAAATGTCAGTCACATAAGAGATAAAAATTTTTCCAAATGTGTTAGGAGAAATAATAATCAAATCAATAATAATTGGAATCATAAAAAATATACAAGTTGCAAGAATATCAAACATGTAAAACTAAGTAGCAACAATCTCAATAGATTTCATTAGGTGGCCTTCATATTAGTGTATAATTTATACCAAATTTCTTTGCCAGTAGTGCAAGTGGATACTAAATATAATCTTCATAAATACAAATTTAAAGATAAAAAAAAATAGTTTAACGATTTAGCATTCAATTGAGCATTGTTTTTCTCTACCATACTCAATGATTAAAAGAATTTTTTAATTTTAATTTCATCTATAACACGTTATTAACATTTTAAAATTATTTGCCACATTCGGTAATAAATTGATTGCAAGAAAGTGGCATACAAATTTTTAAAATTAAAAAGTAATAATTTCAAAGAAGGTGGTCGGGTGATTGAATAACCTTTCATAATATTATGATTACAAAAATTAGCCATTGATTGAAATTCAAAGTGTGAAACTTAATTTATAACCGCTCTGATACCAATTGAAATTACAAGATGCGCTAAGAGGGAGGGTGAATTGAATATTTAAAAACTTTTTTATCAAAAAAAAATATTTTTATAACTTGATGTGGAAGCAAATTATAATTATAATAAAAAAAAAATATTAATTTAACCCATGCAATTAATTGCAATAAAAATGAATGCAAAAATAAAGTGCAAAAATAATAAAGGAAAGAGCACACCGATTTATAGTGGTTCGGTCAAACCATGACCTAACACATCCCCGGAGGCACCCTCAAGTATTACACTAAAACTTTTGTGATTCTCCTTTACCCCCACAGCTAGATGGAGAAGCCCTTACAAAATCACTTTTACCTTCCCAGTACGACGGAGGAGCCGAGTCCTTTGACATTAAATAGATCTTCTTCTTCCTAAACTTCTCAAGATGAATCTTGAATATAAATGGTAATGAGGTGCAAGCTCGCTGGAGCAACTGTATGAAATTTCTTTCACACTCCCTTGGGATGGCTGAAATCATCTCTGTTGATATACAATACGATCCAATTCTACAGTATGATCAAAATATCAAATTAAGCCATTTTGATTGACTAGTCCATGATTAAATTAGGCAATATTTTAAACATCGCACAATACAATCATGATCTTATAGTAAGATTAAAATAACTTTTCAAATTCAACTTTTTGCCTAACATTAATGGACAACGGGCTTTCTAATTATAAAAGATGTTCAGTATGATGTGGTGATCAATTATATGATTAGTTATATTAAAAAAAAATTAGGAAAATAAATATTTAATTAATTTATATTACACCAGTCATACTTACAATCAGATTGTACAATATGATTTACATGAAAATTAAAAATTTAAAAATATTTTTTGCTCCCCCTGTGAGTGTATATGGTCATTAATTAAACATAACTTATTGCACGGCTTGATTCAAAAAATAAAAAATTAAAGACTCATTTAATATAACAAATTCTACACAATCTTGAACCTTAATTATTCAAAGAACGGTGCATGGTGTACCTAAAATATTAGCAACATAGAAACAAATAGACTTCAAATACAAGGATAAATAAATATTAATCAATTTTATTTGTTATCATCAAAATCATAAAATCGGAGCCCAAGTTGTAACAATGAATTTTGGGATCGTAGTTCTAGCTTATTCTGCTTTAGGTATTTCCGTTCAAAGATTATTTGGTTTATTACCTTATCTAGTAATGTCGTCATATTTGTGCTTATATTTTTAAGTATTATTATACTTGCACTCTCTTTGTTGTATTTTATTTTTGGTTGGTGTTTTGTTTTTTTGCAGGTGTGTTGGAGGTTTAGTCTTGTTTGGAGGTCATTTTTTTGGCAAAAAGATTATGCTGATTGATTATATTTGGATCTTTTGTTTCTTTTTGGGCACTTACTTGGTGTCGCTTAGATTGTATCTATGCAATTTTTTATTTTTGAGTAGTAGGGACTTTTGGCTCTTAAGTTTTCTTTCTTAAATTTTTGTGATGCTCTTTCAGAATTAGTGAGCTGATCATCCCCTAACGACTTTATATTTTTGGATTTATATAAACGCGTATGCCTCTCCGTGGGTTTCCCCTAATATATATATATATATATATAGTGTGTGTGTGTGTTGTGTGTGTGTGTGTACGCACACATGTGCTTATGTGTGCGTGTGTGTATATTTTACAAATATTTCTAAATAATGGCTAAAATACCAAGTAATTCTTATACTATAATAAATTTTATTTTGGTAACATTATAATAACACCTTACAAATTTCTTATAATGTTAACAAACAAAAATATTGCATACATTTACATCAAAGAGGAAACGTTACTTTTTTAACCTTGAACAAATTTTAAAAAAAGATGCATGGTTCAAATAGAAATTCACTATTCTCCACTGTATATACTAAAAAAATAGACAAGAATAATCTTTATCGCAATCTTAAATTCTAATGTAAATAAATCTTGACCTAAGGATCTTATGAATATTGGGATAATGACCTAAGAAATATTTTTATGTCAGGTTTTAGGTATTCTTGTTTCATCCTTATTGATATATTCTTCCGCTCAAGTTCACGTTGCCTTGCCTAGCAACCTATTTTTATAGAATTAGCAAAACTATAGGAATAAAACCTAAAGTAAGAAATAAAAGCCTAATCCAATAGCTAATTTGGATGGGATCATAGGTTAAAGTTTGAGGAAAAATAGTTTGATATTGAGGATGATCTAGCATTATTACATCATTGTGGGAGAGATTCATAAAATTGAGCATTGGAATAATGACAAAACCATGAGCAAGGAGTAGGATGTAAATATCAATATAAAATGAACACCATAAACCCTAGAGCAATCAATAGGTTATTCGCTCATATTTGATGCATGAAGTGCAGCACCAAGATGTTTTAGTAATTTATGTGGTGAATAGGCCAATATTATGCAATTGGATTCATAGGTGTCCTTAGGAGATGATGCTTCCTCGCCCACTCTATTAGGGTTTCTCCCTAGCTGCTTCCGCCCTTCAGAAGGAGACCACCTATTGCTTAGGGAAGTTCTCCCTTTTTAAGCTTGTTTTTTCCTTCTTTATTTTTGTGAGATCTCTTAGTGTTTTTTTCTCTTCTAGTGCTTGATTTTGCCTCCTTTGACTCTGTTTGATGGCAGTTATCATGTACGTCTGGTCGATCCTAGCTTTCTTGAACAATCAAATGCAAACACAAATCAATTTAATGCAAAATAATATTTCTCTCCATTTTTTATAAGAGCAAAAAGAGAAGAAGAAAAACAAAAGAAATATAAGAAGTCATATGAGAAACCTTTGATAATTGATCTTGAAAGAGATTGATTTATAATTGCATGTTGACCTCATTTTTGTATGAGATCCCTAGGACCAATCCAGACCCTAGGATCTATCCAGAACCTAGATCAATCCAATCCTTAAGATCTATTCTAGGTCCTAAGATTCTTCCAGACCCCAGGACCTAGAACTTCTAGATTCTAGACCCTAGTCCCTCTAGATTTTAGGATCAATCCATATCCAAATCAATCCAAACTCCTGATTAATCTAAATCTCAAACCAATCTAGACTTCAAATCAATCTTGACCTTAAGCCAATCCAGATCTCAGGTCAATTCAAACTTCAATCAAACCCAGAAATCGAGCCTAAAATCTAAGGCTAAATGTCCAAGTCTTGAAAGCATTTTTCAGTGAATTTTATAGCACTTCCAAACCCAGTCAAATGACCTCTAATTTAGAGTCTATCAATTGTATATTGATATGACATGTCTCTAGAGGTAACTCTCCAAATTTGAGCTCATTCTGAGATCTCTAACCTTAGAAATTGAAATGAAATACAAATGCTATAAAATCTTCAAATATTTACGGCCTATGCCACTAGACTTACCACCTAGTGGATCTTGACCTTAGAGCTTTCCCCAAAGCCTCTAATCACTTTCAAACCCTTGATACTAACCCATTGACCTTAGAGCTTTCCCCCACTAGACCAGGGATCAAAATGACCAAAATACCCCTTAGGGATTCAAATACTCATTTTAAACCAAATGAACTCCGAATTGTTTGGAACTTCTTCCAATAATTTTCAAATATCAAATCGAACCTGTTGAGCTTGGACCCATCCCTTGGTCAACCTAGTTGACCCAGTCAACCAAGGTTGACCAAATTAACCATTAAGCCTTTTTTACTTTGAGTCAATATTCAAATGCTTTTAAACTCCTTCAAAACTCCTTTGAACATAGCTTTAATGATTTGAGTTTGATTGGGTCATCCTGACCCGATTTATAGTTGACTAGGTCAACTGAGCTTAAGTCTCCAATCAAATTACACTTTCGAGCTAATCAATGACTCTTGGTGGATCAACTCGTTCAAAGTTATCAAGCCCTTTATCCACTCTATTTTAGAGTTTAACGATATCCAAAGTCGAGTCAAGCCAAATCAATTCTCATTTGATAGGTCAAAGTCATGAGGACTTGGTCAAAATCTATTTCAAACTCTCATACCGAACTCAAGTATTAATCCCTTGACTTGGACTTTGTTCTAAATCAGTTTAACCAGCTCTTGAGGTCACTTGCTACCACCTCAGCCGTCGACATATTAAGTTGACAATCAACACATGGACAACAAACCCTTATATGCCAAATCTCTTGGCTTGAGCTAATCCAACACATTTAAGCCACCTCCAACCTATCATAGCAGCATTCAAGACTCCTCTTACTACCAACTCAGCACCTATTGACCATTGACTGGTCAAACAGTAAATGAGTGGTCAAATAGTCCTTTAAATGGTCTAATCCTTAAGCTCAATCTAATCATTTTTTTTAAACAAACCCCAGCAATTCTAATCAATTTATGGAACATTCCTAGAGCCTTTCCTAGCCCTTAGATCCAGATCCAACGGCCCCAATTTCTCCCATGATCAAGTGTGGGCCAAAGGGCCTTTCCAACTAGGATGTCCTTCCCCTATCCTTTCCTCAGCTTTCTAACTACCCTAGGGACATGTGGCATCATCTGGGGAGTTCATGAATCGATCATAGCCGCCTATTTGATCAAAGGAAGGTTCAATAGGGCGAAATCTCTCAGATGAAGCTTATACTTACCCCAATGTTCTCTCACCCCAACCAGAGCTCCTCCAGCCGAACTCTCTGTTCGTTTTAGCTCTCTCGAATCTCCTATACAATTCCCCACTCAAATCCATCGTTAAAACCTCACCGGCGACGATCTTTTCGGTGAACCCAAGCTCAAATCCATCCCAAGCTCGAGGCCATCGATCCAGGCATTTTTAGCTGGAGAAGTCTTTTAAGGGATTAAGCCTGGACAAGTCATAGTTTTAGAGATATCCTAAACAGGATCAAACCGTCTATTATTGAGGTAAAAAATCCTAAACCCTAGTTTACACACTTAGAGCTAAATAGATTTTTAAACATAGTATATAAATTAATATTTTTGAAACCCCATTAATGCTTTTCAGTGTATTAAGCTTCATTTAAATTTTCATCAAATTTCATTAAGTAGATTTTGAAAATCGAAACCAAAAATGGGTTCTAGGGCTCGGTTCGTTGATGCATGAACTGAGTGCTATTTAGGCCATTGATCACTCGATCAAAGGCTTAGATTGCACCTTTTTGTAGCTCTCATTAACTGCTGATTTTGATCCGATGGTTGAGATGGCGGTCCAGCTTAATCCTGACCGTCCATTTGGGACGACAAATGATCCAACGGTTATAGCAGACTTGCTGAGCTGGATTAGTGAGGCCACGTTGTCCCGCCACCGCGGCTAATCATCATAGCGTGTTTTGTTGGCCCAATCAAAGGCGGCCACGTGGTCCTCCTGCCGCCATTTTTTTAATTGCTAAAAAGTAGTTTTTTTTAGAATTTGAAACCAGGTTTTCTCCAAAAAAAATATTAAAAATTATTTTTAAATCATAAAAATTAAATTTTTATATCAAAATTTTAGAAGAATAAAATCTTTAATTTAAAATTAAAATAACATCAAAATGTTAAATACATATATATTAAATGATTTTAAAATAATCAATTTCAAATATTTAATAATATTTAATTAAATACTAATTAACTATTTTCAAAATTCAAAATTTATTTTAAGATATAATTTTGAATAATCAAAAGTTTATTTTAAAATATTTTCATTTAAAATTAAAATTAATTTAAGATATGTTTTTTTTTAATTTTATTATATTAATTAAATAATTAAATATTTAATTAATATCTAATTAAATTTAAGCTTAAATAATTTTGAAATTATAAGTAAGATCATTTTTGAATAATTTCAAAATTTTAGAAATCATTTAAGATTCAAGAAAAAATTATTTTAAAATTATTTTAATTATTAATTTTTTTAAATTATTTTAAACCTCTTTAATTAGCTAAAAACTTTAAAAATTAAAAAGAAATTCATTTTAAATCAAAAAATTATAAATTATATATCAAAATTTTTAAAATTTCAAATACCTTATTTTAAAATTAAATTTAAAATTATAATTTTAATTTATTCTAAATCATTTGAATTTTTTTTTAATATCTTTAATATTTAACTAATATTTAGTTAAATATTATATTAATTATTTTAAAATTTTGAAATTATTTTTAAATAACTTTTAAATTCAGAGGATCTCTCAAAGTACTTTTATATTATTTTCATTATATTTTTTATTATTTATTTTTTAAAACTTATATTTAAATATATAGGTATATATGTATTTGTATATTTTAAAATTATATACTTTTAAATCCTTAATATTTGAGAGATCCCTTGAGATTTTAAACATTGATTAAGAATGATTGAATAGAGTTTTTGGGGAGTGTTGATTGATCAATGAATGATTACTTTGTTAATTATTTATTGTTTAATCCTTCATTTAATTAAGCTTTAACTTGCTTTGCATGTTTAGGGTGCACACACCACATAGTTTAAGGCTCTCTTAGACTTAGGAATTGATTGTGTTTGTGCTTATTCTATGCTTGTACAAGGGTTAAAATGACATTAATTGCAAACCTACAACCTAGTGTCATTAAGGACAATAATTAAGGACATGTTTAAAAAACTTAGAAGATTTTTAGAAATTAGGATACACATCCTCATGACTTGAAAATTTGAACACTTAAACTTAGTGACACATATAACCCATAGAATTATTCTCACTTGTTTTAAAAATCATTAAGCCCCTTAATTGATTTTCCTAAGATTAAACTCTTAATTAAGCATTAAACCTTCCAGTAATTCTAATAAATAAAATTTAAATCTAAAAATACAAATATAACCTCAAACTAACCAAAATTTAAACCTTAACTTACAAAAAATAAAAGAACTTTGATTTGATTGCAAACCTAAACTTAATTTAATTTTAATTCAAATTTAATAATTAATTAATTTAATTAATTAAAAATAATTAAAAATTCCAAAAATTCCCAAACACTTGGGAATCTCTCTTTAGGTCATTCCTGACCTTTAAAGTTGATTTCAAGGAGTTCGCAATTCATTTGGAGAAAATCATAAAAAGCCCCTTTATTAAACAATTTTTTAAAATTCAATAAATTGTCAAACTTTAAAAATTCTTAACTAATTCCAAAAAAATTAAAATTAATCAAATTCAAAGGCATTCAACTCAAACTTAAGTCTAATATTTATAAAAAATTTTAAACCTTCAAAAATAGATCAAGGTCAAAAAGTCAACTTCCAGTCAAACCTTAAGTCAAAATCAAGTCAAAACTTCAAACCTTCATAACTATATGTAGAAAAATCAAAATCTAGCAAACTTAGTGTCTAACAACTTATCTTAAGGCCTAATATTTTAATAAAATACCATCTTTCTAGAATTTAACCTAATTAAAAAATTAATTTTTAAACCCTTAAGTAAGTGATTAAAATAATCCAAAAAATTCATAAAACTTGAAATTCACTTTAAAACTCTAGAAATCCTTAATTAACCTTAAAACCAGCAATCAATCAATCTTAATTAAAATTCATTAACTTTTGAACCTTAATTAACTTAAGTCACTTAATCATATCGGGTACCACTAGGTAACCCATGCCTATGAGGCATTTAGCATAGCCCCAAGAAAGGTGAAATAAACTTTACAGCCTCGGTGAGAAACAAAGGTGGTATCCAACTAATAATTAAAAGTTAATTTTAAAATTAATCTTAAGTCATTAAGATTTAAACTTAAATTAAATTTCCTTTAAGCCTTTCAACCAACCAGAACTACAAATAACTTGAACTACTTATCATACATAGGACATATCAAAACCACACAGCCTTTACACTCACTTTTGATGGTTCGTTAGGATAACTAACTCTAGTTTTAGGCTAGGCCGGTATTTATTTTTCTACAGTTGTGTGCCGTGTTTTTTGTGGTTTTCACTGCATGCTGTTTGCTAGCTTAAAATTGATGTGTTTATTTACTTAATTTTCTGCACTCTGTGTCGTGAGTAATTGAGTATTTTAAATTTCAAATATTAAATGCTTGAGATTGATTATAACCGCTTGAGATTGATTATAACTTTTTGGGATTATATATAATTGTTGATTATTAGGATAACCCTGCAAGATCGAGTCTAGATTTTTCAATTTTGATTAATATAAATTTGATTTGATTTGAGTTATACTATTAAGTGCTTTGAGAATTGGGATTATAAGCATCTAATTTGGGATCTAAAGAGGAAGTAACATCTCTTAGGGGAGAGTTTCTTTTCATTTGGAGATTCAAATTAGGATGACTTTAAATATCCAAAGAGGAAATATAACACCCCATCCAAGGGGGAGTTTCAATTCATTTGGATATCTGGACCCGATGATCCAAGGAGCAGCAGAAGGACGAAGAAGTGGATAATGAGAAGACCCATTCTCAAAGTCACTTGAGTCTTAGGATTAGAAATCCAGATTGTTGTCAGTGGTGCCCAGCCATTTTACTTTTTTGCAGACACTAGGATGTAATATTAAGTGGCACTTACCACACAGACATTCAATTTGAGCATTTAATTTGATTGATTATTAATTGACTGTGCAGTAGAACTACCTACTTTTTTAGTCTTTTTACCTGCATATCGATTTTGATTTAACCTAGAATTTGATTGTAGGCTCATAAGGACTTATTAAAATTTTTCTACTTAAATCAAATTAAAAATTTTTAGTCAGCATATAAATTCTAACGTTTTAAGAAGTAATTCCTGGACCATCGGAGTTCATATGCATATTCATTTCACTTCTCTTTCCTTTGTTAGGCATCTCCCTGCCTGTGGGTTTTGGCAGACCACCTAGTCTATGAGATTGTAGATCCATCCAAGGGCAATCTATGCATCTTTAGGATAAAAACTATTTTTAAGCCTGATTTTAAAACTTCTTTATTTCAAATTTAAATCATTTAATTGAGTCGATATACATGTATTGAATTAGTAACAAATTTAAAAATCTCTAAATCTTTAATTGCCTTTACTTAAGCATCAAACACCCAACATAAGTTAAGGGGTTAATTAAGGATCTACTCTAGATGTCGTCCCCATCCCTTTAAACCTATCTTAAATAACATTCTTAACCACTCTTTCATAATTGACTTGACACATGGTTTTGAATCTATATTGGGCTTCATCAATTGGTTCCAGTCATGATAAGATAAGTAACAATGGATAGAAGAGGAGTGATATTAATACGGTCACCTACTTTAGGAATTATGGAGAAATCTTCCTTAGTTATTTCAATCCACTTCTTCAAAACATAAGAATTTATCCTACTTTGATCAGTACTAAAGGTCATATTGACTAGAAAGTAGTGAAAATTTTCCTTGTTATAGGAATGAATTAGGGTCAAGAAAAAAGCAAATTGGGTGGCAGCGAATAGAGACATCACTTAGAAGTGAATATCCTCTTGAAGAAGGATTCTAGAGGGTGTAATTTTTTCAGAAACAAAACCTAAGAAAGAATCCTTGTTAGCCCTGGAGAGAAAGTTGTCGTCTCCACCTCTGTAAGACGGACTCTTAATGAGTCTACCCCTCTTGCTAGAACTGACCATTGCTAAGATTTGAAGGATTGGAGAAGGCTATTGAAGTGAATGAAAATGAATTCTAAAGCCCTATTATTTAAAGAAAAAAATAATCTTTTATACATATAAAAATGGGTTTGTACAATACAATACAAGGGTTCATACATATAAAAATAGATTGTTTATGTACGAATGAATACGTTCAAAATGAAATGACTTTTCATAATTACGCAAGTTATGAGGCATCCTTTCGTACAGGCTTTTTGATCATATGATCGTACAGACGAACAAGTGTTCATTCAGGATGGTCAATTATTTAAGATCATTTTAATAATGGTTAGATTCATCTCCCACATTGAATGACCCGTAATTCGTACATACGATTTATGGGTTCGTACATACTAATTATGGGTTTGTATAATACGATCAGTTATAATAATTGATTTTTGCCCGTATAACCATCTAGATGCGTACATATGAATGAATATAGATCATTCGGGATGATCTATAGATCATACATTATAATATGTATTGAAAAAATAAAACTATACGCAATCAGTCCAAACCAACGATCAATATACTCAGAATTCGTATGGGATGAAAATAATTTTATACAGTACAAATATAGCACTTAGGAAAATTCACATGACCGATTAGAAACATGAAATTCGATGTGAAAATATTTCAAAATCATACAAAAAAAATCAAAAAAACATAAAAATAGAAAATAAAAACAAAAAATAAAAATAAAAACACACAAAAACACATATCAAGTTTATAGAAGATTTTTAATTAAGCATTCAAATCAATCACACCAAATTTTATTCTTAATGTGCTAAAAGAATCAAAGGATAATGGTTTTGTAAAAATATTAGCAAGTTAATTTTAAATTGAAATATGATTCAGTTTAATTTCTCCTTTGGATACATGATCCTTTATGAAATGATGCCTTATGTTTATATATTTGGTTCTAGAATATTGAATAGGACTCTTTAAAATGCAAATGGCATTAGTGTTATTACAATAAATTAAAACTGTGTCTATTATAAATCTTAAATCAATCAACTATTATTTTAACCAAAGAACTTATGCCATACAACTTCCTAAGACAATGTATTCAGCATCAGCAGTAGATAGGGCTATGGAATTCTATTTTCTACTGGACCAAAAAATTAAAGAATTACTAATAAATTGATATATTCCATATGTACCCTTTTTATCAACCCTATAACCTACAAAGTTGGAATCTGAATATCCAATTATTTCAAATGAAGAGCTAAACTTTTGATATCAAATCCCTAAGTTCCCAAGAGATATCTCAAAATCCTTTTCACTGCTATTAAATATAATTTTTTTGGATCTGATTAGAATCTAGCACACAAATAAACACTGAACATAATATCGGGTCTGCTAGCAGTCAAGTAAAGCAATGATCCAATTATTCTCCTAAACTTATTTTGATCAATAGATTTCCCTTTGAGTTCTTATACAACTGATGTGAGGAAGTCATAGGTGTACTGATAGGTTTAACATTGTCAATTTCGTACTTTTGGAGGGTGTTCTTATTATACTTCGACTGACTAAGAAAAGTTTCCTCCTCAATTTGCTTAATGCTAAAGCCTGAAAAGTAACTCAAATCTCCCATTAGACTCATTTTAAATTCACTACTCATTATTTTAGAAAAATTATCACAAATATTTTTATTTGTACATCCAAAGATGATACCATCAATATAAATTTGTACAATGAGTATATCTTATCCCAATTTCTTCAAAAAGAGAGTGGTATCCACACTTTCTTTTTCAAAAGATCTCTCAATTAGAAAAGTGATCAATCTCTCATACCAAGCCCTAGATGCCTTTTTTAATCCATATAAGATTTTTTTAATTTAAACATATAATTTGGGTATTTTAAATTTTTAAAACCTGGAGGTTGTTCAACATAAACGTCCTCTTGAATTACTCCATTTAGAAAGGCATTTTTAAAATCTATTTGAAACAATTTGAATCATTTAAAACAGGCAAAGGGTAAAAAATCTCTAATTGCTTCATGTTTCATTAAGACAAATCCTAAAAAATAATCCCTTTAATCTGATTATACCCCTTAGTTATCAATCTAGTCTTATTTCTAACAATAACTTCTGAGTCGTTTACTTTGTTCTTGAATACCCACTTAGTCCTAACTATACTTTAGTCATTTGGCCTTGTAATTAATTCCCAAATGTCATTTCTTACAAATTGATTTAACTCTTCTTGCATTACTAAAATATAAAATTCATCCAAAAGTGCTTGATTTATATTTATGGGTTATATCATTGAAATAAAAGCAGAATGATTGATTTCTTTGCTTAGTCCACGCCTAGTCCTAACACCCTCACTAGGTTCATCTAAAATTAATTCCTTAGGGTGTTTTTTAGAAAATCTCAAATATCTAGGCAACATATTTTCTAACTATAAATGTTCTTCCAAATTAACTTTCTCAATCATTTGAGAGTTAATTTCTATTTAATCCCTTCCACATTTATCTTTTTCAAAATTCTAGATTCATAAAATATAACATGTGTGGTCTTCTCAATTACTAAAGTTCTTTTGTTAAATACTCTATAAGATTTTTCAACACTAAAGTATACAAGAAAAATTTCTTCATCTAATTTTGGATAAATTTTCCTAAGACAAATTTTCCATTATTATGTATGAACACCTTACATCTAAAATATGCAAATATGACAAATTAGGTGTTCCCCGTTTTAGAAGCTTATAAGATGTTTTATTTAATTTCGATCGGATATTCATCCTGTTAAATATATAACATATAGTGTTAACTGCTTCAGCTCAAAAATATTTAGGAAGTGAATATTCTGCCAACATGGCTTGAGCGGCTTCTATTAATGTTATATTCTTTCTTTTGACTACCCCATTCTACTGAGGGATTCTAGGTGCAGAAAAATTATGATCATTTTTTTTCTCTTTACGAAAAACCTCAACTTTTTTAATTTCAAATTCACTATCGTAATCACTCTGAATAGTTAAAATCTCACATCCTAGTTTCCTCTGAATCCAAGTCGAAAAATCTCTAAACTCCTCAAATGATTCACTCTTATAATATAAGAATTTAACCCAAGTGAATCTAGATAAGTCATCTACAATCATAAATCTGTAAACCTTCCCTTCTAGACTTACAGTTACAACTAGTCCAAAAAGATCCATATGTAAAATCTCCAAAGATTTACTAGTTCTAAGATCCTTATTAAACTGAAAAGAGGACTTTACCTATTTTTCTAATTGACATGCATCACAAAGGTGATCCTTAGTAAAGTTTACTTTTGGTATACCTCTAACTAATCCCTTTTGTATAATTTTTCTAAGAATTTTAATGCTAGAGTAACAAAGTCTCCTATGCCATAATCATGACTCATCAGAAATAATTTTTAAACAACAAGCATTAGGAGTTTTTATATAATTTAAATCTAACATATAATATTATTTACCCTTAAACCATGCAAAACATCATTAAAATTTAGGCTTAATATGTAGCTAGTAAGAAAAAAATTTATAATGTATCATTTATCGCATAACTAGCTAATATTCAATAGATTATGCTTTAAGCCTTCTACAAGCGATATATTCTCTATGAAAAAAATTTGCAGGTTTCCAATCATACCTGATCCAACCACCTTTCTAGTGGTGTTATCTCCAAGTATAAACCTACCTCCACTTCGACTTCCAGTGATATAAATTACTTAGTGTCTCTAGTAATATTCTTTGAGCAACTGTTGTCCATGTACCAAATGCTCTCACGAGGCCTTGTATGAGAGTATGCCTACAAAACTATCAAATATTAGACTTTGGAATCCAAACTAGTTTGAGTTCTCTTTTTGGCAAAATAAAATTAAATGCATGTATGATATATCTAGGTTTAAGCATCTTAGATTTTCACACTAAATGATGAGTTTTCCTATCCAAAGTATAGGTGTGTGCAATATGTCCAAACATGCCATAAGAATAATATTTGACTCCAGGAAATGGATTTCTTAGTCTTCTATAATTATTTTGTCTCTTCCTGGGTTGTAAAAATTTTGGATACAAATTAGGATTTATAAAATCTTCAAGTGTTGGTGGTTTCCTATTTTCCTCTAGAGCTTGCACTTTCAATTTTAAAATGTGTTTAAATCTTTTAGAATTTTCTTATCAAAATTCAAATAATGCTCTATACTCTCAGAATCATTCTTAAACTCTTCGAATACATTTTCCAAATTTTTACAAGTGATTTTAAGATCTCATTCTCCTTATTCAAGTTATCAAATTCATCAAGTAAGCTCATGTGGTTGTTATCTGTCAATGCATGATCTTTCCTAAGAATTTTATGTTCTCTTTGCAATTCTTGCATCTCTAAATTAAGACTATCATGTACTATCTTTAGCTTCCTATATACGTCATGAATCCTTTCAGAAACTTCTAAAAGTTTAGCATAGGTTAAGTCATATATCTCTTCTTGATCTGACTGATCAAGGTTATCGACCATTAAGGACAAGTTGGTGACTTCCTCCTCCTTTTTAGTTTTTAGAACCAAGAAGAGGTATGACTTCCTCCTCCTTTTCGTAGGCAATTAGTAAACCAAGAAGATTATCAATAGAATAAAATTTCAAATCTTTATATTCTGTAATTGCAGTTATTTTAGCATTATATGCCATTGGCAAATAATAAAGAATCTTATTAATCATTTAAGTGTTCGTTAGTTCTCTACCCAATGCATGTAAAGAAGTGACAATTTCAGTAAATCTTGTATACATTTTAGAAATGGATTCATTTGTTTTTATGCGAAATAATTCATAATCATGTAACAAGATGTTCAGTCTCTGTTACTTTACTTCATTTATCCCTTCATAAGTAATGCAGAGTCTAGTGATCGAAAGGGATGTTATCAAATAAAGGAGGTCTAGTGATCATGTTCGTTTATCAAAAAGTAGTCTAAACTTATGATTTTGAAATAATGCTCTTATACCACTTGTTGAGTCTTGTTGAATCTTGATTAGGTTGTTAAACCTAAGCTATGTCCCAAGGCTAACCGAGAGGGGGGGGGGGGGGGGTGAATTGGTACTTTAAAAAATCTCTTGGATTTAAATATTGAAACTATTAATTTATGAAACCAGTTAATTAAAGTTCTTAAAATAAAACTTTTCAACCACATAATAAAAAACTTGCAAAAAATAAGCAGTGGAAAAATAAAAGAAATAAAGATTTATAGTGCTTTGATCAAACACGACCTACATCCACTCCCTGAAGCCTCCCACTTCAGTTATTACACTATTACCAAAGTAACTATTTTTTTGCCCCCACAGCAAAGCGGAGAAACCTTTACAAAATTCTCTTCCACTAATCCACAATGTGACAGAGTACCGTCATCCTTTTATACCCTCCAAGTATAGGCAGAGTACCTTCATCCTTTCCACCCTCCAAGTGTAGGTAGAATACCATCGACTATTCACACTCTCTAAGTGTAGGTAGATGAACTTTGTCTTTTCACACTCCCCAAGTATCGATAAAGAAATGTCGGCTATTCACACTCTCTAAGTATAGGCAGAGAACCTTCATCCTTTTACTCTACCCAAGTGTCGGTAGAGAACCGTCATCCTTTCACACTTCCTAAGTGTCGGCAGAGAACTGAATTTTATCCAAAGATCTTCTCATGAGTAATCTAGAAAGAAAAGTGGAAGAGTGATAATCACAATTATAAAGAGATCCTTATCTTTTAGTTACCTTGTGAACCTTTCACACTCCACTTATAAGAAATCTCTTTCAAACATTCTCTCACACCCTCTCCTTCAATTGCCCTTTAAAAATCACATAGACAAGACTCTCTCACATCAGTTTTAGTGGACCTTTTATACAAAAGACACAAAAAAAGTCCAAAAAACTAAAATTTTTAATTTAGAGTGTACACGATCGTACAGTTCGATCGTATGTTCGTATATACGAACAGTTCAAATACTGTTGCATATGAACCTATTATGAATTAGTATGAAATTATTTCATACCTGATTATCGTCTGGTATAAACTAAGTTCACCCAGGATGAACAGTTAAAAAATTAAGTTTCATCTGTACGAAATGTTAGGATGAAATGAGTGAGAATATACCTGAGATGTTTGTCCTGGTACGAACCTGGGATCGTCCCGTATGATTTTTATTCGAGAATAAAATAGAGGAATTCATCCTTGTACTAAATTTAATATCATCCCTTACGATCTTTGTTCGAGAACAAAATAGAGGCATTTGTTCTTATACAAATTTTAAGATCATCCCATATGATCAGGACTTTGAAATTTTTTTTTTGTACATGAACGAAATTGAGATGTTCATCCCTATACAAATGTTTGATCATCCCATACGATCAGTTGTTCAGAAAGAACCCGAGACATTCATCCTTATACAAAATTGGGATCAACCCGTATGAACCATACTTAGAAAAAATAATTTCATTTCTATTCGTTTCAATGCTTGTTAGTAAAAGAAAATAACTGATCAGATCATCCCATACGAAGTAATATCGTACAGTACGATCAGCTTAAAAATATGAATTTTAAAACTCTCCCCCGGTGTTTGTGTGCTTAGTTACTCAATTATAATCACATCTCTCAGACTTAATAAAATAAAAATAAAGACTTCAAAAATAATAAACTCTAAACTGATGTTGATTTGAAGTCTTCAATAATCCAGAGTATGATTTCTCTAAAATGTCAGTACACATAAGAGCATAACAATTTTTCCAAATGTGTTAGGAGAAATAATAATCAAATCAACAATAATTGGAATCATAAAAAATATATAAGTTGCAAGAATATCAAACATGTAAAACTAAGTAGCAACAATCTCAATAGATTTCATTAGTGCCTTCATATATAGTGTATAATTTATACCAAATTTCTTTACCAGTAGTGCACGTGGATACTAACATATAATCTTCAAAATTTAAAGCATAAAAAAAATAGTTTAACGATTTAGCATTCAATTGAGCATTGATTTTCTTTACCATACTCCATTGATTAAAAAGAATATTAATTTTAATTTCATCTATAACACGTGATTAACATGTTAAAATTATTTGCCACATTCGGTAATAAATTGATTGCAAGAAAGTAGGCATACAAAATTTTTAAAAATTAAAAGTAATAATTTCAAAAGAAGGTGGTCGGGTGATTGAATAACCTTTCATAATATTATGATTACAAAAATTAGCCATTGATTGAAATTCAAAAGTTGTCAAACTTAATTTTATAACCGCTCTGATACCAATTGAAATTACAAGATGCGCTAAGAGGGAGGGTGAATTGAATATTTAAAAACTTTTTTTAACAAAAAAATATTTTTATAACTTGATGTGGAAGCAAATTATAATTATAATAAAAAGATAAAATATTAATTTAACCCATGCAATTAATTGCAATAAAAATGAATGCAAAAATAAAGTGCAAAAATAATAAAGGAAAGAGCACACCGATTTATAGTGGTTCGGTCAAACCATGACCTACATCCACTCCCCGGAGGCACCCTCCAAGTATTACACTAAACCTTTAGTGATTCTCCTTTAGCCCCCACAGCTAGATGGAGAAGCCCTTACAAAATCACTTTTACCTTCCCCAGTACGACGGAGGAGCCGAGTCCTTTGACATTAAATAGATCTTCTTCTTCCTAAAACTTCCCTCAAGATGAATCTTGAATATAATGGTAATGAGGTGCAAGCTCGCTGGAGCAACTGTATGAAATTTCTTTCACACTCCCTTGGGATGGCTGAAATCATCTCTGTTGATTATACAATACGATCCAATTCATACAGTATGATCAAAATATCAAAATTAAGCCATTTTGATTGACTAGTCCATGATTAAATTAGGCAATATTTTAAACATCGCACAATACAATCATGATCTTATAGTAAGATTAAAATAACTTTTCAAATTCAACTTTTTGCCTAATTTAATGGACAACGGGCTTTCTAATTATAACAGATCGTTCAGTATGATGTGGTGATCATATTATATGATTAGTTATATTAAAAAAAAATTAGGAAAATAAATATTTTAATTAATTTATATTACACCAGATCATACTTTACAATCAGATCGTACAATATGATTTACATGAAAATTAAAATATTTAAAAATATTTTTTGCTCCCCCTGTGAGTGTATATGGTCATTAATTTAACATACATTATTGCAAGGCTTGATTCAAAAAATAAAAATTACAGACTCATTTAATATAACAAATTCTACACAATCTTGAGCCTTAAATCTTCAAAGAACGGTGCATGGTGTACCTAAAATATTAGCAACATAGAAACAAATATGCACTACAAATACAAGGATAAATAAAATATTAATCAATATTATTTGTTATCATCAAAATCATAAAATCGGAAGCCCAAGTTGTAACAATGAATTTTGGGATCGTAGTTCTAGCTAATTCTGCTATAGGTATTTCCGTTCAAAGATTATTTGGTTTATTACCTTATCTAGTAATGTCGTCTATATTTGTGCTTATATTTTTAAGTATTAATTATACTTGCACTCTCTTTGTTGTATTTTATTTTTGGATTGGTGTTTTGTTTTTTTGCAGGTGTGTTGGAGGTTTAGTCTTGTTTGGAGGTCATTTTTTTGGCAAAAAGATTATGCTGATTGATTATATTTGGATCTTTTGTTTCTTTTTGGGCACTTACTTGGTGTCGCCTTAGATTGTATCTATGCAATTTTATATTTTTGAGTAGTAGGGGACTTTTGGCTCTTAAGTTTTCTTTCCTTAAATTTTTTTGATGCTCTTTCAGAATTAGTGAGCTGATCATCCCCCTAACGACTTCATATTTTTGGATTTATATAAACGCGTATGCCTCTCCGTGGGTTTCCCCTAATATATATATATATATATATGTGTGTGTGTGTGTGTGTGTGTGTGTGTACGCACACATGTGCTTATGTGTGCGTGTGTGTATTTTACAAATATTTCTAAAATAATGGCTAAAATACCAAGTAAATTCTTATACTATAATAAATTTTATTTTGGTAACATTATAATAACACTTACAAATTTCTTATAATGATTAACAAACAAAAATATTGCATACATTACATCAAGAGGGAAACGTTACTTTTTTAACCTTGAACAAATTTTTAAAAAAAGATGCATGGTTCAAATAGAAATTCACATATTCTCCACTGCTAATACTAAAAAAATAGACAAGAATAATCTTTATCGCAATCTTAACTTCTAATGTAAATAAATCTTGACCTAAGGATCTTATGAATATTGGGATAATGACCTAAGAAATATTTTTATGTCAGGTTTTAGGTATTCTTAGTTCATCCTTATTTGAATATATTCTTCCGCTCAAGTTCACTTGACCTTGCCTAGCAACCATCTTTTTATAGAATTAGCAAAACTATAGGAAATAAAACCTAAAGTAAGAAATAAAAGCCTAATCCAATAGCTAATTTGGAATGGGATCATAGGTTAAAGTTTGAGGAAAAATAGTTTGATATTGAGGATGATCTAGCATAACTTATATCATTGTTGGGAGAGATTCATAAAATTGAGCATTGGAATAATGACAAAACCATGAGCAAGGAGTAGGATGTAATATAAATATAAAATGAACACCATAACCCCCTAGAGCAATCAATAGGTTATTAGCTCAAATATTTGATGCATTGAAGTGCCAGCACCAAGATGTTATAGTAATTTATGTGGTGAATAGGCAATATTATGCACATTGGATTCAATAGGTGTCCTTAGAGATGATGCTTCCTTCGCCCACTCTATTAGGGTTTCTCCCTAGCTGCTTCCGCCCTTCAGAGGAGACCACCTATTAGCTTAGGGAAGTTCTCCCTTTTATGCTTGTTTTTTCCTTCTTTATTTATGTGAGCTCTCTTAGTGTTTTTTTCTCTTCTAGTGCTTGATTTTGCCTCCTTTGACTCTATTTGATGGCAGTTAATCATGTACGTCTGGTCGATCCTAGCTTTCTTAATGGCAAAAAAAATCCTAAATTATTTATTGAAGCCCTCTTGGGCATCTCTCTATTGGGTTTCCCAAATCTTAAATCTTAGACATATAGTGCCATGCCGACGCTTTGGATTTCTAAGGAAATTTTTTTGGCTCTTGTAGCCCCTTTCGAATATTCGTTGGTTAGAAAATTACCCAACAACATGTTAGTTTTGGAACTTATTCAATTTTTTTTTCGATCTTCAGCTTTTAAGAGAATTTTTGTGACTCATGGATTCGAAACATGCTCTGATTAAACTCATAATTGATTTGGATTATTGCATGGGTATCTGCTCATCGTTCTTCATTTTCTTATAATTATTTTATGAAATTTGTTAAATGGCCTCCTTTTTTAATAATTCTACTGAGTTTCCCATCATTCCCATACGGATTTCCTTTCCTAATCTTCATCCCCACATATTCTATCCCCATATTTTGCATGGTCTAGACTCATTATTTGGATGGCCTCAACGCACTGATAATGCTACTTAGGCTAGTTTTCTTCCTTTGATTGCTTGTGTTTTAGTTGATCTGGATGTTATTATGTGGTATCATGATAATATTTGGACTGGCCCGACCGATAATTTAGGGTATATTCAAACTTTGGTGATGGAGGAATTTCCTTCTTTTTGTGATCACTATAAGGCTTTGGGTCATCACAAAATGAATGTTTAGTTTTACATCCTCACTTAGCAAAGGCCAAATCGATAACTAATGTTCATATAAAAAATGCCAGTTTAGATCATATTGAAAATGGTTTCTTAAAACCTTTGCTCCCATTTTTTGAGAATGTGGCTCATGTTTTGGTTTTTGTTGTGAAATCCTATGAGTTGGAAGCTGTCGGGGATCCTACTAATATCCATGATCCAATTAACCATTTGGTGTTGTGAGTGACTCTACTAAGCTGGTACTGTTAAGATCTTCTCATCCAGTGATCACTTTTGGGTGTTTCTAATAAATACTCATATGTTAACTATCAATCTACTTCTTACACTAGAGCTGAACCTTCCATTCACAAGATTGATAATAGTATCTTGAATGCGATATATGACTCTTATCCTGTGATTGATTATGCTCTCCTTCTTGAAGGAGGGAATGTCTCTAATAAATTCCCTGTTATTAACTTACTCGTTGTCCCTATTTCTGATGAGAGTTTAAATCATTTGAAAGGTCATTTATAGCAAGTCTCTATTGACCTTGTCAACCACTCAGACTTGATTAGTGATCTTGTAGGTGATAATTATGTTGTTGGGGATTTTATTCATAGTAGTTACAATGTGTTGCTAGAAGATATTGATATGAATGTTATTAAAGTTGACAATGTTGGCTTTGTCACTGTTTAGGGTACGAAATGCAAGAAGTATAAAAACAAAAATATGGTGCAGAATTTCAAATTATATGTTGGTAGAGTTACTAAATGAATGCATCATTCTTAGTTCTTTGGGTTTCTCTTTGTTTTCTTTTGGTCAATTTAGTTGGTTGTAGTGTGAAACTTGTTTCTTTGGCTCTATTGGATTATAGTCTACTCCTGTCATGGTTGTGGTGGTGTATTTGTTCTTTTGTTGACAGTGGTGTCTAGTGTCTCCCAGTTTTCTCTCTCTTTTTTCTTAGACTTATTTAGTCATCTACTTTTTTACAGGTTTTATTGCTTAGAGGATTTTGCTGTTGGAGGATCTATACGGATTATGGGCTATAGTTTGGTTTGTTCACCTTACAACTATTTGTCCTTGTATTGATGTTTTATGTTGGTTGGCTTTTGGTGCATCATTTAATGTCTTAATTAGGTTCCTCTTTTGTGGGATGGCTTCCTGCCTCCCTGGTTTCATTTTCTCTTGGTTATTATAGTGCACTACAAGAAATTTGCTATTTTCTAGCAGTAATTCCGACAGTCAAATGACCTCTAGAATTATCGACTGTTAAACCAATGGTTTGATTGCTTATTTTAACCAGTCGTGTTTAATAACAAACTGTTGGGAATGTCAGTGGTAAAGTGAACGCCATACAGCTAGTTTTTTATTTAGACATTGACTATTACTGATGATTTGGCTGCTGATTTTAAGTGATTTTTTTTCGAAGGTGCAAACCACTAAAAAAATGCTAGAAATTGACCTAAAATTTGCCCCCACAACCCTTCCTCATCTTTTCAAGTTATTGATTTTCATCGAGATGTTGCTCTCACCCTCGCTTCCGACCCACATCCGTAGGACTCCGACCGCCGATAAGATAACTCCAGTTGTTGAAGCCCTCACTCCGCCTGATAATGCCCTCACTCCGGCCTGTGAACGCCTCGAAGGTGATCTCCTCTATGCATTTAATTTTTTTTCTTTAGTCATTGATGTTTTCATTAGACGATAGTTGCAAGAGGATGTGCCTTAATTTTTTTATTGATAATTTTCTTGTTGATAAGTCTAGAGAGGGAGATGAAGGTAAACTTGATTTATGAAGATCAACCTTTGAATCTAATATTGAATTTGAGAAAACCTTAAGCCCGTATCATTTGGCTTTTGTCATGGATGTTCTCAGTAGACATTTGCAAGAGGATATATCCTTATATATATATATATATATATATATTATATATATATATATATATATATATATATATATATATATATATATATATATATATATATATATATATATATATATATTCTTATGATATATTATTCTTGTTAATAAGACTAGAGATGGAGTTGAAGGTAAACTTGAATTATGGATATCTACCTTATAGTGCAAAGGTTCTCTCATGAGTTGATCTACAATATGAATACATAGAATGTAATTTTTGTAGTAATTAATACACTTAGAGAGGAGATTGTGATTTTGGGCAATAAAGTCATTAATAAAATTATATGTTTTACATCTATTAGATATCTTGTTCAGAGTGAAGGTGAAATAGATGGGATTTTGTCAATAGAATTCAAGTTGGATGGTTGAAGTGGACGAATGCATCAGGGTTGTTGTGTGAAAGAAAAGTCCCCCTCAAACTTAAGGGAAAATTCTATATGATGGTGGTGAGACATGCAATACTTTATTAAAAGAGAATCACAATACTAAGTTAAGTTTTATAGTAATAAGTCACCTTAGATGATTTAGCTGCTAGAAACTTTGATACGAGACGGTTCATTTAGCCACCGATTTTTTAATATAAACATCAGTTAATCCCGACGGCTTGGCCATCAGAAATACCGACATTTTCTAGGGCCGGTACGACGCTGATAATTAACCAGCGATTTAATCGCCAAAATTTACTAGCTATTTTGGCCGCTGGAAAACCACTGAAAATCCTAGTTGTTAGAAATGGCCGTCGGACTTCCATTCCTAAGCGGTTTATTCACCAGCAAAAATTTTACAAACCGTTTGAAAACTTATTACATGCTATAAAATGCCACTGGTAACTTGTGATTTTCTTATAGTGATAGATATGATCATATGCTCATTAAGTTTTGCTATAAATATTGTATATTTTAAAGAGCTCTTAATCTTCTAAGGTATTGTAACCCTGTTTTATCTATTAATGCATACGCCCCTTTGTGGGTTTTATAAAAAAAAAAAAGGTGTCCTTAGAGATGCATTGCTAAATTTTTGGAGGCATCTTTGGAAATTGGATACATGCTTTGGTTCTTCAAGTGTGGTTATAGTTTAAAGCACTCTTTATAGAGGTGATCATAGAGTATCAACGAGAGCAAAAAAAAAGGTATTTTGTTGAATTCAACTTTTGGAAGTAGCCAATCTTGTTTGAACCCCAATTAAACTTCCTTCGCAACATTATTATAAATATGAAAGTTAAAAATAACTACAATAATCGATGGTTTAGATGATGAGATAGTGGCTAAATAAGTTTTGTAAAGGATAGTGGTTAAATCCGTTTTGTATAGGATGACTAAATATTGATACTGAAAAGTAGATAGCCATGGGATTCTTGAAATAATTGTGCAAGAGAGGGGAAGATAAAGTTTATATATATGAAAAAAAATAAAAATATTATGGGAGTTAAATAAGGGTATCAAATTGAGGGAGGATTTCTGATTAAAAAGGTAATTTATAAAGAAAGTTTTTTTTTTGAATAATGCAAAATTGCATAAAATAGAAGAAAGAACCCAGATACAAGCTAATGAGAGGAACCCAATCTATCACATTCTTCCTTTACTAAATGAATAAAGGAAGAAGGAAGGTTGCTCTCACAAAACAAGTCCCAAAGAAAATCATAAGATAAATCTAAGTTAGCACATTTATCCGCTAACTTATTACAATTGCCATTAACACAATGAAAGGTAACATTTTTGAAATTTCTAAAAAATGATAAGTCTTCACTTTCCATGTTCCATCCTATCTTCTTCGGTTTGTTGTACAGGTTTTGAAGAAGATTGAGAACATTCTTATAGTCACATTCCATAATAATGCCTTTTACATCTTGAAATCTCCCTTGTAACACCTCTTTAAGGGCTGAAAAAGCTTAAAACTCCAAATGAGCAATGTCCCAATGCACTTTACCCATACCAAATGCTAAAACAAATCTTCCTTCGCTATCCCTCACAATGCCACCAAGGCCTGCTTCATAATTGCCTTTAAGTGAAGCATCGAGGTTTATCTTAACCCATTCGGGTGGAGGAGGTGCCATTTATCAGAGAACAGTCCAATGGACTGATTGGCAACCCAGTGATCCAATCGGATTAAAGATCATTTACCTGAGTTAATAAAACTAAGCACAGAAACTGCAATCATCACATTGCTAAAGAAAGCTTATTTAGAATAAAATTTTAAAAAAAGCATTTTTATGATGATAACACTGCCCACTACATGAAAATTAGGATTTACTGGTGGCATTTATCGGCGGTCATATAAATAAACTCCGGCATTAGTACTGGAGGTTAAATCGGCGGTCCAACCACCGGTATTAACCTGTAGTTTATTCGACTGTTTTTAATAATACACAGTCAAAATTAGCTGCAGTATAATAACCCTCGGCAAAGGCACCAGTTTCTATTTTACCGGTGCCTTTATTGGCAGCCTAGGCCTTTAGTGTTAAGTGATTTTTTTCGGCGATCTAAACCATAAAAAAACTGCCAAAAATGGCCTTAATATTGTTCAGACCGAGCCTTCCTCTTCATTTCTTCGAGTATCCGATCCGTTTCTGCAGAAGCTAGCTCGTGATTGCGCCTCCGACTGCCTGCGCAGGAATCCGACCGCCGACACCTTATCTCCGGCAGATGATCTCGCCCTCACTCTGGCCACCGATCACCCCCGCATTCTACCCGCGAAAGCAGTCGATCGACAATGCCCCGAATCGAATTTAAGGTTTTCATTTTTTTTTCTTTTACTAATTATGGGAGAGAGTTATGGAGCATAGATTGTTGTATTACGTCAAGGATATGTATGCAAGAGTTAATACTTGTTGATCCGCTTTAAGTTCATATGTTTTTGCTTTATTCATGGATGTTTTCACTATAAATGTGCAATAGGTTGTACCTTGGTGTATGCTTTTTTCATGTCATTAAGGATATGTATGTAAGAGTTATTACTTGTTGGATTATGTTAAGGATCAGCTTTAAGTCCATATATATTTTTCTTTAGTCATGGATGTTCTCACTAGAAATTTGTAATAGGTTGTACCTTGGTGTATGCTTTTCTCATGTCATTAAGGATATGTATGTAAGAGTTATTACTTGTTGGATTGTGTCATGGATCTGCTTTAAGTCCATATCTTTTTGATTTAGTCATTGATGTTCTCACTACAAATTCGATCTAGATTGGATTATTATTAGTAGAATTCAAGTTGGATGGTTAAAATAGAGGAATTTTTCGGACTTGTTGTGTGATAGAAAAATCCCCCTCAAACTTAAGGGAAAATTCTATATGATGGTGGTTAGACCTGCAATGCTTAAATATCTTGTTCAAGTGTAGGTATTGTTGAATGGTTGGTGAATGCATTCCAATTCAGGTAAAGCACACTTGTTCAAAAGTAAAGCACACTTGCTTATTATAGCCGCCGGAATTTTAATATAGCCACCAGTAAATACCGGCGGTAACCGGCGGTCAACCGGCGGTTAAGCCGCTTGTAGAACCGACAGTTTGGATGACCGGTAAGCCGTCGATAATTAACCAGTAATCACCGGCACTATGACCGTCGGAATTTACCGTCCGTTTATGCCGCCGGAAAGCCGCCATTAAAGTTAACCTCCAGAAATTGACTGCTGCAAATCATTACCTATGCGGTTTATACCGGCGATTTACTAATCGCCGGTATTTTAGGAAACTGCTGGAAACATAATACTAATCGCCGGTAATTATCATTTTCCTATAATGGCCTATTATGAACTGTGCAAACTTTACAAGAAGTCAATAAACTCAAGTCTCCTAAAAAATTGAAGAATAACATCTAATTGAGGTCGCCAATGGCTTAATAAGTATTTATTTAATGTATCATTAATACTATTAATTATTCTGTTTTCCCAAATTCAGTGGGGACCGGTGCCCCCATGGCCCCAGTTTGCATCCGCCTTTGCCAGCCATATCAAAATTTACCTATAAAAGACAGTTCGAACAGGGAAGCGAGATCAATAATCTCATCATTTAAATACTTAAGTAAAAAATGTTACAAATCAGCACAAGAGAACATATTTGAAGGAAAAGCCCGAAGAAGCAGAATAATCATGATGAATATCAGCTGAAGTTTCAAGACGAGATTTTGTTTAAGTACCTACAGAATAACCAGGCCTGAAAGTCGTCTTGGAATATCAGCTATCAAGAAGCATTGAAGGCATAGCCAACATTCTAAGGAAGAACCAGAGTGAGGGGTCGCCCAGGCCAAGAGACACGGAGTTAGTGAAAAACATGTGAATAGAGAGAGTATCAGGAGGAGATCCATGCATATTTATAATAATATTTTTAACAAAAAATCAACATGAATTTATTCATGTTCGAAGCAGTGAGAGAACTACAGCTAGGGTAGAAATCGAGCTGCTCCCATCGATGCAGAAATAAATAGTAATTTCATATATTCGACTAGGGCAGCCTAATTGAAAAGATCCAGCTCTGATATCCTCCCAGCAGCTAAACCTCTTTAAAGACTCGAGTAGAATGAAAATCTTAGGGCATCTCAAAAAATTTTGAAAGAGGTGGTACTAGAGAGAGAAAGCGAGTGGCGGGAGTGAGAAACTGATAGGAAAAGCAAGAAGAGCAAAGTGCATGAGAGGCACTCAAGTTGATTAAGGTGATGATTGCCATACTTCTACAGGCAAAAGAGGAACTCCCACCCCTGTATTTGGCAGCATTTATGGATTTAATAAGGTTATTTGAACGTGATGCTGGGAGAGAAGTGAGAGGAAGTTTTGATATCTTATCATCCTTATACTATTCCCTTTTTCATAAATTTGATTTAGGTAAACCCCTACGCATAACTTATCTTTACATTTTTGAGTGCTTCTAGATGAATAAAAATATAAAATATTAATTATTTATGTAAACAAGTATACTTTTTATGAAATGTGTAATTCCTCTACTCTTATTATGTCTGTCTAATCTTAGAGAATGTTTAAGGGTTTTATTTTAGTGGACTACAGTTTACAAGCTAAAGGCATTTTTTTTATTTCTAAATATCAATGTTGTTGTCATATTGAAACCCTTAAACGTGTTTTCTTGAATGATTCCATTGCAAATAAATTGTGGTATGAATTGGAGAAATGATTAGGGATTAAAGTGTTGTGCAATTCTAATAACTTTCTCTTTTTTGGCTAGTTGGTTAAACAAAAAAAGTTAAAAGGCCATATCCTCACTTTTACCTCTATGGTTGTCTTTTGGATTTTGTGGATGGAGAGGAACAACTACAAATATAACTACACTAAAATACGATAAAAAGGGATCATTATTTGTTTAAAGGTTAAAGTACAAAAACTTTTTATTGCTAATATTTTAAAACCTAAACATTTTAGGGGCAATACTGATTGTGGTGGGCTAGAAGGTGACTTCCTGAGTTGAAATGTGTTGAGTTTTTCTTTGATATAAAATTCATGAAAGCTCATTAAAATATGCAATTATTTGTGTCGAATCAAATAATAAAGTGATCAAGTAGACAACTGAGATCAACTCAACTTCGCAACGTCTCCCTGGCACTTGACCTGCGATTCCAGCTTTCGTTCCTCGTCCGTGTTTTCTTCTTCAGATCTTGCCCTAATTTCTAGGTCTCTGGTTTGGATCTCATCTTGGCTTCCTCTGGGGGGATTCGGCCTTTGGTCGTTCTCTTCTCCACTTGGAGATGGGTTCGCTCTCTGCTATTCCCGATGCTTGGGGTGCTCCACCCTTATTATCCATAGCTCTGACGAAAGGTTTGTTGGTTGATGGTAAATCTGTTTCTTCTTCTCGTTCTTTTCGTGATGTTTTAGCGGGATCTGTTTCTTCGCAAAACCCTAGTTTCTCTTTTACTAAATCCATGGTTAAAGGTGTCACAGCGATTTTGATGTCTGATGATGATATCCTTAAACTAGCTTTACCTTATCAGTTCACTCTAGTCAGAACGTTTACTGTTCGTAGACCTAATCTAGATGCTATTTAGAATTTTTTTGGAAAGCTTAAGCTATCTGGTAATTTCTCTGTTGGTATGATGGATGCAAGGCATGTTTCTATTTAGCTTTCTAACGACCTTAACTACAGCAGGATTTAGATACTAAACAGCCACCGTCAGTTTGCCCTAGTCATCTCCCGTGCTCTGGCGATTTTCATGCGATTTTCGCCCTCTTCCTTCCTTCGTAGTGATTTCTTCTGATATAGCCTTTACTTTTAGTATTTTTGGTTTGGATTTCCCCTTGGCCTTCTTTGGGGGGCTTCGGCCTTGGGCCGCTCTCTTCTCTGTTTGGAGATGGGTTTGTTCTCAACCACCTCCGATGTTTGGGGTGCTCCGCCAGTTGGAACTTCTGGTCCTTCAAAACGTTTGTTGGTAGATGGTAAAACCGTTTCATCTTCTTGTTCTTTTCGTGATGTTTTAGCTGGCGCGACTTCTTGGCATAACCCTAGTTTGTCTTTTACTAAATCAATTGTTAAAGGAGTTCCCGCTATACTGATTTCTGATGATGACATTCTTAAACTTGCTTTACCATATCAATTTACTCTTGTTGGCAAGTTCATTGTCCGTAGACCCAATCTAGATGCTATTCTGTTATTTTTTGGTAAGCTTAAATTGTCTGGTAATTTCTCTATTGGGATGTTAGATGCTCGGCATGTTTTGATCCAACTTTCTAATGATCTTGATTACAGTAGGGTTTTTGCTAGGCGCTCTTATTATATACTTAACTGCCAGTTGAGACTTCTGAAATGGACTCCCTTCTTTGATGTTAAGGAAGAGTCTCCTATTGTTCCCATATGGATTTCTTTTCCGAATTTGCAGCTTCATTTTTTTTAATGCTCATGTTTTATATGCTATTGGTTCAATCTTTGGTAGACCTCTTCAAACCGATCAAGCTACGGCTTCTCGTTCCCGTCCTTCTGTAGCTAGGATTTTGGTTGAAATTGATATAACCAAAAAAAATCCGAAAGCGGTATGGATCGGTTCTGAAAATGCGGGTTATTTACAAAAAGTTGACTTTGAAAATGTCCCGGATTTCTGTTTACACTGTAAAATTCATGGCCATGCGATTGCTGATTGTTATGTTGTGCATCCCCATCTTAAGGTTAACTCTAAAGTTCCCAAAAAAATGATGGAACCTATAATGCCCGAGCAAAATGTTGATCCTAGATCTCTTCCTTCTACGGAAAATGGCTCTATTAAACATGTGGAGGATCCCATAATTGGGAAAGATGGCATAGATGGTATTTCTCTAAATTCTTCCATAAGAACCTGTGGTGAAGTGAATAAGGATGAATCTCTAGGAGTTTAAATGATGGTATGGAACTGATGGATGTGGGAGACAAAATGGAGGAAGTTTTAGATACTTTAAATATAGCTGTGATCAAGAAAGGGATCTAATCAATAATGGGGATATTGATGTGGAAAATCTGAGGATTGAGGAAGACAATACTAAACATAAGGAGGATAACTATGTTAGTGAAAGTGAAAGTACTTCTTCTAAACATATGCAAGGCACTAGATGTAGGAATGATGATTTGGAGGAAGGGGAAGTGGGGAACATTGAAATATGGATTCCTATGGAAGAATTAAAGGATCCTACCAAATCTATGTCATCGAACAAGGGAAAGAATAAATTCATTGAAGTGGGAAATAACTCCAATTCCAAAAAGAAAGGCAAGAATTCTAAAGGTATTTCAAGTAGCACCCCAAGAATCACTAGATCGTTAACACAATCCGCCAATGGTTAAAGCTCTCTTATGGAATAATAGGGGTGTGGGTGGTTCTCTATCTAAGGATAGAGTTAAGAATCTTTATAGGACATGACATTCAATTACTTGTTTTAACTAAACCCTTGATTGCTGCTACTAAGATGGAGTCTGTTAAAGTTTATTTGGGTTTTGATTTTTACTTTGGTAATTGCACGAATAAAATTTGGCTCTTTTGAAATCATACAATCTCTTTAAGTATTATTTTAGATTTACCCCAAGTTGTTCATATTAATTTTTATATGAACCAAGTTTCTTGTTTTGCTTCTTTCATCTATGCTTCTTGTTCTAAAGCTGGGAGGAAGACTCTTTGGGGTCAACTCAATGATTTTGCTTCTTTGTTGGATTCTCCTTGGTGTGTTGGGGGTGACTTCAACTGTATTTCTAACTTGAATGAGCGGGTTGGTGGTAACCCTCCTAATTTTTACAACATAGAGGATTTTAGTGATATGATAAGAAACTATAATTTACATGACATTGGCTATTCTGGTAGCCATTGTACTTGGAATAGGGGGAATATGTGGAAAAGACTTGATCGCTTTCTTTTTAATAATCTTTAGATCCATAAATTTTCCAACACTCATATTACTCATCTTACTCGTACACTATCCGATCATTCTCCTCTTCTTTTAAGTTTTAGTAACGCCAATACTAATAGCTTTTCTCCTTTTAGATTTCAAAACATGTTGCTTCTTGATGAATCTTTCTTTCAGAATGTGAAAGAGAATTGGGAAGTGCCTCTTGTCCCTTTGGATAATGTGCATGGCATAATTAGATTTTGGTTCAAACTTAAGAGACTTAAGCAAAAACTTGCTTGGTGGAACAAATGTATCTTCAAAAATATCTTTACTAACATTTTAAAAGTGGAAGAGGAGGTGGATAAAGCTGAGTTGGTTTTTATGCGTACTTCTTCTTCAAAAAATTTACTTCTTCTTAACAATGCTAAAACTGTTTTGTTTAAGCTGCAGGAAAAGGAAGAAGCTTTTTGGAGGCAAAAGACTTCTTCTAAATTCCTTGTGGAAGGTGATCGTAATATTGCCTATTTTCACAATATTGTTAATCATAATAAAATCAGTAGGCATATAAATAAGATCACTTCGCCTGAGGGTGATGGCATTGAGGACCCAGACTTGATTGCCTCTTCGGGAGTTGGATTTTTTCTGTAAACTTTTTAATTCGAACTTTGCTCCCAATCTTAATACTGATTTCTCTTTTATTCAGGCGGTGTCGGAAGAGAACAATTATTTTCTCACTATAACTCCCTCTGTTGAGGAGATTTGGGATAACTTAAATAGTATGAACTCTGACTCTGTTGCTGGTCCTGACGGATTTATTAATAAATTTTTCCAAAAATCTTGGGAAATTATTAAGGAGGATCTTATTAATGCTGTTGTTGATTTTTTTAATGGTTCTCAGTACCCTGAATTTTTCACTACCACTTCTATTGCTCTTATTCCTAAGGTTCATAATATTAATTTCTGGAATTATTATTGTTCTATTAGTTTGTGTTCCTTCTTCAATAAACTGATCTTTAAAATTTTAATGGGGAGACTTCCTCTTATTCTTCCCAAAATTATTTCTCTGGAGCAATTTGGTTTTGTTAAATGTAGATCTATATTTGATAATATTTTACTTGCGCAGGAATTAATTCATGATTTGGACAAGAAGGTCGTCGGTGGAAATATTGTTTTTAAAATGGACATTACTAAAGCTTATGATAATGTCATTTTAAAGCTTTTTGGGTTTAATTCTCATTTTAGTACTTTGATAAAAAATATCATTGAATTTTGTAATTTCTCCATTATTATTAATGATAAACCTCATGGTTTTTTTCGTTTTTCACATGGGCTTTGACAAGGTGATCCCTTATCTCCTGCTCTTTTCATTATTGCTATTGAATTCTTATCTCCCAGCCTTAACTAATTTTTCAGAATGCATCCTAAATTGTATTATCGGACAGGTGGCTCCTTGCCTCTGACCCATTTGAGCTTTGCGGATGATTTCATTATATAACCAATGGGTCTATTAAAATGGTTCAAATGCTTTTCAATTTTCTTGAAAATTTTCAGAACACTACGGGTTTAACGTTCAACAATTCTTAAAGTTCGTTTATTACAGCTAAATCTTTTACTACTTCTCGTATCCACAACATTGAAAACAAAACTGGTTTAAGCAAAAAGTCTCTTCCTATGAAATATTTGGGTACTCCTCTGTTTAGAGGTAGGAAAAAATCTTTCTTTTTTTATGATATTTTCTCCACTATTCAGAAGAAACTTACTATGTGGGCTTTCAATTACTTATCTTATGATGGTAGACTTGTGCTCATTAAACATGTTCTTTGTTCTATCCCTATTTATTTGCTCCACACTTTGGCCCCGACTATGAATGTTTCAAGAAGGTTAGAGGTCCTTTTCAACAAATTTCTTTGGGGCTCTAAGGAAGGTTCTAATGCTATTATTTGGGGCTCTTGGAAAAATTGTTCTGGAACTTTGGAAGAGGGAAAACTTGGGTTTAAAACCATAAAAGACATGGCTAAAACTTTTAATCATAAATTATGGTTTAACTTTAGAGCCAACAAGAGCCTTTGGGCCAAGTTTATGGTTTCTAAATATTGTGGCATCAAGCATCCTTTAAATTGTTATTTTAGAATTGGTGATTCCAATAACTGGAAAATATTATGCAATGTCAAATGGGAAGCTGAGGAATTTATTCAATGGGGATTAGGTATTGGTAATATTCATTTTTGGCAAGATAAATGGTTGGGTAATTTTTCTATTGATAATCTTTTATATACGCGTTCTATTTCCAACTGTAAAGTTAAGTAGTTTTTTTACCAATGGGAGATGGAACCTTGATTTACTTTCCATTACAGTGCTGGATTTTATTATCAATTTAATTTTGAAAATTACTATTCATGTGGAGATGGATGATTGCATTTTGTTTAATTGCTCTAATGATGGTAAATTCAGCTCTAAACATGTTTGGAAATTTATTAAGCATGCTCTTCAATCTAATTATCTTAATGTTGCTTTTTGGCATTCTAGTATCCCCCCTACTTACTCTTTTCTGATTTGGAGAATTTTACATTGTTATGATCCTGTGGATTCGATACTTATTAAGAAAGGTTTCTATATTGTTTCCAAGTGTCAATGATGTTACCATACTGAAAACTTGCTCCATGCTTTTTTCAAGGTCCTATTGCGATGAAATTTTGGATTCACTTTGACAACTTCTTTAAAGTGTTTTCTACTTTCCATTTTACTTCTATCACTGAGGTGTTTAGTAAATGGTTTACTAAACAGAAAGGTCATATTCGTAATATTATTCCAGTTTTGATTGTTGGTATATCTGGAATAGTAGAAATGCTTCTAAACATGAGAATGTCAAGATGGATGCGAGCACGATTATTTCTAAAATTATGCATAAAATTTATCAACTATATGTTGCGAAGCTTTTAAAACATGACTCTTTTAAAGGCTACCATCATCTTTGTGAGGAATTTAGTTTGAATTTCTCTACCTCCTATGTTGTTTCTAACAACAGGATTATTCACTAGACTAAACCTATGGTGGGGTGCTTTAAACTCAATACGGATGGTGCTAAAAACCTTAGTAAGGCGGGTTGTGGTGGTATTATTAAGGATACTAGGGGTTTTTTCATTAAAGCTTACGCGGGTCCTTCTAATGCTAATAATGCTATTCAAGCTGAGTTGGATAGTCTTTTATATTGGATTCATCTTTGCAATTCTCTTGGGATCAATACTTTGTGGGTGGAACTAGACGCTATACTCATTATTCATTACATTAAAGGTCAATCTGCTGCTAATTCTAACAACTTCTATAGGCTTAGAGACATTAAACATCTCCTTCCTCTTACTTCCTTTAAAATTCTCATATTTTAAGAGAAGGGAATGCGGTGGCCGATTCTCTAGAGAAAGGGGTTGTAAATTACATAATTTTGTGGAATATGAGGAACATAGCCTTCCTAAAGATACTAAAGGGCTTGCTAGAATAGATCGATTGGGTTTACCTTCTATCCGGTTACTTTAATAGTGTTCTGCTTTTTTGCTTTTATGCCTTACTGGTTTTGTTATTTCATGCTAGCCTTTACCTGCTTCTCTTGGTGACTGTTACTTGGAGGGATTAGTGACAGTTATTTTTGTAGTTCTGGAGGATTGGTCTATGATGGTTGTGGCTTTTTGTTTTCCTGGAGTTATATGTTTCCTGTTACTCATTCTGGAGCTTCGTTCTGTTATGGTGTTGCTTCCTTTATCTCAGATTGGGTTTTTCCATCTGAATTCTATTTCAGGAATGGTTCTCTGATGACTTTTATTAATCTTTTTGTGGGTGGGGCTCTTCCGGTTAATGGGGTGGTTTTTGGTAATGGCTTGGGTGTTGATTACAGGCTTTGGAGGAACATGGATTTGTTTTGCTATTCTATTAGAGCTGGTCTTTGGCATTTTTATCTGATGGTTGGCTGTGTGAATTCTGGGATTATTGCCATGGAGGTTAGTTATTGCAGGTATAGGAGGACCAGTTTCTCTGGTGTTTCCTATCTTGTTTTGTTGTGTGTGGATTTTGGGGTCAACTCTATTCAGAGTTTGGTTTATTTGATCTGGTACATTTACTCTTTGAAAGGTGGTGATATCTTGATTTGTTTGTGGTTCATTTTTGGTTCCTTAAATTCTTGTGTCATGAGAATTTTGTTTCAACTACTGCCTACTGCTCATCATTGCGGGTGTATTTCTGTTATGGGCTCATTCAGGGTTGCTTCACTTCAGTTATATCATTTACCTCTTGTTGGATCCGTTTCTGGCAATTCTACTGTAGGTTCTTCCCGTTTACAGTTACTACATTGGTGTACTGGCTCCTTACTTAATCTCATTCAGGCTATTGCTGTTAGCCTTCGGGAAGTATTTCTTTAGTTACGTCCTTTAAATCATTATTTCTACAAGTTTATGCATACTTATCTCATTATAACTGTCATATTTTCAATTTTTGTTGGAGTTTCCCTTTTATGCGGAATTGCTGCCAGTGTTAGAGTGGGTGCAAAGGGAGTTTCTCCACCGCTTTTTGGACTTTTGGAAGGTGAGCTACAATTTTTACAAGAAGATTGTGCTGATCAGTTTTATCCTTTTCTTCCTTTTTTGGGTGCTTTACTATTGCGCCACTAGAATGTTATTAGAATTTTTGGTATATCTTAGTATTAGAAACCACCGGCTCTCAGGTTTTCTTTTATTTTCTTTTGTAGCTCTGTCGAGCATTAGTGAGTTGGAGGTTCCTTTTAAGGACCTTGTAACCGTCTTTTTTGATATTAACGCGTAGGCCCCTCTGTGGGTTTTAACAAAAAAAAAAAACTACAGCAGGATTTTTGCTAGAAGATCTTATTATATTCTTAATTTCCAAATGAGGTTACTAAAATGGACTCCTTTTTTGGATGTTATGGAAGAATCTCCTATTGTTCCCATATGGATTTCCTTTCCAAACTTGCGATTACATTTTTTAATGCTCATGTGTTACATGCCCAAGGTTCTATTTTTGGTAGACCTCTCCAAACCGATCAAACCACTGCTTCCCGATCCCGTCCGTCTGTTGCGAGGATTTTGGTTGAACTTGACATAACAAAGAAACATCTGAAAGTCGTTTGGATTGGTTCTGAAAATGCTGGGTATTTATAAAAGGTTGAATTTGAAAATGTTCCTGATTTTTGTTTACAATGTAAAATTCATGGCAATGCGGTTACCGATTATTTTGTGGTGCATCCCCAACTTAGAAATAACATTAAGAACTCAAGAAAATTAGTGGAACGTGTCCAGGCCGAACACGTTATGATTACTGGCTTTAGTTTATCCAAGGATAAAGTTCCTATTAAACATGTTGGAGATCCCATACCTAGTGAAGATGACATAGATGGTGAGTCTCAAGATTCTTTCATAAGAAATCAAGGAGATTTGAATAAGAATGATGCTATAGGAGAGGAACGGGATGTTCAGAATGCTAATGAGATGGATGTTGGAGATAAAATGGAGGAAGTTTTAGATACTATGAACATGGCTATTAATCAAGAAAGGGCTCTAATTAATAATGTGGGTATTGTAGTGGAGGATTTGGATATTGAGGGCGATACTAACCTAGCTAAGGAGGATAATTTTGTTAGTGGAAGTGAAAGCAACACTACAAAACATACTCATGACAACAAGGGTAGAATAGATGAGTTGGAGGAAGGGGAAGTAGGTTCTATTGAAATTTGGATTCCTATGGAAGAATTGAAGGACTCGACCAAATCTATGACATCGCCCAATGCGGCTTGATAAGGAACGGGATGTTCGGAATACTCTTTGGGGTCAACTCTATGATTTCTCTTCTTTTGTTAATGCTCCTTGGCTTGTTGGTTGTGACTTTAATTATATCACCAATGCGGCTGAACGGGTTGGAGGTAAACCTCCAAATTTTAATAATAAGGAGGATTTTAATGATATGACAAGGAATTGTAATTTACATGATATTGGGTTTTTTTATAATACCTTTACTTGGAACAAGGGAAATATGTGGCAAAGACTTGATCGCATTCTTTTTAATAATTTTTGGATAAATAATATCTCCAATACTCACATTACTCACCTTAGTCGTACCTTATCAGATCATTCTCCTCTTTTATTAAGTATTTGTAACACCAATGATAACAACTTTTCTTCCTTTAGGTTTCAAAATATGTGGCTTCTTGATGATACTTTTTTTCAGACAGTAAAAGAGAATTGGGAGGCGCCTCTTTTCCCTATTAATAATGTGCATGGGATGAATAGGTTTTTTTCAAACTTAAAAGACTCAAGCAAAAGCTTTCTTGGTGGAATAAATGTACCTTTAAAAGTATTTTTACTAGTATCTTGAAGGCTAAAGAAGATGTGGAAAATGCTGAAATAGTTTATATGCATGATTCCTCCATTGATAATTTGACTCTTCTTAACCATGCTAAGACTACTTTGTTCAAGTTGTAGGAAAAGGAAGAAGCTTATTGGAGACAAAAGGCTTCTTCGAAATTTCTGTTGGAAGGTGATCGCAATACATCCTACTTTCATAATATTGCTAATCATAAAAAAATTATTAAGCATATCCATAAGATTACTTTGCATGATGGTAGTGACATTGAGGACCCTAATTTGATTGCTTCTTCAGGTACTGAGTATTTCTTTAAAGTCTTTAATTCTAACTTTAATCCCAAGCTTGATACTTATTTTTCTTTTATTCCTTCTCTTGTTTCTGAGGAGGATAATTGTTTGTTCAATAATACTCCTTCTGTTGAGCAAATTCGGGATAACTTAAATAGCATGAATTCTGATTCTATTGCTGGGCCGGACAGTTTAACCCATAAATTTTTCCAGAATTCTTGGGATATTATTAAGGATGATCTTGTTATTGCTGTTTTTGGATTTTTTTAGTGGAGCCCCATACCCTAAATTCTTCAACGCCACTTCTATTGCTCTAATTCCTAAGTCTCAAAATATTAATTTTTGGAACTACAGGCCTATTAGCTTGTGTTCTTTTTTCAATAAACTTATTGCTAAAATCTTAATGGGGAGACTTTCTTTACTTCTCCCCAAAATTATTTTTTTGGAGCAGTCTAGTTTTGTTAAAGGTAGATCTATATTCGACAATATTGTACTTGCTCAAGAATTAATTCATGATTTGGATAAGAAGGTTGTTGGTGGTAATATTGTTCTTAAAATGAACATAACCAAAGCTTATGATAATCTTAAGTAGGAATTTCTTTATGTCATTTTAAAGTTGTTTGGTTTTAATTCTCAATTCATTAGTTTGATAAAAAATAGTATTGAATTTTGTTATTTTTTGGTTATCATTAATGGAAAATCCCAAGGATTTTTTCGGTCTTCTCATGGGCTTAGACAGGGAGATCCTTTATCTTTGGTTGTTTACATAACAGCTATGGAATTTTTATCTCGTGGCCTTAATCAACTTTTTAGAATGTATCCAAAATTATTCTTTTGGACTGCTGGTGGTTTGCCTTTGACCCATTTGAGTTTTGCGGATGATTTCATTATTTTTTTAAATAGCTCTATTAAAATGGTTCAAATTTTGTTCAACGTTCTTGAGGATTTTCTAAATACTAGTGGTTTAACTTTCAACAAATCCAAAATTTCTTTTATTACTGCTAAGTCAATTTCTGCTACTCGTATTCGTAGTATTGAAAGAAAAATTGGCTTAAATAAGAAGTTTCTTCCTTTGAAATATTTGGGTACTCCTCAGTTTAAAGGTAGGAAACGTTCCTACATATTTGATGATATTTTCTCTACCATCCAGAAGAAATTTTCTTCGTGGGCCTTTAATTTTTTATCTTATGGTGGTAGACTTGTTCTCATTAAATATGTTCTTTGTTCCATTCCTATTTATTTGCTCCATACTTTGGCTCCAACTTTAAATGTTTGTAGGAGGTTGTAGGTTCTTTTTAAAAAATTTCTATGGGGCTCCAAGGAAGGTTCTAACTCTATTATTTGGGGTTCTTGGAAAACTTATTCTGGTACTATGGAGGGCAAACTTGGTTTTAAAACCTTTAAGGATATGGTTAAAACTTTTAATCATAAATTATGGTATGGTTTTAGAGCTAAAAAGAGTCTTTGGGCTAAATTCATGGTTACTAAATATTGTGGTGTGAAGCATCCTTTAAATTGTTCTTTTAAAAAAAGTTATTCTCCTAGCTAGAAATGATTATGCAATATTAAATGGGAAACTGAGGAGTTAATTCAATGCGGTTTAGGCATTGGTGATATTTATTTTTGGCAAGATAAATGGTTGGGTAATTATTCTATTGATAATCTTTTATATACTCATTCTATTTCATCTTGTAAAGTTAAGGATTTTTTTATTAATGAAAGTTGGAACTTTGAGTTACTCTCTAATATGGTGCCTGATTTTATTATCAATTTAATTCTTAAGATTATAATTCATTTGGAGAATGAAGATTATATTTTTTTCAATTGTTCCAATGATGGGAACTTCAATACAAAACAAGTTTGGAAATTAATTAGACATTCTCTGCCTAGACATTTTACTAATGTGGCTTTCTGGCATTCTAGTATTCCCCCTTCTTACTCATTTCAGATTTGGAGGATTTTACATAATTATATTCATGTGGACTCAATTCTTATCAAGAAAGGTTTATACATTGTCTCCAAATGTCAATGCTGCTATCACACTAAAAATTTGAACCATGTGTTCTTTCAAGGGCCTATTACGATGAAAATTTGGATTCATTTTGACAATTTGTTCAAAGTGCTTTCAACCTTTCAATTTACTTCTATCACTGACATTTTTAGTGAATGGTTTACTAATATTAAAGGCCACATTCATAATATCCTTCCTGTCTTGATATGTTGGTTTATTTGGAGCACTAGAAATGCCTCTAAACATGAGAACGTCAAAAAGGATGCTGGCACTATTATCTCCAAAATTAAGTACAAAATTTTTCAGCTCTATGTTGCGAACCTTTCAAAGATTGATTCTTTCAAAGGTTCTCATCATCTTTATGAGGAGTTTGGTTTGAATTTTATTTCCCCTATGGTTAGTTTTAATAATAGGGTTATTTACTGGACTAAACCTTTGTTGGGGTGTTTCAAACTCAATATGGATGGTGCTAAAAATACTACTAAAGCAGGTTGTCATGGTACTATTAGGGATTACAAGGGTGTTGTCATTAAAGCCTTTGCGAGTCCTTTTAATGCTACTACTACGATTCAAGCTGAGCTGGAAAGTCTTTTGTTTGTTATTCGTCTTTGCAACTCTATTGGGATTACTAATTTATGGGTTGAAGTGGATGCTATGCTCATTATTCATTATATTAATGGTTAATCGTCTGCCAATCTAGTTTATTTTTATAGGCTTAGAGATATAAAACATTGCCTTTCTCTCATATCTTTTATAATTTTGCATATTTTAAGAGAAGGTAACACGATTGCCAATTTTCTTGCTAAATGGGGTTGCAATTTAGACAGTTTTGTGGAGTATGATGAGCATAATCTTCCTAAAGGGGCTAAAGGGCTTGCTAGATTAAACCGTATAGGCCTCCCTTATATTCGGTTACATTAGTGTTTGGTTGTTTTTTCTGCCGTTTTTGGTTGTTTGATGGTGCTTCTTTTGTGCTTTGCTTAGGCTGGGTCCCGTGGGTGCTATTCGTTGTTCTTCAGGTGCTGGTTGGTTTCTTCTGGCATAACTATGGGTTTATTTATGTTTTCAACATCAGTATTTTTTATCTGGACCATCTTAATATAATTTCTGAGGATTATCTCAAGTTTTTTTTGGATTTTTACTTGGTTTACTGCACTTTGCTAGATGTGGGGTGCACCTCTAATCTCTATTGGGGTCTCTTTTTCGGCTTGCATTTGATCACTAGTTTGTTTGTTACTATCATTGGTATTAATTTTAAGGGTTTTATGTTTTACCTTTCCAATAAATTGGTTGACTTGGTGGTGTTATGTATTTGGTTGGCTGTTGTTTATTGGTACTGGAGAAATCTGAGGTTACTTTGGTGTTGTTGTAGGGATATTATTTGGCTGGTTTTTTGGTTGTTGGCAGATTTCTTATTGTTTTTATTAGCCCTATGGTTCTGGATAACCTGTGTGGTGTGTGGAGCTGTATTAGTGAGCTCATTTTTGGTTGGCTGTGCAAGGATAAGGGGACTGTGAGTTTCATGCATTCATTTTATGACTTCCTGTATAATCACACTTTGATTGGCTGTGCTTGCAATTTGGTTTGGCTTTCTCCTTTCCCTACTTCTCTGGCTGTTACACCGGATCTCAAACAGGACAATTTTGTTTGCCCTGTTTGTGTTAAGATCGCTGCCCTTACATCATTTTTGATTGTTTTTGTTCTGGGGAATACTCTGTTTTGGCTGACTTTACTGCTATGTGGCTCCTTCCTCAGATGCATTGAATATACTATTTTGGCTTTCAGGCATTTATTTACTCTTATCCCTTTTCACTTGCCATATGACCCTTTTGTGCTGGAGAGTCTTCTTTGTGCAGATCTGGAGCCTAGATACTTGGTGTTACAATTATTGCAGAAGGATTACGAGCTCCAGTTTTTTGAGTTACTGGAAGGTAGATTATAATTTTTGCAGGAAGATCATGCTGATTACTATTATCCTTTTCTTCCTTTTTGGGTGCTATTTTCTTGCAGCCCTAGAGTGTTCTTAGGTTTTTTTTGTACATCTTAGTACAAGGAACCACCGGCTCTCAGGTTTTATTTTATTTTCTCTTGTAGCTCTTCTGAGTATTAGCGAGCTGGAGGTTCCTTTTAAGGACCTTGTAACCCTTTTTTTATATTAACTCGTAGGCCCCTCTCTGGGTTTTAACCAAAAAAAAAAAGTGATCAAGTAGATCGTTGAACCCATGAGGAAGTATTCTGCTTAATTCCAATCAAACAATTACTATTTAATCTAAATGCACAGTTTATCATGTTAAAAGTATAAATGATGTTTTTAAGTTTTTGTCACTAAAAGAAAAACATGTAAAGAGATTTTGATGCTTATAAAATTAAAGTGTTTTGGACTAACTAGTGTAAATAATACAGTTTTCTAATTAGACTCTTAAATTTTAGATATGGATTAGAGCATATGCATCCATAGATCTCTATCGAGCTTGTAGGGATGGAAAGAAATGTTCATGACATTCCTACAATTTTTCTATCTTCATATATCGTCAAGCATTAAACATCCTATGCCTAGGTATATCAACATTCCATTTCAATACTCTTAGTTATTCCAACATTTCTCCATCGAAACTATATTTCACATTGGATATTAATTACACTCAAGATCATTATATGTGTTAAATAAAGAATAGAAAATATTAAAAATATCAATATATCATTCAAGGCATAAGAGTTTATATCAATACATACTATGCCTTTTACATCATTAGTAAAAAATTAAAGAAATAGCAAGACATGAAAGATTCAACAAGTAAACTTATTTTTATTTCATTCATTAAAAAAAGGGATACAAGAGAAGTAATAAGAAACTTATCACCTGGAATAATCAAATGATTTTTTTTCCAAAATTCATCTTCCAATAAACAAATATTTGCTTACTAAAAGAGGCTAAGATATCCACTATAAAAGTATCTTGCACTTTTATAGCTTCTCTTAACCTTCACACTAAAAGGGCACTAAAGAAGCATACTTAAAATTATAAAATTTACTTATGTGACAAAACTCCCTAAATAACAGAACTGTAAAACTATTTATAGTAAGAACAAGGAGTGGTCCAAGCACCGCGATGCTCGATAAGGTGGCACCGTAGTTCTATAAAATGAACTAGTGACTCAATGCTATAATATTGGCTTCACTTTGATGCTTTCTGATTGGGTATAGTTAAAGATTAAAAAAACATGTCTTTTGGGTGAGTCTGTGTGGCTCCTCACATTGGAAACTACTCCATCACGGTGCTCTAGAATATGAGCGCTATGATGCTCGAATGTGAGTTTAATCATGGAGGTATTGCATAGCTCGATTCTCTGACACTCATTTTCCTAAAGCTCTAGTGTTGCGCTACTAAATTGGGGCACAACAATGTTGACCTTGGTAACACTATAGTGCTAATAAATAAAGAAGTTGTCGATGTAATGTCTAAATTAGGCACCTTGGCATTGACGACCATAACATTGTGGCATTTTATTTGGTGGAGATTCGATGCTATTCATCACTTATAATTTTTTTCCTTTCCTTGTTCATTTGCTGAACAAACACAACTAAAATAATATATTTTTACCAAATTTAAGCACAATAAAAAATATACAATTTATCCTTAAGAAATTCCCCTTAACTTAAACTCATGCTTTTCCTCGAGCAATAGTAAAAATTGCCTATTGATTACTTAATAGCCAAAGTAAAACTTAATAATTTAAAATTATTAAAATATAAGATAATACATTATTGTCTAAAAGTAATTTGGAACGAACAAAGTTATAATTCAAATTTAAAAAGTCAGAATAATTATCTCAATCAGTCACCCTTACTATTGCTTGTATTGAATCTATTCACTATATATGTAACTATAAAATTAACTTCTAAATTAAAAAATGAATCATTTAACTTATGAATAAGTTGTGCTTGTATATAATTTGAAGCTTGTAGATAATTTGAAGTTCATTGGTACACCATTATATGTACTAGTTTATTTATTTTATCCTATTTTATTTAAGTATTAGGATGGATTTGAACTTAAGCTTCAAATGATAATAATTTTTGAATGTACTCACCTTTCTCCTTTTCACATATTGCTTTTATAATTTTTTATAAATTTTATTTTTTCATACATTGTGGAGTTTATATTTAATAATTTTAAATATCAAATTGCTTTAATCTTCCTGTAATTGTAATTGATTTAATATAAAGATTCAATAAGATCACTAATTTTATTTTTTAAGTTTACTATGATCTTTGTAATTTAAACAAATCATATTTTTTCCTTAATTTTAATTATTCATCTTTCAATTTAGTGATCAATGCGTTAGTATATAGCTTCTAAATTCAAATCAAGTAAATATCTTATGTTATCTATACTAGTTAATTATTAAGCTTTTCAAATTATGAATTATTATGTGATGTTCAATCAAACTATCAACTAGATTTTTATTATTATCTTTTCTTATATAAATTTTAATTATAATTTTCATATTGTCTAAGTAAATAATCAAAGTTTAAGTATCTATAGAAGATAGTGTATAAAGTTTAAGCTTTAAAAAATTTAATTAAATGCAAATAACATAACTATATAGGGTAAACTAATAGTAAAATACATATAACTAAATTTAAACTGAAATCATAAAATAAAAATAGCACCAAACTTAAGAAAATAACTAAACAATTGAAAATAACTTCAAAAATAAAACACATGTGGGTTGCCTCTCATTAACACTAATTTTATAATCTTCATCGACACTATACTAATTATTCTTTTTGAGAATCAACCAACTCAGTGATATTTCTCATATGTTCTATGTTCCCACCTAAATAAGGCTTCAATCTATAGTCATTGACCTTTAAAATATCACTACAAAAAAAATACCTATTATCTGCAAAATGTTTAGCAAGAAATTGCTAATTTTCTAGCAAATTTTGGGGTTTCCAGCGAATTTCATTCAAAAACTTTTCTGATGGTAAAACCCATGCAAGAAAAATTTTTTTATGGTAATCTGATGAAAAAGGCCACCAGAAAAAGAAAAAACTTAAAGCAGATGCCCACCTAGCTACTCCACTGCCCCACTACCAGCTCGTAGTCCCTACATGCCCTCCCACCCTGCCCCATTGCCACGCGGCTGCCAGAGATCAACTGCCCACCCTGCCCCCATGATGTAACTTAACCCCATCCCTCCAGCCCCCCCCCCCCCCCCCCCCCCCCCCCCCCCCCCTCGCTACCCTCTATATGACAACCGTGGGATTCAAATTGAATACTGAAAAAATTTCAAAGATCCAAAGAGTTGGTTGGAAAGGAAAATGCATTATAATAGTTACTCTTTTATATTTAAACTATAATTATAAAAAATTAAAATTAAAATTAGTTAAAACAAAATATTGAACTTAATAATTAATTAATAAGTTATTAAAATATCAAATGTTTGAAATAAGTGATTAAATTAAATAATTAATTAAAAAATTATTAAATTAATAATTAATTAAAATAAACTATAAAATATTAATTAATTAAAATTAATAATAATATTAAATTTTTAGTCATATTAGTTAAATATTTAAATAATTAATTTTAATTAGTTAATATTACAAGTTCATTTTAAATAGTTTTAATTCTTATTTCAAAATTACAACTATAAGTTTTTCGTAAGAAATTATTAGGATCCATTAGAAAGTTCACCAGAAAAGCCTTCAAAAAATCTTCCAAAAAATTAGTCGAAACTATTTCATTATATTTTATTGGAAATTCGTCGGAAAGCCACTGAAAATAGTTAGCCAAAAGTTGTCAGAAAAATCCACTAGTAATGAGAAATTTTTCTGTTGTATATGAAAACTTTTCTTATCATGAATTTCAACAGTTCCTTAAGAAAATATTTTCATAACAATGAATTGCCCTGACCATCTAGAATTTAGTTTTTCTAGAAATAATTTTAATCTGGAATTAAAAAGTAAAACATCATGTAAAGAGATAAATTCTTTTTTAAGAAGTGTACAATCATGCCATTTTTAATTTTATCCTTATAAATCTTGGCATTTTCATAAGCCTCATTTCTATGTTTTTTTAATTTATTCAACTATATCAATCTTTCTCTTCTATTCTCTTAAGATAAAATTTAATTCTTTTTTAGCTCTGAATTCCTTATGCTTTAATTCTATAAGAAGGTGGTAAGCTTTTTCAAATACTAACTTTTAAGGAAACATGTCAATAGGGGTCTTAAAAGTAGTTCTATAGACCCATAATGCACCATCTAATTTAATAGTCCCATCTTTCTTACTAGAATTGACAATTTTTTTTAAATTATTTTAATCTCACTATTATTTATTTCAGGTTGACCACTAGTTTAGGGATGATAAGTTGTTGTAATCCTATGATGAATATCATATTTTATTAATATTTTTTCTACTCTCGTATTGCATAAATAACTTCCCCATCATTCATTAAAACATTAGGCATTTCAATTATAGAAAAAAATATTTTTCTTTAAAATTTAAGCATAACCTAAGTATCAGTTCTAGGGGTTTTCACTACTTCAATCCATTTTAATACATGGTTAATAATAATAATAATATACTGACATCCATGAGATTGTACAAATGGTCCCATGAAATATAATCCACAAACATTAATTAAATATCTTAATTTCCAAAATATAGCTTTTGGACATTTCATTTCTTCTAAAAATATTATCTACTCTTTGACATTAATCATATTTCTATCATAATTATTTACATCCTTAAACGAAGTAGGCCCATAAAATGTTGATTGGACTACCTTAGAAGCAGTTCTAAATTCTCCAAAATGTCCTCCATAATGAAAATCATGATATTCCCTAACGATGGGTTCTAATTCTTCTCGAGATACATCTTCTAATGATTTGGTCATTACAAGATTTAAATATATATGATTCATCCAAAAAATACTAATTGGCATTACGCAAAAATTTTTCTTTTCTAAACAAAAGTATAAATCAAATAGAAGTACACCCCTAACAATAAAATTAACTATATCAACATACCATGGTAATCCATTCATATGCAAAGAAAATAGATGTTCGTCATGAAAAAAACATATTAATTTCAAGTTCATTAGATGCATGTTCATCATTTTTTGAAAGTCTAAAAAGATTATCAACAATTCAATTTTCAGTTACTTTTCTATCTAATTTTTTTTACATCAAATTTCTTTAATAGAAGAATCCACCTCACTAATCTAGGTTTGGTGTCTTTCTTTATTATAAGATATTTGATTGCAGAGTTATTAGTATAAATAATTACTTTTATGCCAATCAAATAAGACAAAAACTTATCAAAAGTAAAATAATGACTAGTAATTCTTTTTAGTTATAGTATAAATACACTATATATAATTTAAGGTTCTACTAGCATAAAAAATGATATGAAATTTCTTATTTTGCTTTTAACCAAAAATAGCACCTACAACAAAATCACTTGCATCTGACATAATTATAAAAGTCAAGGACCAATCAGGAGCAATAATAATAGGATCAATAATCAGTGTTATTTTAAGTATTAAAATCTTCAAGTTATGTAGCATCAACAATAAAAGAAAATTTCTTTCCGAAAAAATGACATAAGGGTTTTGAATTTTCGAAAACATTCTTTATAAACTGCCTATAAAATTTTGTATGGTGAAGAAAACTCCTAATCCCTTTAACAGAAGTGTGTGGGGATAATTTCTCTATAACTTGAATTTTTGTAATGTCTACCTTTAATCCTCCCCTAAAAACTTTATGCCCCTCTGAAAGGTAGTAGGAGTAGTACAAAGACCTCTAATTCTCCCAACATAGCACTAAATTATCTTTATAGATCTTTTCAATATAAAAGTTAAATGCTTAAGATAAGAATCAAATGTAGTGCCAAAAATAAAGTAGTCATCCATAAAGATTTAAATGCACTGCTCAATTAAATTTTTTAAAAAAATTGATGTTATGCATCTTTGAAAGATAGTAAGAGCATTACAAAGACCAAAAGACATTCTCCTAAAGGAAAATATTCCATAAAGACTGAAGAGCATAGTCTTATCTTAGTCCTTAGGTGCTATAGGAATTTGGTGATACCATGAATAACTATCTAAAAAATAGTTGAATGAATGTCCCACCAACCTATCTAACATTTGGTCAAGGAAAAGAAAAGGAAAATGATCTTTTCTAGTGGTCTTATTTAACTTCCTATAACCTATATAGATTCTCAAATAGTGATGGTCCTTGTAGAAAAATGTTCATTTGTTCATTAATTATTACACTTAAACCCCCATTCTTAGGAACACAATGAATGAGACTTATCCAAGTGCTATTTGAAATATGATAAAAAATTATAACATCAAGCCATTTAAGTATCCCTTTTTTGATAACTTCTTTCATGTTTGGGGTTAGTCCTCTTTGAGGATCTTCTTTTGGTATTGAATTAACTTTTATTAGAATTCTATGCATACAGTTTGAAAGGCTAATTCCTGTAATATCACTAATAGACCTCTTAAATGCTTTCTTAAAATCACCTAAAACCATCATCAATTTTGCCCTCATGTTCTGTTTCCAATCTTATAAAATGATCACAGGAAAAGTTTAATTTTTACCTAAAAGCCATCCTTAAGATGACTGGGTAAGGGATTAAGCTCTAAGTTAGGTGTTTTCTCTAATGAAGGTTTCAAAATTTTACCTATAAATGAAGTATCTAAAGTCTCAAATATCTACCTAAACATTCCAGTATTATCTCGAATAGACTGAATAGATTCTTCGAAGTCCTCACAATCTTCCTCTACATCTTCTTCTAATGAATTCATCCCTAATAAATCTTCTCTGATTCTCTCCACTATAGTGTCTTCTAGTTTAACTCAAAAATAGTCTCTATTCTTTTCATAAAAGAACTGTATAGATTTAAGAACATCAATGGTCACTTCTTGATATTAAACCCTCATAGTCAATTCTCCTTTATGAACATCAATTATAGTCTTCCTAGTGACCAAGAAAGGTCTTCCTAAAATATGAGGTATTTCACTATTTTCTTCCATATCAAGGATAATAAAATCAAGAAGAAAAAAAACTTATCAACCTTAATCAAGACATCTTCTATAACCCCCTAAGGATAAGATAATGATTTTTCAGCAAGTTGAAGAGTAATAGAGGTACATTGAATCTCTATTTTGTCTAATCTTATAAAGATGGATAAGGACATAAGATTTATGCTAGATCCTAAATCATATAAAGCTCTATCATATAATTTATATACTGTTATTATGGGAATAGTGAAGCTATCAGGATATTTAAATTTTTTAGGAATTTTTTTTTTTGATGATAACACTACACATTTTAGTTAAGACTATAGTTTTGAATTCTTCTAACTTCTTTTTCTTATTCAGAATATCATTCGTAAATTTAGCACATGTGGGCATCTACTCTAGAGCTTCATAGAAGGGTATGCCGATGGTTAACATTTTATAAACTTCTAAGAACCTAAAGAATTACTTATCCAAATTCTTTTTTTTCAGCCTATGAGGAAAAAGTGGTGGTGATCACTCTACAATCTTTCTAATTGATTTCTTGGTTTCTTTAATGGTTTTAAGTTATTCAATAGGAGATTCATCCTATAAAGGTTCTTCTACACCAGTATCCTTTTAAGGTTATTCTCTATACTTATAAGGGTCTTTTAAATATCTCTCACTCCTAGCTAGATATTATTGCAGTGCTCTTCTAATTTAGGTTAATGATTAGCCTAAGAAGAAACCTATTTACTTTCTAATTTTTAAGGGCTATAGATTAATCTTATAACTAAATTCCCAATTATAATCAACGCTATCTTCCTTTCACAAATTAACTATTTTGAAAAAATCCTTAGGGGTAATATTACAACCACTACAGGAAAATCTCTTCTTTCCGGTGAATTTTTTGGCGGAATTTTAAGTAGTCTCCGGCGGATTTTGAAAGTTTTAGACGGAATTCCGGCAAAATTTTGTTCGCCGGTAAATCGAGCGTCGAAAAGTTTTTTCGTTGCAAGTTTTCTGCCGGACTTTTTTTTTCTAGCGGACTAAGCCCACCGGAAAAAATTACCGGCGGAACAAACTCCACCAGAATAAATAAAATATTATTAAAAAAAATCCTTCCCTCGAATGGTGCCAGCGCCCATCTCGCGGGCGAACCCACCGCTGCGCCCAGCTTGTGCTCGAACCCGCGCCCTTCTGTGGTGAACCAACCGTGGCTCCCATCTGCGGTGAACCCGCCTCTGCGCGCGAACCCACAGCAGTGCCCGACTGCGGTGAACCCACGTCTGCTCGTGAACCCGCACCCATTTCGTGAACCACGACCACACCCATCTACAGCGAACCCGCCTCTGCGCGCGAACCTGAGCGCGGGTGAACCCTAGCGCCCGTCCCATGAACCGAACCGAGCCCATCCAGCGGGCAAACCCACCCCCGTGCCCGCACACATCTACACGTGGATTCAAACTAAGGATCTCCTCTTTAGTTTCAGAGCGTCAACCACTTTGCTGCGGTGCATAATACGATTTATTCATATTTATTTTATATTTAAATAAGAAAACATAATTAAATTTCAAAAAAATTAATTTTAATAGGCAATAAAAATATTAAGTAATGGAATTACTGATAGTATTAATCTTTTTCAAAATTAATAAATAAGCTATTAAATTATATATATATATATATATATATATATATATATATATATATATATATATATATATATATATATATATATATATATATATATATATAAATTAATAATTAATTAAAATAAGTTATTAAATCAATATTTAATAACTTAGTAATTTAAAAACTTATTTTAATTATTTAATTAAGATAAGTTATTAAATTATTAAATTAATAATTTAATTATTAGAATAATAATTAAAATAAATTTTTAAATTAACAATTAATTAAAATGAGCTATAAAATTATTAATTATTTAAATCACTAAAATATAAGTTTCCGATTTTTTAAAATCCATCGGAAAGTCCACTGAAAACAAAGCCGTCGAAACTCCGCCTGAAAATCTAAAAAAAATTTTGACAAAAATATTTCAATGTAATACGTCGGAAATCTACCGGAAAGTCCGCCGAAAAACAGTCCACTAAAAAGCCGCCGGTAATAGGCTGTTTTCCTATAGTGAACACTACAATGTAGGGCGTTGTGTTACTTATGATACTAGGATTAACTATAGGATTAGAGTAATTATTATACCTATGTGGTCCAGCTCTAACTCCATTCATAATTTCTAATTTATTTAAGATTATAGCTACCTTTGTAGTAAGAATTGATAAAGCATCTGATTCATAAATTCCAATCACTCTTAAGATTCATCTTATTATCAAGACACTTAAAAGCCATTTTCACTATTAGTTCATATGCTACTTCAAATGGTTTGGACATTAAAGATCCTCTAGCTACAACATCTATGATTGATCTAAGGAATCTTACCAATCCATTATAAAAAGTTTGAATAACCTATCAATCGGAGTAAAGCATGAAGAGGGTATTTCCTAAATATTTACTTAAATCTCTCTTCCAACTTTTCTAAATTGATTCTCCCTCAAACTAGGTGAAATATGTTATATCATTCCTAAGTTTAGTAAATTTTGAAGGTGGAAATAGTTATCAAGAAATTTGTAATCCAACTCATTTCATATTATTATAAAGCACGTGAGCTAAGAAATCAACCACTTCTTAGCTTTGTCCTATATAGAAAATGGGAATAATTTAAGTCTAATATCATCATCACTATCAACATTAAACTTAAATATTATATAGATTTCCAAAAAATTGGCTAACTATAGATTGGGATCCTTAACATAAGTTTTCCAAAATTGAAAATTTTGAATCATCTAAATTATTACATATTTTAATTCAAAGTTATTAGCCTAGATAATAAGTATATTGATAATTTGATGGATTTCTTCAACTACAGAGTTAGCATACTTAGCATACTCTTTTAGAGGTCTTGAATAGTTGTGATCTTGTATTGGGTGAGACATTTATAAATTCTTTTTATTCCTAAAAATTTTAGTAAGGATCCTTTCTATTTTAGGGTCAAATAATAATGGCATCTTACTAGATAATTCAAGTATGCAACAATGATGAAATAATTAAAATATAAATTACAAACTAAATAATCAATAAGATACTTTTTAACAATATGCACTTATTTTAATAATATAGTTAAAATTACACTATGAATGTTAGTTCCCTGGTAATGATGTCAAAAGCTTGATTGTGGTGGGCTAGGATATGAAATGCTGACTTAAAATATGCTTAAATTTCTTTGATATAAAATTAATAAATGTTTGCTAAAATATATAATTATATGTTTCAAATCAAGTAATAAAGTGATAGAGTAGAGTATCAAACCCATGAAAAAATATCCTGTTTAATTATAATTAAACTTTTACTGTTTAATCTAAAGGCATAATTTATCGTACTAAAAGTAAAAATAATATTTTTGAAATTTTATCACCAAAAGAAAAAATATAAAGAGATTTTATTACATGAAAATAAAGTATTTTAGACTAATGAATATAAATTACAAAGATTTCTTAATGAGACTCTTAATATTTAGGTGCGGATCAAAGCATATGTATCCCTTGATCTCTATTAAGCTTGTATATAGGAGTGATTCAATGGAGTGTCGGCTGTGTTGCTTTTGGATGAAGAAGTTTTAAAACTCACTTCCCCTTTTCAATTTACACTGGTTGGAAAATTTAGGCTTCTTAGGCCTAATCTGGATTCCATACGTGCTTTTTTCGGTAGCTTAAAACTAACAAGTTTTTACTCTATTAGCCTTATGGATTCGAAACATGTTGCGATTCAACTCTCGAATGATCTTGACCATAGTCGTGCATTTGCTCGCAGATAGTATTTTATCCTTAATTGTCAAATGCATATTTTGAAGTGGACTCCTTTTTTTGATGTTAGAGAAGAATCCCCCATTGTGCCTATTTGGATCTCTTTTTCTAATCTTAGACCTCATTTTGTTAATGCCAAAGTCTTACATGCTCTTGGTTCTGCTTTCAGTCGCCCCTTGCAAACTGATCAGGTGACTGCTTCTAGAACCTGACTGTCTGTGGCTAGGGTTTTAGTTGAAGTTGATATCACTAAGAAACATGCTAAGTGTGGGTCGGATCTAAAGCTTTTGATTACCTATAAAAAGAGGAGTTTGAAAAAATTCCTAATTATTGTAATCTTTGTAAAACTCATGGCCATGCAGTTTAAGAATGCTTCAAGTTACATCCGGATCTCAAAAAAATTTCCAATAACTTGGTGGGGAAGGAGGACACTAAATCTACATATACTACTAATGAGATCATTGAGGAGCTGATTCCTTTGAATCAGGTTGGGACCCAATCCCCACCCGAGATGGTTGGAAATGAAAAAGATTTGGATAATTTGAGAGTTTTGAGTGATAGTCCTAATCTTACACCTGAAAGAGTTTCTCCTAATGAGAAAAGTATTGATGAAGGTAATAAGCTTCCTAATTTTTTTTTGTCTCTATTGATTCTATGCTTCAAAATAAAGAGAACCCCTCTCTGATGATTAATGTGGAAAATAATAAAAGAGACTGTAGAGGAATGTGAAGAAGGGGAATTTATCTCTAGAAACAATTATGGCCCTAATTCTATGGTTCATGTTAATAACAATGATAAAGGGGGTGATCATAGTACTTCATCTTCTTCTGATCTCTTTGATAGTGGCTCTATATCTATTGATGAGGAAGGTGCCTTTAAGTTGAATAAGAAGAAAAAGAAAAGTGGTAAAGCACATTTACTAAATACGCCTCGTTCTACCAGGGCTCAAACTTTCACTAAAAGTTCTAATGATTAATGCCCTTATTTGGAATGTGAGGGTTATTAGGGGGTCTAATTCTAGGACCTAGGTTAGGAATTTATGCCATGTGCATAACATTCAGTTGATGGTTTTACTTAAACCTTTTATTTCTTCTGATAAAATGGCTAGTACTGATTCTAGCTTGCGTTTTAACATGATGTTGACTAATTTTTCTAATAAAATTTGGATTTTTTTGAAAAGTCATTTTAACATCAATATTATTTTTGATGTTACCCGAGTTGTTAATGTGCAAATTTCTTATTCCAATGTTAACTATAATGCCTTTTTTGTGTATGCTGCTTGTACTAGATTGGGTCGGGTTCATCTTTGGGAGATTTTATCTGATTTTGCTTATAGATCTAATGGCCCTTGGTGTGTGGGTGGGGACTTCAATATTGTTTCTAATGCAAGTGAAAGAATATGGGGGAACCCTCCTAATATCAATGCGATGGAAGATTTCAATAATATGATTTCTAATTATAATTTAAATGATAATAGTTTTACTGGTGGCATTTTAACTTGGAGAAGATCTTCAATGTGGCAAAGACTTGATAGGATTCTCTTTAATAATGACTGGTTAAGAGACTTTCCTATGACTCATGTTCAGCATTTGAGTTATACTTTATCTGATCATGCACCTTTACTTTTATACATAGCTGCTAATAAAATTAATGCTCCTTCTGCTTTTAGGTTCCAAAATATGTGGCTTACTCATTCGAATTTTTTAAATGTTATGTCTAATAATTGGTAGGCCAATATCTCTCCTGATAATAATATTAAATGGATATCTCATTTATGGGCTAAATTTAGTAGATTGAAACAAGTTCTCAGATGGTGGAATAAAAATGCTTCCAAAAATATTTTTGCTAATATTAAGGAAGCGGGGAATAGGGTTTTTGCTTTAGAAAAGTTATTTTTTGAGAATCCTATAAGTGACAATCTTTCTATGCTTGATCAAGCTAAAGTTGACCTTTTCCAATTGCAAAATCAAGAAGAAACTTTTTGGAAACAGAAAGCTTCAGCTAAGTGGTCTTTGGAGGGGGATAGGAACACTTTCTTTTTCCATGCCCCAATAAGACTAAAACTAAGAGTCATATCCATAGAATTATTAATATGCAAGGGTGTGTTTATGATACTGATGAATTAATTGTTAACTCTGGTGTTGATCACTTTAAAAAGGTTTTCAATAGTATTAAGATTACCTCCCCTATTACCAACCTTAATGTTATTCCTTGCTCGGTTGGTGTGGAAGACATCATTTTTGTCACTGAAGCTCCAATGGATGAGGAAATTTGGAATACTTTTAAAGATATGAATGGAAAATCTGTTGTTGGTCGGGATGGTTTCACTATGAAGTTTTTTATTAAAACTTGAGATATTATAAAATTAGATGTGGTGGAGTCTGTGAATAATATTTTTAATGGAAATCCTTATCCTAAATTTTTTCTTCCACTAACATTTCTCTTAATCCTAAAAATGATTATGCTACTTACTGGAATGATTTTAGACCTATTAGTCTTTGTACTTTCTTTAACAAGCTTATGGCTAAAATCATTGCCTTTAGGTTAATGATCATCCTGCTGAGAATCATCTCTTTTAACCAAATGGGTTTTGTGAATGGTAGGAGTATTTTTTTTTAATATTCTTTTGGCCCAAGAGATGGTGCATGATATTAATGTTAAAATCAGTGGAGGTAATCTCATCTTCAAGCTTGACATTACTAAGACATATGATAATTTGAACTGGCATTTTCTTTATAAAGTTCTTTCTCTTATTGTCTTTAACCAGTCTTTCATTATGCTTATCAAGAATAGTATTGAAAACTGCTATTTTTTTGTGATCATCAATGGCTGTAATCATGTTTTTTTTTTTTAAATCTAAGCACGGTCTTAGATAAGGAGATCCTCTTTCTCCTGCTCTTTTTATTATTGCTATGGAATGCCTCTTTAGAGGACTTGAGGATCTTTATACTAGGTATCCTACTCTCTATTTTTGTATTGTTGGTGGCATTTCTATTACTCATCTTAGTTTTTTTGATGATTTTATTATTTTCTCGAATGCTTCTTTTAAGAATGTTAATTCAATTTCTTTCTCATTTCTAAAACATGAGTGGTTTGTCTATAAATAATGATAATAGTAATTTCATTGCTGGCAAATCAGTGAATCGGAGTAGAATTAATGTGATTAAAACAGTTTGTGGTTTTAATTCTACCTCTCTTCCTATTAAATATTTAGGTACTCCTCTTTTTAAAGGTAGAAAAAAAATCTTTTGTTTGACAACATTTTTACTATGTTCTACAAGAAACTTCTTAACTGATCCTCTAATTTCCTTTCTTTTGGAGGTAGGTTGGTTTTGATTAAAACTATTTTAAATTCTATTCCTATATTTATCTTTCACACTTTACAACCTTCCTCTATAATTTATACTAGAATGGAGAGAATGCTCAATAAGTTTTTTTGGGGATCTAAAATTAAAAGTCTTGTATTAGTTGGGCTACTTGGAATAAGGTTTGTGGTGTTTTCAATGAGGGATCTTTGGGTTGTAAGAATTTTCTTGATATTGTGCATGCTTTTTCTCATAAAGTATGGTTTGCTTTTAGATCTAACAATAGCTTGTGGGCTAAATTTTTGAATGTCAAATACTACATAGATCTTAATCCTTTGGTTTGCAACTATAAACCTTCTAACTCTTCTGTTTGAAAAAGGTTGTGTAAAATTAAATGGGAGGCTGAACATTATATTTAATGGGGCCTTGGGAAAGGTGATATTTCTTTTTAGCAAGACAATTGGTTAGGTACTTGTTCTATTGATAGTTTTCTTAATACCCATATTATTGTCAATACTAAAGTTAAGTCTTTTATTCAAAATGGTGATTGGAATGTTAGCAAACTTTGGAGGTTGTCCCTTCTAACATGGTTGATATTATTCTTCAAATCCCGTTATAACTACAGTGCAATGATGAAATTCTTTTTAATTTATCTTTTATTAGGAAATTTAGTTTGAAAAATGTTTGGGATGCTATTAGATATAAAGGTGATGTTTCTGAGATTTTTGCTTCTATTTGGCATTTTAACATTCCTTTATCTTAATCTATCTTGGCTTGGAGATGCCTTAAAGGCTACCTGCCTGTGGACAATCTCCTGTGGAGAAAAGGGTTTATTTTTTCTTCTAAGTGTCAATGCTGCTTTAGTACTGAAAATATTAGGCATGTTTTTATAAATGGTGAGATTGCTCAAAAAGTTTGGTGCTATTTTTTTAATCTTGCTGATAAAAGTACTATGATTACTAATTGTGATGTTGCTAGGATGCTTAATCATTAATTAACTAACAACAAAGGCCACATATATAATTTACTCCCTATTCTGATTATGTGGTACCTTTGGAAGACTAGGAATGATTCTAAATATAATGAGATCAAGATGGATGCTAACCAAGTCATTACCAATGTTAGAAATAAAATTCTACATTTTTAATCTGTCAATCTTCTTTCGGTTAAGAACTTTAAAAATTGTCATCATATAGCTAATCATTTTGGTTTTCCTTTTGATGGTGGTTCAAATTATAAAACTAAGCGTATTGTGAGGTGGCTCAAACCTTCCTCCCCTTATGCTAAACTCAATTCTGATGGGTCGGTTAGTACTTGAGTTGCTGGCATGGGTGGTATTATCTGTGATCACCATGGTGGGGTTATAGTTGCTTTCTCTGGTCCTCCAACTTTATGTTCTGTCATTTCTACTGAACTTATGGGTTTATCTCATGGTTTGAAGTTGTGTCAGAGATTGGGCATTGAGCATGTGGCTATTGAAGTTGATGCTAAACTTTTAATTTACATCATTTAGAAGGATGATATTGGTAATTTGCATGACTTTTAAACCATTAAAAAAATTAGATTCTTTCTCTCTAATCTTAATTACTCTATTTCTCACATTTACCATAAGGGAAATGCCTGTGCGGATTTGTTGGCCAAATACGGGTGTCACATTGATACTATATAGGAATTTAACATTTCTGATATTCCCCCTTTGCTAAGAGGTTTGGTTAACCTGGATAAATGCATTTTACCTTATATTCTCAATGTCTAAGTACCTTTTTCTGTTCTTTCCTTTGTACTTTGTTTGGTTTTGTCCCTAGACCTGCCTAGAATTATGTTCTTTCTATTTTGGTGGGGTTTTATGGTTGGATTTCTAGAGGTGCCTGTTGCTGAAAGGCTTAGAAGTATATTCTCTTCATGTTGTTCTATTCTTTCCTTTGTCTTTTATTGGTTTGTGACCCTGGATCTACCCAGGTTTTGGTTCTTTCTGTTTTGGTGGGTTATTATGCTTGGATTTCTGGAGATACCTATTACTGGAAGGCTTTGAGGATTTCTGAATGTTCTGTTTTTTGACTTTGATGAGGCAGGAATTTTATTTATGAATGTTGGCTGGATGGATTATGTATTTAGGTATACTTTGGTTATGGTTTTTGCTATCAATATGGGCAACTAGGTTTTGGAGCTTGCTGTCCTCCAGGTTATTAAAGAGTTTTGTGGGTCTGTAATCAATCTAGGTGATATTTTATTGATTACTATTTCCCTTAATTTAATGCCTAGGCTGGTTTTTCTTCGGGTTTTGGTTGGTGTCTACATGACTATGAGGTATAATGAGAATGAGAAGATCTATTTCCCTATTTTTGTTAAGAATGATGCTCCTACCCAGGATATGATTAATTATGGCATGTGTGATACTTTTCTGATTAATATGTTTACCCTCTATCTATTTTGTCTTCTGCATATTATGGCTGCTGTGGTTAATCTCATGGATGGCCTTGACTCTACTCTGCCTTTTTTATTTATCACATGCTTAAATTTTAACTCTTTCCAGTATACTTGCAAAATGATTCTTTGGTGTTGGAGTTTCTTCTTTCTGTAGATTTGGTGCCTGAAAACTTGGATTTTTATTTTATGCAGGGTGCTCGAGACCGCTGATTTTTAGAAGGTTACCTTCTCTTTTTGCAGGAAGTTAGTGCTGAATGATAATACTTTATGCTTCCTTTTTTTGGTGCTGTCTTCTTATAGCCCTAGACTGTACTTAGTTTTTTTTTTGTAAATCTTAGATTAGGGAACCATCGGCTCTTCAATTTTTTTTCTCTTGTAGCTATTTTGAGCATTAGCGAGCTGGAGGTTCCTTCTAAGGACCTTGTAACCCCTTTTTTGAAATTAATGTGTAGGCACCTCTGAGGGTTTTAACCAAAAATAAATAAAATAAAATAAATTAATAAAGGTTTACAATATTCCTACAATTTTTTTTATCTCAATGGAACCTGAAACACTAAACATCCTATGCTTCGGCAAGCCAATATTTTATTTCAATACTGCTAATTATTCTAGCTTTAGTTTATTAAGGCTATACATTATACAAGATATTAACTACATACATGACCATTGTATACATTAAATTGAAGAATAAAAAATATCAAAAACATAAATATGTCACTCAAGGCATAAGAGGCTACACCAATAATTGCTATATTTTTTATATCATTTGCCTAAAATTTCAGAATTTGCTATACATGAAAAATTCAACAAGCAAACCCATTTTCATTTCATTCAATAAAAGAAGGGATATAACAGAAATAATAAAGAAATTGTCACCAAGAACTGTGTCGCTCTAAACTTTGAGTGCAGCGACACTTTGATATAAATTTTAGTGTTGACGCATTATATAGCTTGATGTTCCGACACTCATTTTTCTAAGGCTCTCCCAAGCTGCAGTTTTGAATTTAGGCACTGTGTTGTTGAACTTGGTACCATTTTGGTGCTGAAAAATAGAGAAATCGATGTTGTTATATCAAAATTAGGCACCTCAGCATTGATAACCATAATACTATGGCACTTTGTCTCGTGGCTCTGCGACGCTTTTTAGAAGTTGTAGTTTTTTTCCTTTTCATATTTATTTCATTCAAAAATATAACTAAAATAATATAGTTTGACTAAATTTAAGGTCAATAAAGATATACAATTTATACTTAATAAATATCTCTTGGTCCTCTTTCTTTAACATCAATTATCATAATATTTAGAGACTCAAAACTCCCAAGATTGTGTAGTGGATTAAACCTCATGTAAATGAATTTAAATTTAATATTTTCTGGTCTTTGCAATAATGGAGAATATACTTAATCTTCATAATCTGGATGTTATGTAGATAAATAAAAATTTTTTGATAATATGTTTAATACAATGATGAACATCAAGGATAAATCAAAAGATAAAGTAAAAGTTATGATGGATTTGAAGGTTTTTTATAGGAGGAAATGCTTGAGTTAAAGGAATATGGAAATGATAAACTTCTAAAGCCAAAAGCTCCATTCACCTTCACTTTAGATTAAAAATGAGTGCTTTTGTAAAAGGGTGTAGAACTTAAAGCTACTTGATGGATATGCTTCCAACATCAATAGATCAATTGACATGAGATTGGGGAGGTTGTTTGGATTAAAAAGTCATGACTATTACATCTTTATGGATTGTTTGCTACCTATTTCTTTTTAGCTCTTTTAGATTCAATCTTAAAACCCATAACATAACTAAGTATCTTCTTCAAGGACTTATGCTCATCAACACTTAATGAAGAAGCTTTATTCCATATTGAGTATAGCATTCATTTGATTTTGTGCAAGCTTGAGAAGATATTCCCTCCAAAGTTTTTTGACTCCATGGAGCATCTGCCCGTACATTTATCATATGAAACTAGAGCTGTTTGACTTGTTTAATATCAGTGAATGTATCCTTTTAAGAGATAATTTTGTGCAAAAATAACATAAAAAATATTATTATTAAGTTTTAAATTTATAACCATACATCATTTAGGTGCTTTAATAAACTTAAGAAGACTATAAATAATAAAGCACATCCGAAATGATTAATTATTGAAGCATATTTGATGTATGAGATTACTCCATTTTACTCTACTACTTTGAAATAGAGTTACACTTAATAAGAAATATTGTACCTTAAAATTTGAATGTTTGAATGATCCAAATGCATGTTTATCTCCTTGTAATATATCAGAATTTAATGGAGGTGGCAAGGTATTAGGTGCTTGTACTATGCACTATTTGACTGATAAGAGATGAGAGTTGCCTCATAATATATACTGCTTAATTATGCTACAGTTGAACTATATCTCAATTAAGTTTAAGTTAAGATTTTGTAAATTTTATAGACTCATGCATAGAGACCCTAAATTCAAACTTTTGTATGTAGTTCATTAATGGTAGTACTATAATGTCACTATTAGAGCAACAAAAGTGGTGAAATCAAAATTTTTAAATTGGTTCAATGAATCATTATATTTTGACATATCACTTCAACCTTATATCTAATCAAATGTAGTGAGAATGATAATAATATGCTTACACTTTCTACACCAATTAGGTCCACAATGAAGTCAAAAATTTACAAGAGTAAGGATTAATGAATCTAGCTTGGGGACATATGAGATTAGTAAAATATTGGCCAATTTTTATTGTCAATGATAATAAATTTTAAACCAAAACATGGTGTGAAGGTCAGAAAATAGAAAATTGTGTTGTATGTACGAAATGGAATAATCATACAGTGATGATTATGAGTATTATGGGTCTTATAGAAAGTACTATAATTGGAATTTCTTTGTGAAGGGAACAACGTGTATCTTTTTTATTGTGATTGGTTTGATCTAGTGAAAAAAAAAAAGAACCAGGGTACATCCACTTTATGGTTTTTTTTAAGTAGAGAGAGTTAGAAGATATGTAAAATATGACATATTTGTCTTTGCTAGCTAGGTCACCAAAGTATTCTTTGCCAACTATCCAAGTAAACTGCAGGGTAAACAAGATTGGCTTGTAGTCATCAAAACTAAAATTAGAGTGGTTATTGAGAATACTACATTAATACTAGAAACACATCAAGAAGAATGTATATAAAATTTTAAAAAGCTTGCTAACAATGTAGATGATCCAATTGGAACTATTAAAATCGAGTTGTAGTTAGAGGAGATGGACTTAGACATTGCGGAGAATATTAAAGATGTTAGTATTGATGTTGTGGTCTTATCACATGAAAGTAAACCACTTAGTGGTTAATAATTAGGAGGTAAATGTGAATCACCTATTAGCATACAATAGATTTTTTTATATGTTAACATACATACAGTAATTTCTTTTTTTTACATTTTAATATACATATAATAATTTTTTTATATGTTAGCATACATACAATAGTTTCTTTTTTAGCATTTAATTTACTTTTTTCCTCCATTTTTATAAATATATAAATTACACCTAATTTATTTTCTTATGTCTGTTGGATGTGATAAGCCCCATAGGTGGTAAATCCTAAATATTTTCAGGCTTATGAAGAGTATCAGTAGATGATCCAGTAGGGGTAAAGGAATTTAGAGGACCTCCTCTTTACAGCTTGCTACTCATACCCAACCTAGCCCCCCTTTACTTACACCTCATATAGGGAGTCCTCCATTTTACTTCGTAGATGCCTATGTTATGTCACCAAATGCTATGGTGACGACTCCCTTTTACCCATACTACCCCCCACCATCTTCTTTGGGATTCTCTACTACTTATACTTATCCATCCTACATTTTGCCATTTTACTACCCACCATCACCTCAGGCCTATACAGCTTGACCATCTTCCCCGACTGCAACTAGACCTTCCATGTAGGGTGCCACAACATCGACTTTAGATGGGCACATACTGATTCAGCCTGAGGGTGACTCATAAATAAATGTGTAGGTTTTATATTACACATAAATTTGAGAAATAATATTATTCAATTAAATATTTTGTGAAGGTTTTATTAATTAAAGTAGCCCACACATAAGATATGAGATATCATACGATAAAGGTTTGATGCTCCATATCTTAATTGGAAGAAATTTTCAAAGGAAGTGCATAACATGTGGTTCAGAGAGTTTGAGATTAGTAAGTTAGAATATTATTAATATCTCTTCATATTTCATTACACAAATAAAGAATTTTTTTTTACTAAATTATTATATATAGTGAGATTTCTATTGTTTGCCCGAGCATGGTACTTGAATTAGAATAAATTTTGAATAACACAGAACAACTCACCTATGAGACATGTTCACTCGTATTAGAGGAACATTTGAGCGATCACTTTAGATTGGATAGGGTGTATGTGAAGAGCTCAATAGTGCTTGGGAAAGCCTAGGTTTTACAACGAGAAGGGAATAGAATATATAAAACCAGGTTTTTGATGTCGGGGGCCTGGGTAGCTCCCTCTATATTGAGAGCTCAGATTTACACACTAAGCTTACAAAATGATTGGTAAGAATTTTAATAAATTTTAATATTTTTTACTTATGCATGCTTAACTATGTATATTGTAGAAAAAGATACTTGGTAAAGTTACACAATCATAATCATAAGTATAAGGACTAGTAGTGGGTGATGAGAGAGCCTAGAGGGCATATCGTATGCAAGGATATTATACTTATAGAAATATTATAAGTGACAATTATACGATGATTAATCTTATATTATATTCAAGAGAGAGAGAGGCTGCAATAAGTGAGGGTTCATCTTGGGAATCTATAGATGTTTCTAACAGCTGCACTTAGTCACAAGCAATAGATGGAATGCATAAGAGATGAGATTATGGATTGGGCTTATAAGCTATGCATATGAGGGACTAGCCTCTTATGTTATTAACTACTCCGTAGGAAGTCAAGAGAGTTTTATAGCCAACATGTGGCTAAATTGACAACAGAGTTAGAAATTGTTCAAAAAATACACACGGGCATGAATATTCGATCTTAAATGAGCTTAGGAGATTGAGAGAGTAGAACGACGAAAATTAACCTGAGCCTACAATGGCCGAGCATGATAACGAGGACATTGATTCCGCCAAGAGTGTCCATAAAAATGTTTTTGATTTAGTTTACTTCTTTTGATATATAAAAACTATTAAAACTTTAACAATGTTATGATAATTGTAGAATTTTATGGAATGTGATTGTTTATTTGAGCTATTGGAATATTTGTTAATTATTGTTTGATTATTATTGCTTCTTATTACTACTTTAAATTAATGCTTATAAACAGTTTGGATTCTTACTATTGGATAGTTCATTAACTGATTGAAGGAGCCATTTCTTTTATTAATGCTACAAGTTTCTGGTGGATTTGCGATGAAAATTCCATCACAAAACTTGATATGATGATCTAGTATTATTGTTTGTGATGAAAATCATCACAAATGGCAGAGGATTTGCGACGAATTTCAGCCACAATGTACGATGGATATTCCACTGCAAATTACGATAAATTTTCATCGCATAGATTTGCTTCGAAATAGTTGTGATGGATCATTCTATCGCAAATGCTATTGCAATGTGGGCTTTAACGGCGAATTCAGTTCCGTCGTAAATCTGCTGCAAACTAGGATATGCGACTGATTTCTCTTATTTTTTGGTTGATTATTTTGCTGCAAAAGGCTGAATTTTCGGAAATGTATAATATATTAGTATTAATGTGCATAAATTTACTTGCTCACACTTTAGTATATCACATAATATAATATTTCTTTCAAGCCCTTACATATTTAGTGTATCTAAACAAATAAATTTGATTATTATTATTATTATTTTATTTGCCTCACTGTTTGCTTTTATTGTCTTAAATTTAATTTTCATATTTCATAATATTTGAATGGTTATTAAGTTGGGAATATTTTCAAAAGAACTTATTATCATATCACTTTTCACATATTCTTATGGTGTGCCTTCAACTTAAGTAAAGTATGATAAAATTGGGTTACCACTAGAGGTATTTTAGCTAATTATTTGGATTGATTGCAGAAGGCTTCCAAAGTAATCAGTAATTGAAATGCATGAAGATTATTTGATTTCTTAGTGCTCTTTTCCTGGGAATTCGTTATATATATTTTTTTAAATTAATAGTTTTATTTTCATTTAACATATGAGTGAAAAAGAAATTAATATTTTTTGAGAAGCTTTTATGTTATCTATAGAGTTCAAAACAAAGCATAATATTTAGGCTTCATTTGAGATAACTTTTTAATAATTTCCAAAACAGCTTTCTAATATGAAAATTTCTTAAAAAATGTAAAAAATAATGATATCACTACGGGAAAACACGTGATTACCGTCGGATTTTTCCAGCGGAAACCTTTGAGTCGGTACGTACGGCGAATGTAGCGGCGCATAGTGCGAAGGAACATTTACGGCGTTTTTTCCGGCGCAAATGATGCCGACGTTTATTGCGCCGGTAAATACGTCGGAATATACCAGCATTTTAATTTTTCGATGCACTTTATGGCAGAAAGTAGCCGGCCCATGTACCGGCAGAAAAGACGCCGGCGTTTTTAAACACAATGACTTAACACCGGTGCATTATGCGCCGGAATTGCATCCGGCGGATTGTACGCCAGAAAATCTACTAGCGAAAACCCTATTTCGGAACCTGAGCCCCGCTGGCTGCTCATTTCTTTCGTTCGTTTCTCTCATAGCTTTGTTGTTTCCCTCGTCGTCCTCCGTCGCTCGTAGTAGATCGAGGTCACCGAGCTCTCTTGACAGTCACCAGAAGTCGCCGACGGTCATAGCCTTCCTTGCCGGCGAGACCTCCATCTCCGAACGCAAGTTCCCTCATTCTGCCAGATCCGGTCGATTGCCCGTCGTTGTAAGTTTTTTTTTTCTAATTTCTTTGGATTCATGCCGGATAGATCTAGTGATGAAATATTTGATCTAGAATATGGTGGAAGTAGTTGTAATTATGGTGGATCTTTGACATATTCATCTCAAAGATGATTCACAATATAGAGTGATGTAGAAGTAGTTGTAATTTTCTAAAGCTTTTTATTTAAGTTTTGGGATGCTAGAATATTGTGGAAAAAATTTAAACTTTTTCAGGCAAAATATTTTTTTCTAGACCTAACATCATATATGACTAGTGGTTTCATGGCCATTTAAAAGTTATTTAGTCTTTGAGAAACTTTGATGTACAACATTTTCCTCAAAAAATTACATGCAATATGTGGCACCTGACTAGTTAGTTGGACGATAACTATTTTAATGAGTGCACCTCTTTTAATAAGTTGAAGGATATTTTATATTTGAGGATGAAATACTCTTTGGTTAGTTTATGTATAACCTTTAGTGAATACCCTTTAATTACTTTATGGATAGCCAATATTTGTAAAGATTTGAGATAAATATTTTTTAGTTAGATGAAGGATAGGTTGATTTAAGCATGGAATACCATTCCATAAGTTGAATGGTTATTTAGATTTAATAATGGGATATTCTATATTCACTTTAAGCATAACTTTCTGAAGAATAGCCTTCATTAAGTTGAACAATAGAATTTTGTCTCTCTTATTAATAGCATAACTCTCTTATTAATACTATATCATACTACCACCATAATATTTTGTCTCTCTTATTAATACCTCACCCCATTTGTCTTTTTCGCCAGAACTTTCCGACACTGCCTTTGCGTCGGAAGTAAGCCGTAGCTTATTTACGGCGAACCTACGACGTTTTATGCACCGGTAGTTTCCGTCGGATCAATACGATGTAAAATACCAACGTATTAGTCGCTGGAAGTTTCGATTGAGAGTCGCCATTTTTTCTAGCATGTTTTGCGCCGGTAATGCCGGAACGTGCGCCGGAATGGTTTCCGGCGCAAAAGAAACGTCGGAAAACATTTATCGATGCGCGCCAAACCGGTGCACAAAAATCCAACAGAAATGCGCCGGAAATCAGAGAATTCCGTCGGATTTTACGTGTTACCGACGGATCTGGTCCGCCGGTAATAGCGTGTTTTCCTGTAGTATATGGATTCGTATGTTACAACTTTCTTACTCAGTCTTTTTTCATATTATAAGCATAATTTCTATTTGATCATTACTTTTTGATTGATTACAATAAATTTTTGTACTATAAAATTGCTCTCTATAACTTTAAAAAATTACTTTCTTCATAACAATTTTATAAGCACTTTTATAAAAAGTTATATCTATCCAATATAAATTCTTAGTAACATCTTATTAAATATTAAAACAAATAAATTTATCAACACCTAACAAAATCTGATGTCTCTATTATTCTGTAGGACAACAGATGGAAGAACTGTCCGGTTAAGCGCGTGGTACCCAGCATTACTGAGGGGTACCGTGTGTGGATACCGAGCTGGATACCCAACAATAGAGTAACGTTGCGCATTTTTTTTTCTGGGAAAATTTGAGGGCTTAGCCCATTTTTCATTGATATGAAATAAAATGCATGTGTAAGCTGTAAAAAGAACCAATAAACGTGCAATAGCACCTAACAAAAAGCCTACATAATCCTACAGGGAGTTAAAAAAGACAACAGAAAAAACTAGTCATAACTCCAAAAAACAGCCACAAAAACAGCTACCAAAAACTAAATTCGCATTCAGGAAGGAGTTTCTCTCATCTTCGGAACTGGTTGCATTAGTCCCCAATACTTCCATTCAAAGGGAGAAACAAGGCAATTCAATCATCCTTGCTCATATAAAGCAGCTCGTCCATTCCGAATTACACGTAGCAGCCAAAAGAAGACATCACCCCAGAAATCAGGTTGCACAGTTTTATTGATCTCCATATGCTCTCCGGACTCCGCATAGAATAATAAATCCTTCTAAATGAGCCATTAGTGGAATTCCTCTTAAGACTTCTATTTTAAAAAAAAAAATAACAAGTGGGAGAGGGCGACAGGAAGATGACTGTGAGTGGTCAGCTCACCGGACAGTAATGGAAAACGGCTGATGTATATGCATGCGATGCGAGTGAGGTTGATGCGAGTGAGGTTGAGAAGGCAAGAGAAAGAGAGAGGGCGGGGGGATAGCCTTGGGAACAAGCGAGAAGACTGTCTTCTCTGCAACGGACAGAAGAATCAAGTTCCTCTTCTTCTTTCTTATTATATTACTGTTATTGGGACTGTACTTCATCGTGCAAACCCTCACGCGCGCTTGTCTTTTTTTTTTTTCGTTCAGAAAAAAGAAGAAGTTGCTATATATATATATATATATTAAAAATAATACAATACATTATTATATTTTATTTATAAATAAATCAATCAGACTAAAAAATATCGTTCATTTTTTCTGTATCAGAAATGTAATATTTTTTTTACTCATGAACAAATTTTCTATTTTATGTGATATTCAATTTATTTATTTATTTTCTCTCAAATGATTAATGCTGAAGTATGAGTACGTTATAGATGAAATTCTCACAATTACTATATAATCATGTAACAATTATAATATATCTTAATAATAAAAAATTCGTAAGGGTATTAATATTCTTTGACAATTATTTACATTTGATAGCTTATATTAATATACAAAGAGTCATTATCAATGAGTTAATGCCGATTGCCGAATCACATCATGGCCCAAGATGGTAAAATCTGTTATTAAATAATTATTTTTTTAATTTTTTTTTTTGGGACATTTAGGTCATTTAAGGCAAACTCACACACACCACGCATACACATAGACTCGAACCCGGAACCTCTTAGTTGGAAGCCAAAGCTCTCAACCATTTTTTTAAATTTTCAAGATGATGATTTTATAAAAGACAAACTTTTTTTAATACGACTTTTTTAATGAAAGCAAAATTTTAATACAAAATTTTTTTTATCAAATAATTTGAACTAAAAAATTACTTTCTAAAATAGTACGAAAGTTATCCCAAACAAAACATAAGTGAGAGAATTTTCTAAAAAGAAGCATAAAAAGTTATTTTATTAATTAGAAGGTTAAGAATAGAATGTTTATTTTTTTAAACATTAATCCCAATATATATATACGCTATGTATACAAATACAATAAAATTTTGGAGGGAATGTGTAGCTATAATAAATTTATAAAAGATAAATGCTCAGCCTTGATGTCTTTTTCTTTTTTGGAAAATAAGCTTTGCTCTTTATTGTGGGTGGTTTCTTGCTGCATAAATTTTTTGATTTTGTCAGGTTTTCTATGTTTTCAGCTAAAAGAGAGGGAACTGATATGGGACCATCCTTGATGACTTAGTGCCCTATTATGCTTCCAGTTGAACTAAATATATATTCTAATATGGAAATGTCTGCTTGATAATGTTAAGAAATGCTTCTGCTATTTTTCTGACAAAGCATGTCTTGGAACTTTGGCTGTGATTGCTATATATATATATATATAGAGAGAGAGAGAGAGAGAGAGAGAGAGAGAGAGAGGAGCATAGCCTAATTTCATTCACTATAAAAATTGCTTGCAGTAAAGCTAAAAAAAATCAAAATTACAACTGCAGAGAAGTGATATGAGAAGTTAAGCTGGAACAAAAATTTAAAAATGATAAATAAACTAAAGCTAGGAGGGCTGAAATATATATATATATATATTTGGAACATTTAGGTCATTTAAGGCAAAATCACACACACAACCCATACAGAAAGACTCGAACCCAAGACCTCGTAGTTGGAAGCATATGCTCTCAACCAACAGGCCAAGGTGAGCTGTGTAGGAGGGCTGAAATATGGAACACTCAAAAAAAAAAAAAAAAGATCACTCACAATGTGAAAAATCATAATGCAATCAAAAATCGGCCAGGCTTCTTCTCGTTGCATGAAGACAATCCAAGGGAAAGGGGCGATAGTACTATCATTAATTGATCGTCCACAGAATCCTCAGATATTTGATAGATAGATTTTCTCGGGGCTTTGAATATATTATTTGCTAACGCTGAGATCGGCAGGAGGATTACTGTTCCAGCTTAATGTAAGTATATAGCTTAATAAGAGAAGAAAGAAATCATGATAAAGAAGAACTGGAGAGATGTTACTGATATCCTAATATTTTCTTTTTAGTTAATGATTGGGATTTGCCCCTAATTTTCCCCCCAAAAAAAAAATTTCTGATATCCAATCTCTCTATTTTTCAATCTCTTTTTTTTTCGGGTTAATAAATTTAATCATAAATACTAGAAATTAATGGTTAACGAGCTCAAATCTTCAAAGTCAAAGTTTTTTATTATGAGGCATATAAATCACTTCCTTTCTGTTCTAATCACTTCTATTCTCACTTGCTTTCTATAATAAATTTTAATAAAATTGAGTTAAAGCAGCAAATTTGGATAGACAATAAGGCTTCGTTTGCTCAAAGCAATAGAAAAATGAAATTCCTTAAAAGTATTTTTATAGAAGCGTTAGCAAATAGCTTTGTGCCCTATCGATCATATCCTATTGATTCATATCTTAAGGATTTGATATCAATAAGGAGCGTATCGGCGCTGGTCATAACCGGTATTTCGTAGTGTCAATTGGCGGCAAAACCACTCGGTTCAGAGGGCCTCGGGTCATAACCGTTTATCCTGCGGTGCCATTTGGCGGCGAATCGTCGGTTAGAGGACACGTACCACGTCTTTATTGGCAGGAGATTATTTGAGAATGGATCCTAGTGATATTCTCGATCAGGCATTTGGATCTTTTATGAGCCAGAGTAAATTTTAATTTGTCCACCCCTGCAAACTGTTGCGAAGGGTGGATGGATTTTACTTTAAGTGTAGATGGATTTATTTCAATTTTTAAATATTTTTGGAATTTTAGGATTTTTGGAATTTTAGATTTTGTGGATTTTTGAATTTTCGTGGTTATTTGGGTGGAGCTTTAAAATATTTGGGAATCTCTCCGGCTGAGATCTGCATTCAACACGGCCATCATCGGGGTGTTTGGGGTCATTTCTCTTTATGGATTGAACCTTGTCAACTTTGTCAAGCTGTCGACAGAGGATTAGGTTTCGTAAGCTTTATGCCCTTGATAGTGAATTCTCATTGTTATAGGCATTGAAGGCCTAATATGAATGTATTAAGACGAATATAACGGTCGCCACAACCGTATATTTGTTTGTTAGTTCGAACCCTGTCGACTTCTATTGAACCGTATAGAAGGATCAGGTTCAAACATGAATTCACTTATCGACCCGCGCAGCATCCCTAGACGTCACGTGTGTACTTATAACACGCTCGCCGGGGCCCATACAGGCTGAGATTGTATTTTCTCCTTTAGTGTATCTATGTGTATACAAACTACGGTGCACATGTGGGGGTACTTTGAGATGGTTGTAGTTGTGCATATAACTATTGTTTGGATGCACACAACTTTTCATTTGAGATCTTGTACACGCCTTCTGTCCGCTAGTACGAATGTTGCGAATCCGGTGGTGATGCATTGTAGATTGTAGACGTGCTCTATCTGCTTGCATAAGTGTTATAGATCCGGTGGCGTTATTGTTTTGATCTTATGAGTCATCTCCTCATCTTGATATTATCTCCCCTTTTCTCATTCACCGGGGAAAAGGCTTCCTCTGGACTTTGAAGTCTGTTGCTTTAAAGGCAATTCCTTTTAAGATTATCAGTGTAGTAGATTTGATATTTCTGATATTTGTGGATGCCAGAGTTATTTCCCTTCCTGAATACATGATCGAAAAGATCTTGATCACCGTTGTCGTAGGTGATATTTATACTTGTGTCCACAGTGGTTCGTTATATCTACAATATACACACTATTGTTACCACAAATGGTTTATACTCATTTGCAGGGGCCCATCGTATTTGCTACGACCTTCTAGAAGTATTCGTAGAAGAGTCATTTGCATCAGTATCATATCCACCTTTTACCTGTCTCAGGTGATCTGATGTCTGAATTTGTTTGAAGAGGACGGGTCTTTGACTATCTAGTAGTAGTGTTGCCTTCTCAATCAACATGCACTTGTTTGTATTGGAGATCATATTGGCATGTACGGCAATCGTATATGAACTTTGTAACTTGTTACTGTTGTTTGCCAATATAGTTTATTTGACCTCGTAGGGACCGTTGTAGAAGATGTACTTGTACTTGTGCCCACAGTGGTTCATTGTGCATACGACATATACACTGTTGTTATCCACAAGTATCCATTTGTGCAGGACTGCTGTATACACTACGACCTCCTGAAGGTATTTATAGAAGACCCATTATTTTCGCACCTTATACACCCTTTCACAAATCTCGGGTGGTTGGACGATTGTATTTGCTGTAGGGACAGATCTTTGATTACAACATATGGGTAGGACTCATACACCTGATAGGTGTCTGTTGCCTCTTACAGGTGTAATGCATTGACTTTGTAGGAACTGTTGTATCTACTACGAGCTCCTAGGAATATTCGTAGGGGATATTTGTACTGGTGCCCACAGTGGTTCGATGTGCTTATAATATGCCCACTATTGTTATCCACCAATTGCTTGTATTCGCTGGCGGAGAACTGTTGTATCCACTACAACCTTCTAGATGTATTTGTAGAAGAGAAGTTGTCCCTACACCATATCCACCTTTCACCAATCTCAGGTGGTTTTATGTGCTTGTTCAGTTTCAGTGTCCTCCACACTTAGTTTATTTAAATTTGTATCCGAGTGTATGTTCAAATGATTGTTCAGATTCTTCTGAAGTTCTTTTGAGTCCGATTGCACATTCAATTTCATCTGGACTTGAGGCAGATACTTACAAGTTCATATTCATATTCGTAGACTTTTATGTATTGCAGATCTTTTGTAGTGACTTGTAGGAGTTCGTATTGTCGCTTGTGAGTGAACCGACATTTCACTTCTATTTGGGATTTTAATGAATGACCTTCCTCCTTTCATTGATCTCCACTAGCATAATCAAATTTGATGAGTGATATTAAGATAATTATACATCTATTTAAACTTGATTATCTAGTTATGGTTCAGATCTGAGTTCATGTCCACTATGCTTGATCTGAATCAAGTCTCGGTATTCGGATTCTTCTGAAGTCTAACTCAAATTCTTGTTTGAGTTCAAATGTTTGAATCAAGTCCAATTTGAGCTATTTTGTATTCGTTTGGGTCTAAGACCAGTTCATTTAGTGTCAAACCCAAACTCCCCGGGCTCAAGTTCTTATAGTTTCGTTGAGTTCAAGTCCAAATGCACGAGTTCAAAGTGTTCAAGTTCATATATCCTTCGATGTACTAAAGCTTACAAGTTCAATTTCAAGTTCTCGTAGTCTTGTTCGAGTCCAAATTCATTTAAAGTCCTTGCAAGTTCAGGATTGATTTTAGTTCAATTTTATTTCATTGTTTATTTAAGTCCAAATGTTGTCCTTTTTGAGCTCAAATGAGTCCAAGTACGAGTCTTATTTTTATCCATCGGATGTGCAAATTAAGTCCAAGTACGGTCCGTTTTCACCCGAAATTTCGGCAGCCTCCCGACGTCTCCCCCGTTTAGGGGAAAACTACGAGAAAACTGAGCCTTTCCCACCACGCGCAATAAAGGAGTGTATGGTAGGTGTCCTCGGACGAGGACACCACGACCGTGATTTTTTTTCCTCCCACCACGCACAATAAAGGCGTGTATGGGGTCTTTGATGGTACGTGTTTAAAAATGCACAGTTTACTTTCCCCCCGCTCGGGGGTTCTTATGAGTGATACAATTTGCTTTCCCCTTGCTCGGGGGTACTTATAAGTGACCCCGCCTCGCCGTAGGTGCCGCACCGGGGTCCCTTCCAACCACGCGCAATAAAGGCATGTATAGGCGGTTTCCGGTGCACCAAGAACGCCGAAGTAGAGTTTTGGCGATTGCTCGCTTTGTCATAAGCATCAGATCGGCGTCCCATCACACCATGCGCAATAAAGGCGTGTATAGGAGTTTTTTTCGGAATGCTGCAAACAACGACGCGAGAATCTGAGTTTAGAGAGTTCGTACATTCACGAGGTTGTCGTGGTTGGCACGTGGATCGATGGGTCACTCTCCTACCACGTCGTAGATTTTGCACCGAGTTCCCCTCCCACCACGCGCGAAAAAGGTGTGTATAGGCGGTCTACCGGTCCGACACGAATGTCGAGGTAAGAGAGTGAAGGGGGGCGAGCACATTTTCTTATAATTAGTCATAAATTAAGTATATTTAGTTATATTTAATATATAACTAATTATATTCAATTTAAAACTAGTTATAAACAAACTATACTTAATTCATAATTAATCAGAAAGCTAATTATAATTAATTATATTTAATTTTAAATTAATTATAAATTAATGAAATTTGATTTATAATTAATTATAAACTTATTATAATTAATTACATTTTAATATATAATTAATTATATTTGGTTTAAAATTAATTATAAATCAATTATGTTTAATCCATAATTAATAAAAACTAGTTATAATTAATCATATTTAACATATAATTAAATTTATTTAATTTGAAATTAATTATAGATTAAAGTAATTAACTAATTATAACTGATTTCAATTAATCATAATTAATTACTATGAGTAATTAAATATAACTAAATGAAATTAATTATAATTGAGTTAATTAAATTCAGAAGTTTTGTACAGGGTCTATGCTAAATCCTGTTTGATTCCCCCATAAATCTCACGGAGGCATAAATCTCCCATTTCCCTCATGCAGATCCACGGGATTTGGCCGAATGAGCGTGAAAGGGAGAGGTTACCTTCACAGTCGTCAGCTCCTGTTGTTGCTTTCGATTTAAAATGTCGTAACTTCCGATTCAATCAGGAAGGAAAAGTCGTAGGAGCGGGGTTGGGATTGGAGCGTCGAGAGGCGGCTTCGGCTAGACGTCGGCTTCAGGTAAGAGGAACTCTCTTTATCTCCCTCTCCCTCTCTCTCTGCTCTGGATCGGGAGGAGCAAGGGCGTCGGGATGGAGATCGGAGAGCTCGACAGTGGGAAAGGAAGAAGGGAGGAGGAGTTCAGTAGTGGCTTGGAGATTGTCGCGTGGGAAAGTCGAGAGCAGCGAGAGTGTCATGTGGGATTTGCGAATGAATCCCGAAGGCTTCCGCAGGTCCGATATTTAACGACGGGAGTTGGAGTGAGATCGAGGCAACGTCGCAGGATTTATGCCGGATTTGCGGAGAAGCGACTCAAGCGGCGCCGTTCTGTAGTACCTCAGCGGGATTCTTGCAGAATTTTGGGAGTCTGCTTCTCGATGCGTACGAGGTATGTAATTTTTGGCTATTACATAGAGGTTAACAAATGCCCCCCAACAAATGTGGTATGCATCCAGAGCGAATCACGTTTGCTGTATAATGTTTGTCCCTGTGGATCTCTAGATATTTATTCTAGATGTCACTCTAGGGTTTCTATTTAGTGGATCTCCAAAAATTTGCTTGGATGTCACACTAAAATTTTCATCATGTAGATCTTCAAGAGTCCACCTCCATTCCTTCATGGATCCTTAGATACATATGCAATCTTCAGCATTGTTGATATTTTTGCTCTTGGCCAAGTAGAGACCCATAGGGCAGAGATAGAGCACTTTATGCTCAGATCTCTAGAGTGGTAGTTAGTAGACCAACGATAGCATATAGCATTGCCAATTTCCATTCTTCTCTTGGTACCACTGTCACCTTAGCTTTTAGCATTTTTGTATGTACTTAACACTCATCATTTCTGCAATCATACATGACTATAATATTTCTATCATATAATTGCTTGCATCATTAAAAAAAATTGTCCGTGCTTGGTAGATTCACCAGTCAGTGGGATTCTGGCTGCTTCAGAATTTCTACAGTTACTTCTTGGGCTCAGGTACCCTTTCTTCTCTTCTCTTTAGTTTTGATTTTGCGCTCGTACTGACATTGTTTTGCATTTTGTGCAGGCTACCACGGGAAGAGGATCCAAGCTCCAGCCAGCTTACTACCTCAGGAGACTTCAGTTTTGGTACGTTTTTACTTTATTTATATTGTTCTTTTCTTTCTTTAGCTGCTTTTTGACACCTCTTTTTTTGCTCTGCATAGGTTTCAAGAGGAGCGGGATACTTTTTCACGAGCCACATCGGGAGACCTCTATTTCAGGTACAACTTTCTTCTTCTCTTTTTTTTTTTGTAGTTTTACATATATCGCATAACTCTTCTTCTTTCTTGTTGACACTTCCAATGCTTTGTGCAGGTCCCAGAAGTTCAGAACACCTGGTCTTTGGAAGGAGCAAAATAAAGTTGTCGGCTTTCTCTTCAGGCGTAATTTAGGAGACAGATTTGAGTCCTCTGTGAAGGACATTGTACTTTTCTTTTTCTTTTAGCTGATGTAATCTTGTAAAAAGATGTAGTCCACATATTTGTATATGAAATTCTGAACTTAATAAAATAAAGTTATTTTATAAATTTAGTTGTTGACGAGCTCTCTTTTTACTGCTCTTGAGACTTCTGTGATTGTACTCTGACTTGTGCTCATAATATTTTAAATATTTATTTAGGGATCTCGACACGCGGCACGATGTCAACCCAAATAAATATTTAAAATGCCCCCAGCCTTTAGGGACACTTGTAGATATTATTTGGGATGCTTCTTTTCGTAGTTTGAGACTGAGTCACAAGATTTAGGTTCTTCTGTCCTGTGCTTTATGCTACGGACATTGATGGAGAATTACCTGATTTGTCTTTATTGACTTGTCAGGTGATTTTTGTACCTTCGGTCCTATGCTTCTTGCTTTGGCGGGCTTGTTGAAGGAGTGGACGCCGATGACCTAAACCCTTAGGTTTGCATTAGGTCGATGGAGAAAAGTCATCGGTCCAGAGCTTTGTGCATAACGAACTTGTTGATGACAGAATCCTCTTAGTTCAGCCTATGGATTTTTGTGAACTTTTGGGATAATTTTCTTCGGTCCTTTGCTTTATGTTTTGACGGACTTGTTGAAGAGAAGTTCCTTCAATCCTCGCTTTGTGCTTTAAGGATTTGTTGAAGGATTTGCAGGTTCTGGATTCAGTTGATATACCGAATGTAGGTAGTATCTTGATCCTAAATCACTTGAGAAGATTTACATCTAAGTCACTTGAGTTCATCAGATCGGGAGAGCTGGGATTTGACTGCTCTTCATCCTCTGGTTGCTAAGATGGGGGTTCCTCTACTGCAGTCTTTCTTATGGCTTGTTGAGTAGATGGAGCTGCCAGCGATCTGACCATATTTGGGCTTGTTGGATCCGACCTCTTACATTCATTCAAGCTTCAGACTTGAGCTTGGGAATTACACTTCCCAATGCTGATTTTACTGAAGTTGACAGATTTGGAGTCATCCTTTATGGTTTTAGATTTTGGAGCATACAAACATTCAGTGGTTATTTCGAGACTCATCCTTCTACTGGAACTTTGATTCTCCAGTCATTTGAGAGAATTTGGTGGACTACGATCACTTAAACTTGTCGAGTCAAATTGCCTTCGTGCTTCCTACAGTCCCTACTAACGGGTTGACGAAGTGGGGGTTCTGCTACTACGGCCTTTCTTATGGCTTGTTGAGTAGACGGAGCTGCCAGCAATCCGGTCATATTTGGGCGTGTTGGATCCGACGTTTTACACCCATTCGAACCTTAAGCTTCAGGCTGTCGAAAGAGTTCAAGCTTCTTCGGCTCAATTTTATAGGAGTGTGTAGCTACAAAAGTCTCTTTCTTGACTTTTGAGTCTCGGTTTGTTGGAGAAGATGTCTCTAACTTTTGAAAGATCACCTACATAGAATTTGAAAAAGAAATCTTTGTATTCTTTAGCACAAAATAACATTTGGATTGATAATTTTAAATATTTATTCGGGGATCTCGGCATGCAGCGCGATGTCGACCCGAATAAATATTTAAAATGCCCCTGTCTCGTAGGGACATTTCAGAATGAAATAGATTTGGAATATAAAATTTTAAATATTCATTTGGGGATCTCAGCGTATAGAACGATGTCGACCCAAATGAATATTTAAAATGCCCCATGTCTCACAGGGACATTTTGGATAGGCTTTGTATCTTTGAGATTTTAAATATTTATTCGGGGATCTCGGCATACGGCACGATGATGACCCGAATAAAAATTTAAAATACCCCCAGACTGATGAGGGATTTTAAAATGCATTCTTGTTATACAAGAGAATTTCAAAATATAAGCAAACAAGCATTGATAAATATGCACGTAAAATTTTGATCATCAAAAAAATACACCAGATATGAAATTTTCATGCATGATATTTCTTTAAATGTCGGCCGTTGATAGGCGGCATAGGTCTCTGACCGTTCAGATCGATCAACTGATAAGCTCCTCCCTGGTACACCTTCTCAATGACGAAGGGGTCTTCCCAATTTGATACAAATTTGTCACTGATTCTTCGATGTAGGATGATTGGTCTTCTCAGCACCAGGACCAATTCCCCTTCTTGAAATGTCCGAGGGCGCACCATCCGATCAAAGGATTTTATCATTCTTCATCGGTAGATTTCCAAGTTTTGTTGAGCTTGTAACCTGAGTTCATCAAGTGCGTCGAGTTCCTCCATTCTGAGGTGGGCATTTTGCTCTTGAGTGAGATCATTCTAGATTGCTACCTGAAGTGACGGTAGCTCAATCTCCAACGGTAATACGGCTTCAACTCCGAATACTAGAGAGTAAGGAGTGTCTTTAGTTGGTGTTTTATAGGTTGTATGATATGCCCATAGTGCTTCTGTCATCTTCGTATATCATTCTCTTTTGTTCTTGGTAAGGATCTTCTTCAACAGTTTCACCAGTGTCTTGTTAAAGGCCTCCGCCAAGCCATTTGCCCTTGGATTGTATATGGATGAATATCGCCAATCAATTTTGTGTCGATCAACGAACTTATAGATTTTTGTACTTTTGAAAGAAGTACCGTTGTCCTAGATTATGCGGCGTGGCACACCGAATCTGTAGACGACATGATGGTTAAAGAAATTGATCACATGTTCGGATGTGACCTCTTTGAATGGAGCCGCTTCTGCCCACTTTGAAAAGTTGTCTGTCGCTGCTAGAATAAAGCGGTGTCCCGCTGAAGACGGTGGATCTATCAGCCCAATTATGTCAATGCCCCAACATTCAAATGGTCAAGATGCTATTGTCGGGTGCAACGAATTTGGAGGCTGATGTATAACATCACCGTGAATCTGACATTCGTGGCACCTCTTTGCGTGGTCAATACAATCTCTGACCATAGTCGGCTAATAATAACCCATTCTTTTGATTTTAGCTACCATTTTGGGACCTGACTGATGTGCTCTACAAAGCCCTTCATGGACTTCTGTTACTACTTTATCAGCTTCCTTGGTCCCTAGGCACCTTAGCCACATTTGATCAAAGGCTCGTCTGTACAACGTGTTATTGATAAATGCATATCGCAATGCCCTTTTTTGAATTTGTGCGGTCATAGACTTTTTTGTTGGGAGTTTATTTTCTTTGAAGTAATCAATGAATGGCTGCCTCCAATCATTTTCAACTTCAATATCTAAACAATGCCACCACGATTCTGAAGCTTGACTAGCTTTACGTCTCTTGGCCATATTATATTCTTCTGAATAATTCTCCATAACAATCTGCTGGAGAGGTTGAGGGTCAACTGGCACTTTATCTTGCTGGCTTGAATCTGATATTTCTTCTGCCATTCGAAATTATAATAGAGCGGGCCCTAAGATTCTACGAGTGTAAACCCCGATGAATATAGGCTACTCCTCATTGGTGTTTGTCATTTCCTTAGCCAATTTTGTCAAGCAATCTGCTTTAGCATTCTGTCCTCGAGGAACTCGAGCTATTTCAACATTTGGTATCATCTTTAGAAGCTCGAGGGCTCGTCGGTGGTAATGGGCCAATTTAACTTTGCAAACCTTATAAATATCGAGGACTTGATTTATAACGAGCTGAGAATCACCAAAGATTTGGAGATGTTGGATTCTGACATCGATCGCAATCTCCAGCCCTGCTAATAGAGCTTCATACTCGGCTTCTTTTTTGATTTGAGGTTCAGTCAAGCTGAATAAGAACCTCATTATGCCTCACTCAGGTGCTACAAAGATGAGACCGATGCCGGCTCGAGCTCTTACAATATTTGGAGGTCGGGTAGGTTTAATAGATGACGCCCCGTCAAAGTACATCTCCCAGAATAGTTGCTTTTCATTCTTCTCAACTTGCATAATTTGTTTGTCGGGCAAATCGTCGTTTAGTGGAGAATCTGCCGGGATCGGATGTGCAGCAAGAAAATCTGTCAATGCTTGACCTTTCACAACCTTCTATGGCACGTATATAATTTCAAACTGTAATAATAATACTGTCCACCTGGCTAGACGACCTGTCAACGCTGGTCTTATCATCAAGAACTTCACCGGATCGATCTTTGATATTAGTGTGATTTTATGGGATAACATATAGTTGCAGAGTTTCTAAACTGCAAAAATCAGAGCCAGACAACACCTTTCAATTGGGGAATAACGGTTTTCTACACCAATCAACCTTCGACTGATGTAGTAGAGTGCATTATCTTTTCCTTCTTCATTATTCTGGGCCAATAGTTCTCCGAGGGACTGTTCTAGTGTAGCTGTGTACAATATGAGATGCTTCCCTAGAATCGGCGCTGCTAGGATGGGTGGATTCAATAAATATTTCTTGATGCTATCAAACGCATCCTGACATTCTGCATCCCATTTGAAACGGACATCATTCTTCATTAGCTTTGAAAATGGTTGGCACCTATCCGATAGATTTGGTATGAATCTCTGAATGAAAGCCAGTTATCCTTGCAGTGAGCGAAGCTATCGAAGGTTGTTTGGTGATGGCATCTCCGTGATCACCTTAATTTTATTGGGGTCGATCTCTATGCCTCGATGACGGACAACGTACCCGAAAAATTTTCCAGAAGATACTCTAAAAGCACACTTGAGGGGATTCATCTTTAGATCATATTTTTTTGATTCTTTCAAATACAATTTCTGAGATCTTTTAAATGATGAATTCGACCAAGACTTTTAACAACAAGGTCATCTATATAGCACTCGACCTTTTGATGTATCAAATCATCAAATATGTGAGTCATTGCCCGCTGGTAGGTGGCATCAGCATTCTTTAGGCCAAAGGGCATGACTGAGTAGCAAAAAATCCCGATGGGCTTCCTGAACAATGTATGCTTTTCATCTTTGGGCGCCATCTTGATTTGATTGTATCTTGACGATTCATCCATGAAGGAGAACATGTCATAGTTGGAAGTGTTGTCCATTAGGAGTTCGGATATAGGGAGTGAAAAGTTATCTTTTGGGCATGCTTTGTTGAGATCCCTAAAGTCAATACATACACGAATTTGTCCATTCTTCTTCTTTATTGGAACAATATTTGCGATCCAATCGGCATACTTCTCTTCTCAAATGAAGCCTGCCTCTATTAATTTCTTTGTTTCAGCAATTACTTGTTCTTCAATCTCCAATCTCATTCTCCTTGGAGCTTGCTTGACGGGTGCTACATCCGGCATGATTGTTAATCTGTGAACTGCTACGTCAGGGGATAAGCCAGGCATCTCAGCATATGTCCAGGCAAAGTAGTCCCTAAATTCACAGAGAAGTTCTTTTATTTCTTCTATTTGTTCTTCAGGTAGTAGAGAACTAATGAAGGTTGGGCGAGGATCCTCTTCAGTCCCCAAGTTGACTTCTTTTAGTTCATCTATAGTGACTGCCTGTCCACCATCTTCAAGCTCTTCTAGTGCAAGCTCGGCCTCTACGGGATGCTCATCATAATCATCAGTCTCGTATGTTTCTTCGGCACCACCATTCTCGGATTCAATTTCCATGCATGTGATTTCCCGACAAGTCTCTTTTTGGAGGAATTTTCTTTTGATGAATCCAATACCATTATATGCGTCTGTATCCTTCTACCCTAACGGATGCGGACTCCTCCCATACCAGAGGCCCAAACTTGTACGAAGTTATCGCTTGGTGGTAGGAATATTGACTTATTTTCGTAGCATTCTTTGAATATTTTTGGTATTGAATCTAGGTAGCCTCATAGGAATTAATTCCTCGGAGTCGAGGAGCATGCAATCCCAATCATGATTCTCTTCTTCGCGAACTCCCGTGGAATATAACACATTCTTTGGCACAGTCCCATTTTTATGGGGAGGCAGATAGAGGGTGACGAGTTCTTCAACTTTATGCACCTCGTGCGGAATAATTTCTTTGAAATGTTATAAGGGAACACACGTGACTACGAGCACACTATCTGAAATTGATAGTCACCAGAGATCCTGAATTCTTCTCCATCTTTGAGATATTTCACACACTGGTATAATGTTGATGGGATAATGCCATATTCATGCAACCAGGGACGACCTAGTAGTGCCTTGAATGAAGTATCCATGTCAATCACATGGAATTTAGCTTCTGTATGGAGCTCTCCAAATACAAGAGGGAGCATGAATGATCCAAGGGTTTTCTGCCCTTTTTCGTTGAAACCATGCTCCATCAACTTATCTGGCCCGAGGTGTTCCACATCAAGGCAGAGGAATCTCAGTGCTTTCAAGCTTATTAGATTTATGGAGGATCTAGGATCGATCAGAATTCGACTAATAATCAGCTTATCACTCTCTGCAGTAACGTACAGAGGGCGATTATGGTCTGCAGTCCCAAGCATCATGTCCTCTTCGGAGAAAGTAATGAATGGCTCATTACGAGCTTATAAAACTTCAGTCAAATTACGTTCCTCGTATCTTTCGGGATCTTTGAGAGCCTGAATCAGAGTCTCCCGAAGGTCTTTAGACATTACCAACACATCGTATATGCTGAGCTGCGCTGGGATCTTTCTCAGATGAGATAAAATATTATAATCTATCCCATTGGCTGAAGTCTTCTTTTTCTTAGGATCTTCAAGAATAATATCATCGTTGATAACTATCTCTTTCTCCTTATCTTTATTGGAGACCCATTTCTTTGGTGGAGGAGATAATATCTTGCCGCTTCTTAACTGCACTTGAGCAATCTCCTCCAGTTCAGATTCATTTAACGGAGTATTTTCTTCAAAATCAGCCATTGTTGCATCTAGGGACTCATCCGTTGATTCAGAATCGCCACCCAGGTTTACATGTCCCATCCGAGATGCTATGCTAGGGTCTGATTCGTCTCCCTCTGGAAAATACAAATCCTCCTCTGAACTGTAATCCATTTGCAACACCATCATACAGGATTCAGAGGGTACTTCTTCCGTGTATTCTTCTTTTGTCAAGGTACTCGGCGCCACCGAGATGACCTGACATACTTCTATTGGAAGAGAATTCTCATCATCTTCTTCTTCGGCTTCATTAATTTTAAGCTTCGTCATGAAGTCAACAAGTTTGATAGGTCGCCTCACAGTCTGGTAGTACTCATCCAAACTGTTGATAACTCTCTGAGTTGCAGTTATTTTTTCCTTGGGCTTCTTCAGTTTAGTCTTTTTCTTGGATGATTTCACCCTCCCAGACTTCGATGTGTCCGCTTGATTGGAAAATTGTTTTAAAGTAGAAGGTCGTACTACCGGCAGTGCCTTCAAATTTATCATGGGCTCAATAGGAGACTTCCACTTTACTCCTGGAACTCCTTCAAGCTGCTTCAACATTTTCACAGTCTTCTTGGAGACCGCAGTCTCCTACTGTTCTTCCTGAATTGGCTCCTTTTCTTTTCTTCTTTCTTTTACCAGAGGTACGGAAGAGGACGTGACCACCCGAGTTGATTCCTTTATACGGTGAGACAACACATTGTCAGACAATGTGAGTTTCCCTTTTTGATATTTTCTTTCAAGCCAATCCTTGAAGATGTAGCAATCTTCAATAGGATGGCTGAGTACCCGATGATATGGGCAATAATTTGGGTCACCAGCGTGCTTTGACTCTTCGAGTCTCTTGCATTTAGGCAGTTCTAAACCCGATTTCAACACTTGTCGAAATAATTTGGCGACACTCTCCCTTTTGAATGAATATTTTTTATTCATCTTATCTTTAAGGGATTGGAACATTCTATCACCAGTTCCTATTGCCTATCTCGGGCGTTCTTCTCCACCTTGATAAGTTCGTGGCTTATCATTGCCCCCGAGTATCAGCTTCGGCTGGGGGTGAGGGTTGTAGGTCTGTTTGGGCTTTTCTTCATACTGCATTGGTTGCTTTCCCTTGTCTACATTGTAAATAACCTGTTTTTCTTTATTAGCTCTGGAGAAGAACATAGAGTCGGCTTCACCCCTTCTAGCACCCGGGGCCTTAGCCTTCTTGGGCTTATCAGAATGATTTTCTGATCTGGACAAGTTCAATTTTTCAAACTTTGCCACTCTATCGAGCAAGTCTTGAAATGTGTTGATTGTAGTCATACACAGAAAAGGTTGCATCTTGTCATCAATGTTGCCCATTAACAACTGTACTGCATGTTCTTCTTCAAGTTGCTGCTCACATTTCATGCTTAGGTTTCGCCAGCGAGTGATATATTTCATCACCGACTCTTCTCTTTTTCTCTTCTACTAAGCGAGGTCAGCGATCGTGATCTTCTCAGTTGCACTAGCGAATCTCTTCACGAAAATAGTTTCCAATTCTGCGAAGGTCTTCACAGAATCATTCGGTAGTTCAGCATACCATACGAAAGTAGTTGCTGTCAAACTGCTGATGAATTGTCGGAAGAGTAGGGTGTCATTGCCTCCTGTGTTCCCACAGGTGGCTTTAAATTGTGCCAAGTGCTGTCGGGGATTGTTAGTACCGTTGAAAGTATAGAACTTTGGTACAGAATACCCTTTTGGGTACGACACTTGATCGTATTCAACAGGATACGGACGACCTTTGCCCACTAGTTTCTCTGCCTGATCCACAGCTATGATAGCCTTGATCCTTTCTATAATTATTCCTTCCAACTGTGCAGCGGTCACATGTTAAGAAGTACTTACAACATTTTGTGGGGTGGGCTGACGGATGACATTATGAGCCTCATGACCACCTTCAGGAGTACCTCATACTCCAGAGACTTGCGGCATTTGAAAGTTTGGAGAATCTACAGGAGGATTGGGCATAGCACCAACAACGGCAGTTCTTTATATCATCTGCATCATTGCCCCCCATCTGAGCCATTATCTCAGTCATCTTCTCATTCAACTGAGAGATTTCTCTATCTTTGGCTCTCATTTGTCGCCTCATCTGCCTTCTCATGTCTGCGAGTGTGACATTCTCGTCAGCGAAGGGATTCTCCTCGGCTTCTTCTCTTTCTTCTTTTGCTTTGGAATGACCACCTCTGCTAGTGGTAGACCCAGCTTCACGATGACGTTGATAAACTCGCCTAATTAGCGGTTGTTTTAATCGTCATTATCTTCATCGTCATCGTAGTAGACTTCCTCATTAGCATTGGTGTGTCTCACCATATAGACTACCTCCATATCCAAGGTGTTATTTATTTCTTTAAATTCTTCTTCTAGATTTTTCTCTAGAAATTCATCAATATTTTCTTTGATATTTTCTTCCCCTTCCAGGAATTCTTCTTCTTCAATATTGTCTCTCCCTTCCATATTTTCCTCTTCTTCTAGTACCCGGATCTCCGAACGGCGCCGCCATTAGATTTCCGGCTCTTGGTTAAGCACGGAGACTTCTTCAACCAGTGGACTGCGGTCAAAGTTGGTTTCTTCTTTTGGAGGGGATGGAAGAAGACGGGATCCCCTGGAGGATTCCCCAAGGTGTCTACCGTCTGGTAGAGTGTCATTATGGATTCTTTTCGGGGCCTACTTCTGACGTTGTTTGTAAATTGGGGCGGATCTCCGGGAAGCCTAACCAGATGTCACGCCCAGATCAATCCTCCTTTTTCTTCTATCTTCCTTTTCATTTCTTCGAGGCTTTGGCCTCCAGACTTATTTTCCTTTCCACCGGGACCTTTCAGCGGTAGATCCCTGAATATATGGTTCAGGTGTCACACCCCAATGTTCACCGCATGAGACATATCTTCTTTCTCTTCTTTTAGCCACAGCAGATAGACGTTCTCTTGGCGGAGTTCTTCTGGCCTCTATCACTAAGGGCCGTTGGAACTTCTTCTTCTTCAGACCTTTCTCCTTTACAGTCTTCAGGACTCGGTACACTCGAGCTGATAGGGTCTCAGGTTCACTTCTCCTAGGAGGGGCTGGGACTTTAGGCCGTTGCTCCTAGAAAGACTTTTTTAGCTCCCAAGTAGAGCTATTTCTTTTGACCCATTTTAGATCAGAAAATTTATTTCTGGTGAGAACATTGACTTCAGGCTCTTGGACAGTAAAGTTTGAATGGTGGACTGGGAGTTGTTGATGCTGAGCTCGGAGTTCAGCATTCTTCTTTCTCCTTTGCGTCCTTGTTGGCCTTCCTCCAGATGAGGAGGCTTCAACATCATACTTTCCAGGTGCAGATAACCTGGTCGACAGAGTACTGGTGTTGGTAGTCACCACGGAGACTCTTCCACTGCTCACAATTCTTCTAGTGGTCAGGGTCTCATGCTGTGATAGCCTCTCGAATATGGAAAGCCTCTTGGGAGGATCTTCAATAGTAAGTCGTGGCGCTGGCAGATGCGCACGATGGGTAGGAGCTTTAGTAATGGGTCGCTGCGCTGGCAGATACGCGCGACGAGTAGAAGCTCCAGAAACTCTTGCAACAACAGCTGGAAAATCAACACTACCAAATTGGATGGTAGCTCTAGTATTTCCGGTCTCTATAACAGTATTAGCCAGCTAGATCCTAGCTCCTCGTCCCAGCTGGACGGTCATTGGCATGTTCTGTAGATCCATTTGCATAAATGAAAGGCAAGGGTTAGTGATCAAAATCTGATACATCACCCCGCACTTTCAAAATGCATAGACTTGCACATAACATAAAAACAAAAATAGACAAAAACCATTAGCATAAGCAAGTAATAAAAATAATTTTAAAATTATGTTGAATGCTAAATGAATTTGCTGAATAATCATTTTGAAAGATTTAAAGTCTTGAATCGTTAAACGATCAATTTGAAATACTCAAAATTATGAGTATGGGTTGATACGGCTGCTACTATTGCTTATGAATGACAAGCCAGAGATGGAAAGAGAAACCATTCCCAAGTGGAGTCGCCAGAAATCTGTGGGCTTCAAAAATTCAGCCCCGGCCTCCTCCGCCGCCCTTTTCTTTTTATTCGGCGAGGGAGTTTTAACGAAATAAGTTCCGAGGTAAATTTTAGAAGGAAGATGGGTTTGTAGATAAGATACTACCCAAAGATTTCGCCCTCATTTTATGAGGACTTTATGATCTGAGTTCTAATTTCCTATAGGCGCAAGCCCCTATAGTTAATTACCCCTCCTGATCACGAGAGAGAACTTTTAATTAAGCCTAGTCGTCGATCAGATATGTATAGATATACGTATTCTGGCATATAGTAGCAGCAATGGGCATTGATTCAGATTTGGAAATTGGGTTTAAATTTGGGTATTTGAAAATGTTTGGAAAGTTTCGAAATTGTTAGGAATTTGAAGATTTTGATATTCAAAATAGAAATTTTACTATCCTGCACTTAAAGCGGATGGTGGGGGAAAGGATGATAGACCCGATCAAGATCCCATGGTTCCGTCGTCCTGGGCCATCGTGGTCCCTGGTCTACTTAGTCAGAGGAGGTAGTCAACCCAATATGACAGAAGGATCCATGTCGGCAGCTATGGGTTGCTTCGTCCAAGGGGACCTTGTAGACCTGGGTTGAATGTTTATCTAAGGGGACAAATTTGAATCCACCTTAGCTAACAGAGGGCTTTGTGCCCTATCGATCATATCCTATTGATTCATATGTCAAGGATTTGATGCCAATAAGGAGCGTATCGGCGCTGGCCATAACCGGTATTTCGTGGTGCCATTTGGCGGCAAAACGACTCGGTTAAGAGGGCCCCGGATCATAACTGTTTATCCTGCGGTGCCATTTGGCGTCAAACCGCCGGTTAGAGGACACGTATCACGTCCTTATTGGCAGGAGATTATTTGAGAATGGATCCTAGGGATATTCTCGACCAAGCATTTGGCTCTTTTATGAGCTAGAGTAAATTTTAATTTGTCCACCCCTGCAAACTGTTGCGGAGGGTGGATGGATTTTGCTTTAAGTGTAGATGGATTTATTTCAAATTTTAAATATTTTTGGAATTTTAGGATTTTTGGAATTTTGGATTTTGTGGATTTTTGAATTTTCGTGGATATTTGGGTGGAGGTTTGGAATATTTGGGAACCCCTCCAGTTGAGATCTGCATTCAACATGGCCATCATCGGGGTGTTTGGGGTCATTTCTCTTTATGGATTGAACCTTGTCAACTTTGTCGGGCTGTCGATAGAGGATCAGGTTTCGTATCTTTATGCCCTTGATAGTGAATTCTCATTGTTATAGGCTTTGAAGGCCTAATATGAATGTATTAAGACAAATATAACGGTCGCCACAACCGTATATTTGTTTGTTGGTTCAAACCCTGTCGACTTCTATTAAACCGTATAGAAGGATCGGGTTCGAACATGAATTCACTTATCGACCCGCGCAGCATCCCTAGACATCACGTGTGTACTTATAACACGCTCGCCGGGGCCCATGCGGGCTGAGATTGTATTTTCCCCTTTAGTGTACCTATGCACACAACTTTTCATTTGAGATCTTGAACACGCCTTCTGTCCGCTAGTACGAATGTCACGAATCCGGTGGTGATGCGTTGTAGATTGTTGACATCTTCTATCTGCTTGCATAAGTGTTACAGATCCAGTGGCATTATGGTTTTGATGTTATGAGTCATCTCCTCATCTTAATATTATCTCCCCTTTTCTCATTCACCGGGGAAAAGGTTTCCTCTGGACTTTGAAGTCCGTTGCTTTAAAGGCAATTCCTTTTAAGATTATCAGTGTAGTAGATTTGATATTTCTGATATTTGTGGATGCTAGAGTTATTTCCCTTCCTGAATACATGATCGAAAAGATCTTGATCACCATTGTGTAGTTTAGATTTTCAAGCATTTGGATGGAATTTGAAAGTATTTGTGAACCCCTCTGGTTGAGATAATCAATCAATATGGCCATCATCGGGGTGATTGGGGTCATTTCTCTTTTGTTGATTGAATCTTATCAACTCTATTGAATTATCGATAAAGGATCAGATTTCGTATGTTTTATGCCCTTTATTAGTGAATTCATATTGATATAGACCTTTGAAGGCCTAATATGAATGTATTAAACAAATATACCGGTAATCGTCACCGTACACTTGTTTGATTGTTCGAACCCTATCGACTTCTATTGACACGTATAGAAGGATCGGGTTCGAACTTGAATTCACTTATTGACCCGCGCAGCATCCCTAGATGTCACGTGTGTATCAATAACACGCTCGCCGGGGCCCATGTAGGTGTTTGGGGGCATTTTATAATTATACCCTGTCTACTCCTTTTTTTAACTTCCTAGGAGGATTGGGTTTAAATTTAATAACCCACACAGCATCCCTGGACGTCACATGTGTACCAATAACACGCTCGCCGGGGCCCATGCGAGTTGTATGATTGCTTTTACCCCTTTCAGTGTACCTATGTGTATACAAGCTACGGTGCACGTGTAGGGGTACTTTAAAAATATTTGTAGACGCCTTCTGTCTGCTTGTACGAAGGTTGCAGATCCGGTGGCGTGGCACAGCAGCTTTTGAATAGACTTGTTCGCTGCTTTATACAAATAGATTGTCGTGTACTACTCGTCGCTTTCTACAGGTGGATCGTAGTACACTAACTAATCTCCTGCCTTGGTTCGTAGATGTTTGTATTCGTTGTAGTTGTTTGGCTCATGTAGTACATCCTTCATTGTTATGAGTGAACAGGTAGATGTATTCCTTCACAGACTGAAATTGACTTCAGGATACTGCATTTACTGAAGTCTTTCTGCATCTACCCAAAGTGGCATTTGACACACACATTTGTCTTCGTAGAGAGCTGATATGTGTTGCAGATCTTTTTGGCTTTCATGGATCTTATTTGTATATGAATTGCGCACGGGATATTGCTATATATGTGCATTTAATAGCTGCTTGATTGGTTTAGATTGTGAGGGCACCTTTCATAACCACTGGATGTCCCTTTTCCCATGTATATGCAACATACATGTCTTCCACAAGTTAACCAGTATTAACGAATGCTTGATGTGTTGTCCACCTTTCTCTTCCATTTATTTGTAGGAATGCTGCATTCATTACACATTTTTTTTATATTTTATTCATGAATATCCCCTTCATTGAAATCGTCCCTACCTTGCATCTATGATTGAAATGAATATTGTTCATGGATGCATTAGAGATTCCATGTCATTACTCATGAACAAGTTGTGAATTTTTCTTGATCATTGCTTGTTGATGAAAGAAGTTTCCAATTGATTCATTGCTATTGATTGAAGGGGAATTATTGCATGCATTCACAATCTATCCACCATTGTTGATTCCAAGCTAATATATTCACTTGCACTTCATTCATGATTGTAAGCCAACTATTTCTTTCACTACATATATTTTGTATGAATTCATAAGAATCATTGTTTGTTGTAGGCTCTTGGACCTCCTTTGTAGATCCTTGTTCATCCATTCATATTTAAATAGATGATCAAAAATATCATCTACCATTTGTATGAATTAGGATGAATGCTACAATTCAATCATTGTCATTTGCATGAAGGTTACAATGATCATCAAATGGCATCAACATTATTATTAAATGAATGACACTTGCAAAATCTCTTGGCTTACAAATTTCACATACATTCACTTGCATTTTGCTTATGCAATCATTAAGTGAGGGCTCAATTTTATTCAGGGTTGAGTCCTTTGCATTTGGTTCCAGCTTACACTCAATTCATCATTAATTGTTGCAAATGAGCCATGCTTATACATGATCACTTGTACTTAAGTTATAATTCATTATTATACAAATCATGGTTTCATTTTCAAGTTCCATGTCACCCTTTATAGAGTTCAACTTATATGCTCATTTCTCATTTGGATTTGATTCTAATCAAGTCCAAGCTTACAAGTCAAAATTTATAAATTATTTTGTTTAAATTCAAATCAAGTCTACATAATATATGAATCAAGTTCAAAGTTTATGTCAAGTTTATAGTCAAGTTTATATTCAAATTTTCAATTAGCTCATTTGATGTTTCAACCAAACTTAGTCCCAATTCATGTCCTTGCTTGAGCCCAAATAACAAGCTCAAGTCATATGTCACATGTCCTTCATATGTTCAAAGAGAGTTCAGGCTCAATGTGAGCCTCTTCAGTTCATCGAGTCCCCTGCTGTCCTTGCAAGTGCAATTTTATGTCCAAATTGTTCAAGTCATGATTCACTTTCATTTTCATTTGATTGAATTTGATTTAAATTTGATTTTTATGCTCACGTTATATCCAAATTGAGTTTCAAAAATTTTATCCAAGTCAAAAATTTCAATGAAAATTTCGGCAGCCTCCCAGCGTTTCCCCCGTTTAGGGGAAAACTACGAAAAACTGGACCTCCCGCCACGCTAGAGAAAAGCGTGCACGATAGGTGCCCTCGTACGAGGACACCACGGCCATGAAATTTTGTTCCCTACCACGCCAGAGAAAGGCGTGCATGGGTTGTCGGGCACCGGTTTAAAGCAAGTAATTTTAATAATTGACCCCGCCTCGCCGTAGGCGTCGCACCGGGTTTCCTTCCCACCACGCTAGAGAAAAGCATGCATGAGTTGGTTTTCCGGTCCGACACTAATGCCGAAAATGGAGTTTTGTGATTACCTGCTCTGTCGCAAACATTGCAACGAATTCTCTCCTACCACGCTAGAGAAATGCGTGCATAAGTGGTAATTCGCCTCGTTGCAAGCGTCGGGAGAGGTTTTCTAAGTTTAGAGCTTTATACTGCCCGGGGTTGATGACAACGGGGTGGCACAAAATGAAACAACAAATTTTTTTTTTGAAATCTCTCTCTTTTTTTTTTCTTTTTTTTTTCTCTTTCTTTCTTTTTGAACTCTTCCCTTTTCTCTTCCTTTTTTTTAGATACATGCATATCTTTCTCTTTGTTTTACAAATATGGGCCAATATGGAAGTACACGGGCTGAAATAAACAACTATAATGGGCTGATGTTTGGAGAAAGGTAAGCTCATGTATGCAGATTTTGAGTAGATTTGAGATAATGGGCAGATACATGGGTTTATGTAGAAATAAGCTTGCTGTTTTGAATTTTCCCCAAAAAAGGTAATATGACACTCAACGGGCTACAGCTTATAATGGGCTGAATTTAATAAATCAGGAAGAGCTAAATAGATTTGCTATCATGTGAAAGAATGAAGATAGCTGGGTTAATTTCATAGGCAAAGAAGATAGTGAGGTTAATCCTGAACCGATACACCAATCATGCATCTCAAGGATCGGTTGGGTTTCTGATGAAGCTCCAGTTGAAGTGGTTTTTGATGCTAATGGGGAGAAGCACATATTCAACGGATCTAACCCATCTGCAGTCGGTTGAGGAGTTTGACTTCACCTGGGGTCAAAACTGTTGGATCGTCGGACAAGGCTTGGACGAGAGCAAGAAGAAATCAGTAGTGGGTTGGCGTGGATTGAAAGCTTCCAAATAGAAAAGCTGAAGGTATTGTGGTTTTTTGTTGCTGTGGTGGAGAGGCGAAGTGGCTGAACCAAACAGTTGCTTCAGCTAGTTAATTTGGGATTCTGTCGTGGAAGAGGAATGACATGAGGAAATTTGAGTTGGGGCTAGCTGGATGGAACTAGACGTAAAGGAGGGAGCTCCCTCTCGGTTGATCCTGGCGTGAAACAGAGAAGGAAAAGTCAACAGTTGAACTAAGATAAGTTGCTGAAATCAGCGGCTAGGAAGGATCAAGTGTGGTTGGCGGATAGGTGAAGTAGAGAGAACGAATGGCCGTTCGGGAAGGCATGAAGACTGGAGGCCATGGGAAACTGCAGCAAGTTGTGGAGTTGTATGCATCCATAGGTGTGGAATCGGGGTGCTGGAGTTCTTTCAAGGCTTTGGCTTTGACGTAAACGGGAAGGCTTCTATTACAAAGGCTTGAGAGATTCTTCGAGAATGAATGGTTCTGTCATCTCTCTTTTAACGAATGAGGAAGCCTAATTTTTTTTGTTCGCCCAGCTTCTGAGTGGATTTGATCCCGAATCAAAGGGCAGCGGGATTTGAGGGATTCAAAGCAGGGATTCTAAACAGGATTCAGAACGGCTAATTCGAGATTTGCCTGAAATGGGCTCCTGATTTATTTTGGACTTTTGATTTCTTCTTTTCCAATTACCTTACTAGGGTATTGGACATTAATTAACTCTTAAATGACAGGAAATTGTCAGATGACCAAAATAATGTATCGATTTGTGTGATTTTCTTGAAATTTGTGTATATTTCATCTCGTAGTGCTTGTCGATCTTGCCGAACAATCATAATTGGACAAATTAATAGTGGATTTAGGGTATTGCTGATGTTCATGATGCAATGGAGCTATCCGTTTTGCGATCAAAATTCGATTGGGCAACCCCAAGGCCTCTTTCTCCGGTATGCGTGTTTTGCCTCGAAATTCATGCCATCATAATGGATACTTCAAATTGAATAAATAAAATATAGTTTTCAGAGGTTGACAATGTTTTGGACGTAATGACGCTGTCCGTTTGTCTATCCGACATCGTTTGGTCTCCAACGAGGCAATTTTTCTCGATATGCATGCCTTCGCATCATATTAAGATTGCCTTTGAAATTTGTGACACCATATCAAACAATCCAATTCGATCAAATAAAATATAGATTCTTAATGGAGACGATGTTCTGAACGCAATGGCATTGTCCGTTTGTCGATCAGACGTCTTCCGAGCATCTTCGAGGCTGCAGTCCTTTATATCATATTTGCATCGCCTAAAAATTCACCACCATCTCGGATGATCCAAATTTATTAAATAAAATGTGTATCCTAAATGTCGACGTCATTTCGGACGTAATGGCGCTGTCCGTTTGTCGATCTGAAATTTTTTGGGCGACATCGAGGGCGAAATTTCTCAATATGCATGTTATTACCTTTGGATCCATGTCACCATTACGATTGATCCCAATTATTCACAAAAGATGTATATTTTGAATGTCGAGGACTTTCCGAATGCAATGGCATAGTCCATTTCATGATCGGACATCATCTAAGCGACGTCGAGGCCTGATTTCCTTGAAATATGCATTGTCTCGAAATTCATGTCACTCATTAAGATGATCCAAATTGAACAAATAAAATATAGTTTTTGAGTATTTGCAATGTTCTGAACACAATGACGAAGTCCGTTTGTTGATCCGACATTGTTTGATCAACCTCGCGCTTTAATTTCGAGTGTCGGTCATCTCTTTTGACCAATCTCATCTGATTCAATTGCGTGGGGCCTCGACCCAGTAGAATTCAGTGTCCTGATCGCAATGATACCATCTGTTTGGCATTTGGAGGTCATTTGACGACGTGTTTCATCATTGCACATATTATTTTATTTACCAGTTTGAGTCCTTTCTCGCGTGGTCTGATGTATAGGGGTCAACAATTACCACTTATCACTTCCCTATTGTGGAGGCTGCCGATTTCAATCACCTTATGGCCCTATAAATATAGTGCATATTATAGACCACCATACCTGATAAAGAAATTCCTCTGCATTATATTAGTCAAGATAAATTTCAACCTTCAATCACTTCACCGAAAACTTCTTCAATATCCACACATATAATGAGCCGAATGAAGGAAAAATAAGTTTTTTTTAATTTAAAAACCCAAAAGGGAATACATGTTAACAGACAAAAAGGATTACACAAGATTAAAGGGGATCAACGGCTCACAAAAGCTCAGAGGAGCATAAAAGACTACAAAAAAGGCCTAAGAGCCAATAAAAATCCCCAAGCCAAAAGGAAAGAACAAAAACATTAAAGGAAACAAGCTAAAGATCTTATGGACAAGCATCCAAAAAAGAAAGATGAAAGATTCGACATATAACACAATCTTTCTACAAAATGTCTTGGAGTGATCCAAAATGAGCTCCACCCAAAAATAAGACCGTAAAATGCTCCTCAGTAAAAAAAACGCAGAGGATCGTCCACTCCTTGGGAAGCAGACTAATAGTATCCTGAATGGTCTTAGTGAATATCCGCATCTGCAAAAAATAAGCAAAGCACCAAACCAAACTATACCCAAAAGGGTTGTTACCAACATAAAGATAAACATATTGAAAAATAACAAGCAAAGGCTTTAAAATCTTCAGAGAATTCCAATTAATGCAATGCGTAAGAGTTAGACTTTGAGAGCTCAGGAAATTATCGAATGCGGCTTCATTAGCCCAATCCTTAAGCCGCTCAATCCAACATAAGTCAGGCTTATCAAAACACGGTAAAAAAGCCCTCCAGTTATACCAATAATAATCATCAAAGTAAAAATTCCTTCTACAGGAAATACCAAAACAAAGACCAACAAACAGAACAAACAACAACCCCCAAACACCACCCCCAACCGATTGCATAGAGGAATAGTCATCACCCGTAAAACCACCAAAATCAATTAGATCATACAAAGTAACCCCAAAGTACCACATTAAAGACATCTGACCCAACCAACAAGTAAGCCCCCCCAAGAAGAAGAGCAACTAGAGGATTGAGCTTTAGCCCACCTACCCACCACATCATAGCTCTAGTCCAACAACCCATAACCATTGCAGAAAAACAAGCAATCCCCGAAGATGATAACAGCAGGAAACAAAAATCCAAAAGATAAATAATAACCCATTTAGCAGACACCGTCAGCAAAAACCTATTAGGGAAAACCAAAACCACCCAGCAACAATACACCACAAGAAACTCCCAGACTAGCATAGAGTAATACCAGAAAAAAACCTGGAACGGGCACAAGAATGAGTAGAGAACATCCAGATAACAACAAAACAACCAAAAACAATAACCACAGCCAGCACAATTACACATTAACATAAGGAGTACCATATTTATCAAGATAGAGTAAACCATTAAGGTACGAAGGAATAGTATTAGGAATAAAGTCAGTGATAAAATCTAAGCTGCAACCCCAGTCAGCTAGCCAGCAGGCCGAAGAATTACCCAACAAGCCAATCTGAGAAAGTTGATAATGAAATTGAAACAACAAAATTTTAATGTCCCTAAATAAATAACAGTCATTATGATAGTAACCAGCACCAAAAAGCTCACACAAAGGAGCTAAACTACCACTAGTGTCAACCTCAATATGCAGGTTAAGAACATTCAGAGAGATGCATAAATGTAAACCATACTGAATAGCCTTAAGCAAATTAGACTGAGGATGATCAGGATGAATCTGACCCGCAAAAGCAATTCTAGCAAATCACCCAATGAATCCCTGATAAGACCCGCACAGCCAACCTTATCATCCACAGTCTTCACAGCAACATTAAGTTTACAGAAATTGGGATGAGGTTTACACCAGTATTCAACATTAATAATAGAGATAGGCTGCCCCAAGTGAATCCCAAAATATTTAGAGACAGAATAGCAATTATGGAAACTTCTAATATTAATCAGATTACCAGCCATCAAAGCCAACGTCTTCTCTTTCACCCTATCAATAACATTAATATGATTCATTTTGATGCCCTTAAAAACTGAATTGTTCCTTTCAAGCCAAAGAAACCAGAGAATGAGAGAAGGGGTAATATTACGAATATGACCTTTAACAGGAATAAACCACGAATTGAGTAAATTATGAAGCGTAGTATGAGCATTAAAACAATGCAGGTTAAAAATATCATCAAAGAAAGACCAAGTTCTAATGGCAACAGGACCCGACACAAAAACATGATGTAAATTCTCTTTATGGTAGCAACACTTGCATTTAGAAGCTAAACTGAAACCCTTAGTAACCAACCTATCCTCCGTAGGGATAAATTTATTTAGAAGTCTCCACATGAAAACATAAATCGTCGAAGGGAAACTTTTATGCCAAATCATATTATAAACCTTATCGTCATTCCCATTTTTCTAAAATAATTCCAAGCCTTCTTAATATAAAAAGCACCATCATTTGATAGATTACATAAAATAGTATCTTTAATCGAAGCATTAATAGGAACCTTTAAAATACGATTAGTAAGACACTCATGAAGAAAACTAGAAAGCTTATGAAAATCCCAAGCATTATTAATAAAGAATTCATTAACTTTAGTAAGAGCATTAGAAGAGGAATTTAAAGCAGAATCAATGGAATCATTGCCAAGCCACTTATCTTGCCAAAAAAAGATGTTACCTTCCCCAATGCCCCAAGAAATAATAGGTTCAACTTCCCACTTAATTTTGCAGATTCTTTTCCACACTTTGGAATCCCTCTGCTTAGAGACAATGTTAGTAGGATGTCGTCCAATACAATATTTAGAATGCATATAATTAGCCCAGAGGTTCTCCTTAGCACGAAAAGTAAACCAAAGTTTATAGGAAAAAGTCTTAGCAAGATCATAAAGATCTTTGCAACCAAGACCACCTTCATTAAACACACCACAACAATTGTCCCAAGAAGCCCAGTTAATTTTAGAGTTAGTAGAAGTACCTTTCCAGAAGAACTTATTAAGAATTTTGTGAATTTTTCCACACACCTCTTTAGTGGGTGAAATGGTTTGGAACAAGTAGATAGGTAAAGCACAAAGAACACTTTTGATAAAAGTAAGTCTACCACCAAAACTCAGAAAATTAGAGTTCCAAGATAAGAGTTTATTATGAATAGTAGAAATAAGATCATCAAAAAGAAAAGTATGTCTTCTACCTCTAAAAAGGGGAACCCCCAAATACTTAATCAGTAATTTAGAGTGAGTAAAACCAGATGCATGGTTAATGGCTAAAATCCTCATATTCGAAATGTTTTTAAAAATAGCATTTATGTTTACTCAAAGAAAGCCCACTAACTAATTCAAAAGCATTAAAAAAATCCAACAATTTCTGCAGTCTATTAATAGTAGCATTAGTGAAAATAATGAAATCATCCGCAAAACATAAATGGGCAACATGAAAACCTTTCAGAGTTTTGTAGTAAAGCCCCGGGTTATGCTCAAATAAATTAGAAATACATCTAGAAAGAAAGTCAGCCGCTATAATAAATAGGCCAGGAGAGATAGGATCACCCTGCCTTAAACCATTAGAAGACTGAAAGAACCCATGTTTCGCACCATTCAGAATAATGGAAAAATGAACATTTTCGATACAAGTTTTAATAAGATGTATAAAACAAGAGTTAAAACCGAAAAGATCAAGCATGTAGTAAATGAACTCCCAATTAATATTATTATAAGCTTTGGTGATATCAAGTTTCAAAATAATATTTCCCCCTCTAGTCTTAACATCCAAATCTTGAGTTAATTCATGTGCAAGAAGAATATTCTCAGTGATTGCCCTCCCTTTCACAAAACCCATTTAGTAGGGAGAAATAAATTTAGGCAACAAAATAGAAATGCGATCAGAGATAATTTTGGAAACCAACTTGTTAAAAAAAGTACACAGACTGATCGGCCGAACATCATTCCAGGTTTGAACATTATTAATTTTAGGATAAGAACTAAAGAGGTAGAAGAAAAATATTTGGGGAAAGGATTGCCCTTAAAAAGATCCAACACAGCAGAATAAATATCATCTTTAATAATATGCCAACACTTCTAAAAAAAGAGAGTCGTGTACCCATCAGGGCCAGCCACAGAATCAGAATTCAAGGAGTCAAGCTTGCTTTTCACCTCCTCAAAGGAAGGAGGAGCACCGAGAAATAAATTATCCTCAGTAGAAATAATCTTTGGAATAAAAGAAGCATCAGATGGAACCAAATAAATAAAATCTTTATTAAAAAGACCATTAAAGTAATGAACAACTAAAGAGGAAATCTCACCCGGATCATTCGCATAAGAGCCATCCCCTCTTTGAATGTTCTTAATACTATTCTTTATCTTGTTCCTCTTAGTTAAAGCGTGAAAATACTTAGTATTATTGTCCCCCTCCACAAGATGCCTAGCAGCAGCCTTCTGCTTCCAATACATCTCTTCTTGAACTTGAAGAGTAACAAGATCATTCTTAGATTGCTGAAGCTTAGACAAAAGTGTATCAGAAGGGTCATTCTTCCAAGCAACTTCATTAGACTGGACACAATTTTTAGCCATACGGATGTTAGTAAAAAGATTCTTAAAAACATTGTGGTTCCACCAATTTAAAGCTTGCTTTAACCATTTAAATATGAGTGATGATATACAACGATAAATGAATTCATAGTCATTTATGAATGACTAATAATATAGCATAATAATCATAAATTAATGACTAAAGTGTCATTTATGAATGACTAATAATCAATTACATGCATACCATATTTATATATCAATAAATAACTTCTTATGCATGTATAGATATTGTTGCGTCTAGGAGTATTCACGACGGTAGAGAAATATAAAGTTTAATGTTTTAACGTTGTACAAAAATCCGGCACGCAATCAGATAAGAGAGTGTGTAGCATTCATAGGAGACACCAATATTTTTATGTGGAAAACCCCTGAAAAGGGGGAAAAACCACAGGGCCTAGCCTAGTTTGAATGAATCCACTAGTATTGCACTTGATTACAAATGAGGCCCTTCCTTAGGGAAAGGTCTGGGCTTGATGTACATTATATGAAGTACATTACATGTTAGGAATACAAAGAGTCACTGTTGACGTTTTCAGTTTGTTGGAAGGACTGTAGTCGGTGGGCGACGTAAGTCAGGAGGATCGTAGTTGGTTGGCGACGGAGGTCGGAAGGACTGTAGTCGGTGGGCGACGTAAGTTAGAAGGACCGTACTTAGTTGGCGATGGAGGTCGGAAGGACTATATTAGGTAGAATCCAACAATGGACGGAAATTCAGCATCAGATATATGTCTAGTGAAAATCTGACATCAGGTAGGAGTCTGGTGTCGAGTAGAAACTTGGCAATGAGCGGAGGTCTAACATCGGGTAGAAGTCCAACGTCAGTTGGCGACCGAGGAGAACTGCGGCGTTAGATGGTATTCGGGCAGAACTCCGGCGCCACTTGGAGTTCGGGCGAAATTCTGGCGCCACTTGGACATCGGGCGGAATTCCGTCTTCACTTAGAGTCGGGCGAAATTATGACGTCGTTCAGACAGAATTTCGACGGCGGTGGTCGAGGAGGAGTTCTTCTCTCATAATCTTCCTCTCTTCTCTTCTCTTCTCCTTCTTCTCTTCTCCTTCTTCTCTTCTTCCTCTTGCTTGGATCCCCCCTCAAGAGAAATTAGGGATCTATTTATAGATTTTTTGGAGTGGCATGGTCCGGAAATAGATGAGAGATCAGGGGCAAATATGGAGTGGTTTGAAAGAACGGTCGATATTGAATCCTTCGATCATGGACCGTTTGTCAGGCATTTGAAAGTCTTAATGACTTCAAAATTTCGCAATCTTTGGCTCGTTGGATTCATCTCGTCAACCTGCTCGATTTGACTATTAGCTCGTCAAGTTTGGAGACTGTCTGGTAACTCAAATTGTGGTACAAACTTTCCAATAATGCTTCGGGTCCTTGATTTGGAATCATTGGGCTCGGATTGAGATGAATTTGGTGTCGTTGGGTGGGTTCGTATTTCTGAGAAGCTCAGTTTGACTGTAAGTTTATTGAAATCAAAGTTCAAGTGATCCCGAATTTAATTTTTGAAGCATCAGGCATGATTTTGCCTTGAGATTCGTGCCCGATCAAGATAATTTTTTGATGACATATTAGTTGCCGCCCTATTTTTTGACGTCAAAGCTCTAGGAGTCTGAAAATATATGTGTCAACAATTTACATTGGCCAATTCAAAAAAAAATTGCATTTTAAGAATTTAATGTTTCCTCAAACTTGATCATAGAGGTCTTGTTGAGCTTCGAAATTGTCAAAATTGAGTCCAGAACATCAAAAAACATATCCTGGGACTCTAAAAACACTCGATTTGGACTGTCCGAGCCTAAAATCGGGCCCGGAAAAGCATAGGCGGCCAAACTTGCTGTCCGGCCGGTTGGCTGCCTCCCGCATCCACCACCGATAGCGACACGCGCACCCCGCGTGAAGAGCTGTGACCCGCTTTGTTCCGCTACTAGGGGGCCGACGGTTAGCATTAAATTTTTTTGTGGGGCCCACAAAAATTTAAAAAAATTCCAAAAACTTCAAAAAAAAAAAAAAATTTGAAAATTTTTGAAAATCTTGAAACTTCTAGAAACTTCCCTCTTCCTCTAGAAAATGCTATAAATAGGCCCTTATGGCCAGGGGGAAACTTGCACATTCTTCTTTTCTCCTTCTGGCTTTCTGACAGTTTAGGCTTTTCGCTATTTTTTAGTAGGTGAATTTCCCTACTTGACTCAACACCCCTCCTCTTGTATAAAAGTTGGTGATTTCACATCTTTTTCCTTCTTTTCCCCCATTTTTCCTCTTGCTCTAGAGGTTTTCCACTGTTTTCGTTGTTGACTTTCCCTACTTAAATCGGCACCCCTCTTTAGTGTAGAAGAAATTTTTTCTCCTTCAAATATCTTCTTCTCTATCAATCTTCTTACAGTCGAGGCATTCTGTTATTTTTTGTAGGTAACTTTCCCTACTAAAATTGGTGCCCCATCTCTTGTGCAGAAGTTAGACATTTTGTAGTCGTTTCTTTTATTTCTCTTTCTCTTCCCGCGTTCTAATTTTCTTACAGATGAGACATTCCCCTATTTTGATAGGTGGCATCCCCTACTCAAATTCAGGGCCTCTCTCCTTGTGTAGAAGTTAGGATTTTTGCAACTTTTTATTCTTCTATTGTGAACTTCTTCTTACATTGGAGGCACTTCACTATTGGAGATAGGCGGCATTTCCTTATCAAGCTACAGTGCCCCTCTCTTATGTAGAAGGAGATTTTTTCCTTCTTATTCTTCTCTTGCAAACTTCTTCTTACATTGGAGGCATTCCATTATTGGAGATAGGCGGCATTCCCCTATCAAGCTTCAGTGCCCCTCTCTTGTGTAGAAGGAGTCACAATGAGAGGCTATCTTCTTAATAGACAACCCTTGGTAGAAGAAGATCAATTACTTCTTTTATGCGAGGGTGATTTGAGAAGATCTGATGATAATGATGTCCTAGAGGAGAACCATAAGTGATGAGTAGACGGTGAGAATTTCAACATCATTTGAGTGGAAGTTTGTCGGCAATGGATGATCAAGAAAAAGTTTGTTGGTAGTCAATGACCGAGTGGAGAGTTGAAGGAGAGAGTTCGAAGGTGCGCTGCAAGTAGTAGCCAAGCAACAATTCGATGATGGTTTAAGTAAAGGATCACCGCCAAATATCAGACGAAGGGCCGATGATCGTGGATGTCCAGTGCCATTTTGCTAAGGCAATATTCATCCATATTGACATGTGCAGACATCATATATTTCTTTCTTTAAAGAAGATGTTGTACGAGATGCTTTAATTTGCAGTAGAGAAGAAGTCATTTAAATCCACTAAGGATATTTGACTATTTTGAAATTGCTTGTTGCTTGATGATTGTAACTTGTATGGTTGATGCCAATGTAATTTTTATTTCAACTTCTAGTGAGAAAAAAAAAATGTACACATGAATATGTATCTATGTAACTCTATTGATACTAAATAAGAAGTTGAGAACTTATCCTGTGGAGCAAGCTAAATTGTGATTGCATCTTTAAGGTATATTTTGATATATTACATAATACACTTTTTCGAGGCTTTTTAGCCTGCTAAGAATCTTCATATGAGTGATAATTTTATCAATCACTTTCTTTCATGGAATCTTTATAGAAAGAATATTGTTCACTCAAAGCACTACTTGATCTTTATGAAAGAGGTTGATAGAATCCACCAATGATGTATGATCTATCTAACATTATATGCCAAAGTTCTGCTCGTTGACATTAACCTATATGGAAGAGGTTGAAAGAATCCATCAAGCATGTGAGACCTATCCAAGGTTGTATGTCAGAGCACTGTTCGATGACGTTAACCTGTGTGGAAGAGGTTGAAAGAATTCACGAAGGATGTAAGACCTATCCAAAGTTGAATGTCGGAGCCTTTGCTCGACGACGTTAACCTGTGTGGAAAAGGTCAAGAGAATTCACCAAGGATGTGAGTCCTATCCGAGGTTGTATGTCGGAACCCTTGCTCGATGACGTTAACCTATACGAAAGAGGTCGAGAGAATCCACCAAGGATGTAAGACCTATCCAAGATTGTATGTCGGATCATTTACTCGATAATGTTAACCTGTATGGAAGAGATTGAGAGAATCCATCAAGGATGTAAGACCTATTCGAGGATGTATGTCGGAGCCTTTGCTCGACGATGTTAACCTATGTGTAAGAGGTCGAGAGAATCCACCAATGATGTGAGACCTATCCGAGGTTATATATTAGAGCCCTTGCTCGACGACGTTAACCAGTATGCAAGAGATCGAGAGAATACACCAAGGATGTAAGACCTATCCGAGATTATATGTCGGTGCCTTTGCTCGACGACGTTAACCTGTATGGAAGAGGTCAAGTGAATCCACCAAGGATGTGAGACCTATCCAAGGTTGTATGTCAGAGCCTTTTCTCGATGATGTTAACCTATATGAAAGAGGTCGAGAGAATCCACCAATGATGTGAGACCTTTCCGAGGTTGTATGTCAGAGCCTTTGCTCGACGATGTTAACTTGTGTGAAAGAGGTTAAATTAGATCCACCTGGGATCGATTTTGCCTTGATTAGGAGGGGGAGAACATCACGTGTATCCTGAATCAAAGGTGAAGAATGATATATCTTTAGATCGTTACTACCTTTTTGAGGTCGAGATTAAGACCTTGCTGAAGGTGTAGAAGTCTAACGGGGGATTGTATGTGGCTTGAAATTTATCGAAAGCATCCTTACATTTTTCGGGAGTTTTGTTATATACCATTTTTGTTTTGAAAATCTCGGAGGGATCTTCTTGACAAAAATTGTAGTCAAGGTTGCCCCCTAGTTTGGATCTGATTTCCATGAAATTGATACATCAATAGCAGCTGAATAATCTTCTGAGGTTGGAGACAAAATTCACCCCCCCCCCCCCAAGTCAGAAACTACATTCCCATAGACGACACCAAACTGTTGCGTCCAGGAGTATTCGTGGGGATAAAGAAATATAAAGTTTAACATCTTAGCATTGTACAAAAATCTGGCACGCAATCAGATAAGAGAGTGTATAGCATTTACAGGAGACACCAATATTTTTACGTGGAAAACCCCTGAAAATGGGGAAAAACCATGGGGTCTAGCCCAGTTTGAATGAATCCACTAGTATTGCAGTTGATTACAAATAAGGCCCTTCCTTAGGGGAAGGTCTGAGCTTGATGTACATTATATGAAGTACATTACATGTTGGGAATACAAAGAGTCGTTGTTGACGTATTTGCTTTGTTGGAAGGACTGTAGTCAGTAGGCGACGTAAGTAAGGAGGACCGTAGTCGGCTGGCGACGGAGGTCGGAAGGACTGTAGTTGGTGGGCGACGTAAGTTAGAAGGACCATAGTCGATTGGCGACGGAGGTCGGAAGGATTGTGTTAGGTAGAATCCAGCAATGGATGGAAATCTAGCATCAGATATATGTCTAGCAAAAATTTGACATCTGGTAGGAGTCTGGTCTCGAGTAGAAACTTGGCGACGAGCGAAGGTCCGACGTTGGGTAGAAGTCCAACGTCATTTCGCGACCGAGGAGAACTACGTCATTAGATGGTATTCGGGCAGAACTCCGGGGTCACTTGGAGTTCGGGTGAAACCCCGGCGTCACTTGGAGGTCGGGCGAAATTTTGGCTCAACTTGGACGTCGAGCGGAATTCCGTCATCACTTGGAGGTCGGGCGGAGTTCTAGCCTCGTTCAGACAGAATTCCGGTGGCGGTGGTCGAGGAGTTCTTCCCTCCTAATCACCATGCACTTGCTTGGATCCCCCCTCAGGAGAAATGAGGGGTATATTTATAGATTTTCTAGAGTGGCATGGCCATAAATAGACGAGATATGAGGGGCAAATATGGAGTGGTTTGGATGAACGGCCGATAATGAATCCTTTGATCATGGACCATTTATCAGGCATTTCAAGGTCTTAATGACTTTGAAATTTAACGATATTGGGCTCGTTGAATTCGTTTCGTCGAGCCGCTCGATTCGACTATAAGCTTGTCAAGTTTGGAGACTGTTTGGTAACTCAAATTGTGGTACGAACTTTCCAAAAGTGCTTCGGGTCCTTGATTTGGACTAATTGGGGCACGAATTGAGTTGAATTTGGTGTCGTTGGGTTCGTATTTCTGAGACGCTCAGTTTGACTGGAAGTTTGCTAAAAACAGAGTTCAAGTGATACCAGATTTAATTTTTGAAGCTTCCGGCTTGATTTTGCCTCGAGATTCATGCCCGATCAAGATAATTTTCCGATGACATATCAGATATAGCATACATGTAAATGATTATTTTTCAACTGAACATATGATTATTAGTTTGTATAAAATTTTCTGCTAAACTGCATAATAATGACTATTAAATGGTTTTAATATTTAAAAGTCATATATATATATATATATATATATATATATATATATATATATATTTGTCTTGGTATTCCGAAATAAAAAAGGTGAGCACCAATACACCAGAAATCTTTTTTTTTTCTTTTTTGTAGTCTCATCTATTCAGCTAGCCATTATAAAAAAATGGATTTATTAGTCTATATATTTTTTATGCATACATGCATATATATTATAAAATGATCTCTTATTTATCTTCATTTATGACATTTATTAATTTTTTTTTATCTTTAGATCCTATATTCTTTTTTTTTTTTGTTGATTTTTTTAATGTAGCATGTTGAGCATTCGTAAGCTATTGATTCTTTTAAGGACTTGTACTCAATTTTTTAATATTAATGCGTAGGCCTTTTCCAGATTTCCCCTTTTGATATATCATAAAATAATTATTGTTTTATATTTTTTAATAATCTTAGAATTTTTATTTTTCTATCACTATGTCTATCTGTTGTTAGGGACTATGATAGGAACAATATGTAATGTATAATTTTTTTTTGGATAAATAAAAAAAGAAACTTTTGTAGATGAGTAAATTAATATATAATGCAAAATTAGAAGCTCTAGTGTCTGTTATCTAAAAAAAAAAATAAATAATTCTCCAAATAAAAGATCTTAGTATGTTTTATTCCACCTTTAATCTATCACCATCTAACACGGTGTAATATATATATGTGCATCATATTCGGTTGGGTTATTACAATGAAGTTGAGCATTGAGTTTTTTTAAATATTAATTTCTTCACTAATCCATTCCCTCCCCACACTCTTTGTTGACTTGCCGAGGAGGGAGAGAAGAGGGGGAAGGGATTTTAGGATTTTTCATCCATTGCTTTTGTTACAAAAAATTTTCTTATCATTGTAAGAACTTATACCTTACCTCTATTTTAAAAGATTTTTATGAAATTACTTTTCATACCTAAATAACTATTTATTGCATTTTATTCTAATTTAGTGAACTTCCAATGCAAAACTTTTGATATGTTGTAGTAATAATTAATTTCATCATTTTGAAGGATATTTTTATATTTTTAATGGTTAAAATAATATATATTACATTTCATATGTTTTGACTATGAATAAGATACATAGTGATTTTTAGCATCTTTGATACAAGCATCAATTTTGAATTCTACAATGAGTATACTGATGATCCAAGCATTTTGAATGAATATATATAAATGAATAATTGGTATGTTATAAATTAAATGTATAATTTTATACTGTGTGTAAATATATAATGTTAATTAGTAAGAGAGGCTGGTTAAAAATTGATTCTACTCGATAAAGGAGGGTGGGCCAACATGCTTTCTTAAAGTAATATTTTTGGTGATATACTCAATTAAGAGTGGGGGTTTGTTGACCTCTAAGTATTACCCAACAGAAAAAAAAAAAAATTAATCAAAATACCTGCAGTCTACCGGTTACCCCCACCCACAAATCCCTCTGAAATCGTTGCCGTTTGCGTCATTTCCCAGAACTCCTCCGTAGCTCCATCCTCTTCATTATATACACGAGCGAATGAAGCCTTCAGGTCGTTATTCCAGTTCGCAAGCTTCTTCCAACCTCCTCCCTCATTCGCAAACCCTAGCCTCCGAAGCCACGACCTATCTCCTTCTCTACCTTCCGTCGCCTCTTCCCGTCGGGCCTGATCCCGATCTCAGAGAGAGAGAGAGAGAGAGAGAGAGAGAGAGAGAGAGAGAGAGAGAGAGAGAGAGAGAGAGAGAGAGAAGAGCTCCTAACCTCCATCCCGTCCGACCTTCGCCCTAGCTCCGAACTCGCTATACGGATCTCCTTAAGATCGATTCCTTGATCAACACAAAGCCAGCCCGCCTCCCTCTCATAGCCGAACTCTAGTATTGCCCTCTCTTCTCTACCCTTACCCAAACCCTTAGTGATTAGGTATTCATATGATTTGATTGTTCTTTTGCTTTATTTTACTATCACTTATAATTATTATTTAATAATTTTTAGTAATATCTTTAGTATTAGAATTAATATCTTTATTATTATTATTATTATTATTATTATTATTATTATTATTATTATTATTATTATTATTATTATTATTATCATTATTTTTAAGTATAATTAATTTGTTAAATAATTATAATTAGTTATAAATTAATTATAATATTTATAATTTGTTTATATTAATTATAATTAATCATAATTAATTATTATCATTATTAATTAAATATGATTAATTATTATTAAGCATAATTAATTATTCTAATCAAAATTAATTAATTATAATTATAATTATTTATTATGAATTAATTATAATTTATATATGGTTAGTTGATATTAATTATAATTAATCTTTATTAATTATAATTAATGATAATTAATTATTATTAATAATAATTAATTTTTTTAATTATAATTAATCCAAAAAAAGATTCTTTTCTCGTGGCTTCCAACGGGCCAGCAAACCCCCTACGTGCTCATATAGTGTTGGAGGGAAACCGGCGAAGCGGTTGCAGCGACTTAAGAATCCTTCTTCAAAGCTAGCAACGAGCCGGCAAACCCATTACGTGCTCACGTAGCATTGTAGGGACAAAAATCGGTGCGCCACTTGCGGCGAAGGGGATAAAAAAATATTTTTTTTAATAAGTACCCCCGAACGCTCATGTAGTGCAGAGGGGGAAAATCTATATTTTTTAACTTGTGCTCCAAACCCTTAAACGCTCACGTAGCAGGCTGGGATTTTTTAATAAATAATTTGCAGCCGCGGAGTCATTTTGACACCTACCTGAAGCACTCACATAGCGTCGAGGGGAAGGTTACCTCTTGGTTTTACCGCTAAACGGGGGAGATGCCCGGTGGCTACCTAAATTTTCACTGAAATACTGAACTTGGATAGAATTTGGACAAATTAAAATAGAAGACTCAGACTTGTATTTTGGACACAAAATGAACTATAAAAATGTGAACCTAAGTAAAATGAAATTGAAAGCAAGTTTGGACTTGCAAGGACTACGTGGAACGTATAACTTGAGCTTGCAACTTGAACTCAAGCAACGATCTGAATTTGAACTTGAACTTGCAACCAAATTTGTGGACATTTGAACTACAAAGAACTCGATTTGAAGTTGGACTTGGATCGAACTTGCACATTGAATTTGAGATGGAATAAGAAACAGTGAACTGAACTAGAATTTGAAAATCAAATGGAAAATATGGAATGAAATTCAATGCATAAAATGAGATTTATAATTTTTGGCGAAACAACAACTTTAATCATGCAAGTAATGATCAATTGAAGAATGTAATGGCATGCTTGTAATTTGCTATACAAGACTTCCAATTGATATTAAGAGATTATTAATTCAATTGGGAGGCGAATGTCATTGAACAAACTTATCACACATGACTTAAATCATCTTCATATGGTAGCAAAGGATTTGTCACATTCAACATGGTTCATCTATGAGCTGGAATCAAATAAGCAATGACAATCCTAATTACTCAATTAAGCATCAATGGATGATGTATAGTTGAATCAAAGTATACTTCAGAGGGGAATGTCGGCAAGGAAAGATAGCATGAAGTTTTTCTGTAGTACATAAAGCCTTCAGTGCACTCAAACAGACATCGACGAATGAATAAACTTATGATACAACTTGCTTGCAAGAAAAGACTAAATAGAAGAAATAATTACAATCAGTCATGACATTTGTATCAATCATATGGAAGAGATAGTGTTCCAATAGCATAGCCCACTGAAAGAAGCCACGAAGAACATGATTGGCACTAATTAGCTTGTAGCTGATGTTGGCTAGTTCATGACTAATAAAGATTAGTATAATGAAAGTTCAATAACATGCTCATAGTCAGTGATGATAGATGCATGCAATAAAAGTGGTCATTCCCCAATGTGGATGCAACAATCTATCTACAAATAAAGGCGAAAGATACATAGCAAATGCAAATACCTACGATCCCTTACAATATATCCGCTATATGCAGCATATGTCATTTGTGGACAAATACGAAAGGGACTACAATGAACACAAGCTTCTGTAAATCATCATAGGAGACCTGCTTTATGCACTATATGCTAAAGGACTACAACAAATGCTAGTTCCTACGAGTCATTGTATGAAACTTGTTGTATACATAGTAAATCATATGCAAGCAAATATGAAACAATGATAATGAATACAAGCATCTGCAATCAAGCATCGCACATAGAGCTAAATGCCTAGTCAAAAATATCACTAGGATCCATTCTCAAACAATCTTCTACCAGTAAGGATGTGGTACGTGTCCTCTAACCGGCGGTTTTGCCCCAAATGGCACCGCAGGATAAACGGTTATGACCCGGGGCCCTCTGAACCGAGTGGTTTTGCTGCCAAATGGCACCACAAAATACCGATTATGTCCAAAGTCGATATGTACCAAAAAGGCATCAAATCCTTGAGATATGAATCAATAGGATATAATCGATAGGGCACAAAGCCCTCTGTTAGCTGTGGTGGATTCAAATTTGTCCCCTTGGGCAAATATTCAACCCAGGTCTATAAGGTACCCTTGGACGAAGCAACCCATGGTTGCCTATAAGGATCCATCTATCAGGTTGGGTCGCTACCTCCTCTGACTAAGTAGACCAGGGACCACGATGGCCCGGGATGATGAAACCATGGGATCTTGATCGGGTCTATCATCCATTCCCCCATCATTCGCTTTAAGTACAAGATGGTGAAATTTCCATTTTAAATATCAAGTCTTCTAACCCTTCAAACTTCCAATACCCAATCTCCTATTTTCAACCCATGCTGCTACTATATGCCATATACTATGTATCTCTACTTATCTGATCAACGACTAGCCTTAATCAAAAGTTCTCTCTCGTGATCGAGAGGGATAATTAACTATAGGGGCTTGCGCCTATAGGAAATCAGAACTCACAAAATGAGGGTGAAATATCTGGGTAATGTCTTATCTACAAACCCGTCTGCCTTCCAAAATTTACCCTAGAACTAAATTTTGTTAAAACTCCCTCGCCAAAAAGAAAAAGCAAACAAGTAGCGAGCAGAGGCTGGGGCTGAATTTTCGGAGCCAACATATTTCTAGCGACTCTGCTGGGGATTGGTTTCTCTTTCCATTTTGGCTAGTCGTTTCAAAGCTATAGTAGTAGCAAAAATTAATTTGAGCTTAAAACTTAGAACTCTTTCAAAATGATCTTTCAAAGAATTAGATATTTGAATATTCTAAAGAATGACCGTTCAAATAAATTTATTAAAATTATGCATTTAACAGTACTTTAAATTTGTATTATATGATTTGCTTGCTAGTGTTATTTGCTTTTATTTTTTGTTCTATATATGTCTCTTCACTTTGAAAGTGTGGGGTGATGTATCAGATTCTGATTACTAATCCTTACTTTTCATTCGTGTAGATGGATCTACAGAACTCCCTGATGATCGTCCAACTGGGATGAGGAGCCAGGGTTCAGCTGGCCAATGCTATTATTGAGATCAAAAATACTAGAGCTTTCATCCAGTTTAGTAGCATTGATTTCCCTATGGTTGTTGCAAGGAGTACTTCCATTCCTACGAATGGCGGGAATACTGAGAGGTCTACCAAGAGACTCAATGCTGATAAAGTTCCCATCCGTTGTGTGCACCTGCCGACACAACGACCTATTATTGAAAATCCTCGTGAGAGAGTTCTGTATTCAAGAGGCTATCACAACCTGAGGCCCTGACCACTATAAGAATTGTGAATGGTGGAAGAGTCTCTATGGTGACAGTAAACACCACACCCTTGTCAACTGGGTTATGTGCACCTGGTAAATATGATGCTGAAGCCTCCTCATCTAGAGGGAGGCCTATAAGGAGGCAGAGAAGGAAGATGAATGCTAAACTTCGATCTCAGCAGCAACTAGTTTTGGTCTACCCATTAGACCTACCTGCCTAGGAGCCTAAAGCTAACGTTCCTACCTGGAATAAGTTTTCTGATTTAAAGTGGGTCAAAAGAAATAGCTCTACTGTGGAGCTAAAGAAATCCTTATGGGAGCAATGATGTGAGGTCCCAGCCCCTCCAAAGAAAAATGAACCTGAGACCTTATCAGTCTCGGTGTATCGAGTGCTGAAGACTGTAAAGGAGAATGGAATGAAAAAGAAGAAGTTTCAGAAGCCACTGGTCATCGAGGCTAGGAGAACCCCATTAATAGAATGCCAATCCTTTGTGGTAGAAAGAAGAGAATGAAAGAAAACTCAACTTGGTGAACATCGGGGCGTGACACATGAACCATATGTTAAGGGATCCACAGCCAAAAGGTCCCAGTGGAAAGGAAAGCAAATCTGGAGGCTAAGGCCTCGTAGAGAAGAAAGAAAAGAAAGAAGAATTGATCTGGGCGTGACATCCGGTAAGGCTTCCTGGAGATTCGCCACCATCTACAAGAACGTCAAAAATGGGTCCCAAAAAGGATCCATAATGACACTCCTTCCGACGGTCGACACCTTGGAGAATTCCCTAGGGAATCCCATAGCCCTCCATCCCCTCCAAAGGAAGAGACTAATATTGACCGCAGTCCACTGGTTGAAGAAGTCTCCTTGCCTAACCAAGAACTGGAGATCCAGTGGTGTCGTCGCTCGGAGATCCAAGTACTATAAGAAAATATAGAAGGAGAATAAAATATAGAAGGAGAAGAATATCTTGAAGGGGTAGAAAATATTGAGAAATATATGGAAGAAAACTTAGAAGAAGAATTGGAAGAAATAAATAATGCCTTAGAAATGGAAGTAGTCTATATGGTGACACATATAAACATCGATGGTGGCGCTGATTATCATGATGATGAAGATGACGATCGTTGGCAATTGCCACCTAGACAAGTACACTAGTGTCGTTGTAGGGATGGGTCTGCCACTAGTAGAAGTGGCCATTCCCAAGAAGAAGAAGAAGTGGAAGAAGTAGAGGAGAATCCCCTTGATGATGAAAATTTCACACTCGCCGACATGAGAAGGCAGATGAGGTAGCAATTGAGAGCCAAAGAAAGGGAAATCTCCCAATTCAATGATAAGATGACTGAGATGATGGCTTAGATGGGGGTAATGATGTAGATGATGTAGATAACTGCCGTTGTTGGTGCCATACCCAATCCTCCTATCGATCCTCCAAACTTTCAAATGCCTCAAGTCTCGGGAGTATGAGGTATTCCTGAAGGTGGTCAAGAGGCTGATAATGTCATCCGCCATCCCACCCCACAAAATGTTGCAAGTACTTCTGAACCCGTGACTTCTATATAGTTAGAAGGAATAATCATAGAAAAGATCAGAGCTATTATAACCGTTGATCAAGCAAAAAAGTTGGTGGGCAAAGGTCGTTCGTATCCTACTGAATATGACCAAGTGCTGTATCCGAAAGGATATTCTATACTAAAGTTCAATACTTTCAATGGCAATAACAATCCCAGACAACATCTAACACAGTTTAAAGCCACATGCGGGAACACAGGAGGCAATGACGCCCCATTCTTTCAATAATTCGTCAGTAGTTTGAAAGCAACTGCCTTCGAATGGTACGCTGAACTGCCAAACGATTTGAAAACCTTTATAGAATTAGAATCTATGTTCATGAAGAGGTTTGCTAGTGCAACAGAGAAGATAACGACCATTGACATTGGATAAAAGAAAAAGGGAAGAATCAGTTACAAAATACATCACTCGCTAGCGCAACCTGAGCATGAAATGTGAGCAACAGCTCAAAGAAGACCATGCCATACAATTATTAATGGGCAACATTGATGACAAGATGTAATCCTTTTTATGCATGGCTACAATCAACACATTTCAAAACTTGTTAGACAGAGTGGCCAAGTTTGAAAAACCAAACTTATCTAGCTTAGAAAAACACTCTTATAAGCCCAAAAAGGCTAAGGCCCTAGGTCCTAGAAGGGGTGAGGTCGACTCTACATTTTTCTCATGAACCAATAAAGAAAAATAGGTGGTTTATAACATAAATAAGGGCAAGCAGCCAATGCAGTTTAAAGAAAAGCCTAAGCAGGCCTACAACCCTCACCCCTAGCCGAAGCTGATACTTGGGGGCAACGATAAGCCACAAACTTATCATGGTGGAGGAGAACGCCTGAGGCAGGCAATATGAACTGGTGATAGAACGTTTCAATCCCTCAAAGATAAAATGAATAAAAAATATTCATTCAAGAGGTAGATTGTCGCCAAATTATTTCGATAAGTATTAAAAGCGGGTTTAGAACTGCCTGAATGCAAGAGGTCCGAAGAGTTGAAGCACACTGGTGACCTAAATTATTACCCATATCATTGGGTACTCAGCTATCCTATTGAAGATTGCAACATCTTCAAGGATTGGCTTGAAAGAAAATATCAAAAAGGGAAACTCACATTATCCGATAATGTGCTGTCTCACCCTAGAAAAGAATCAACTTTGGTAGTTACAAATTCCTCCATACCCCTGGTTGAAGAAAGAAGAAAAAAAAGAAGCCAGTTCAAGAAGAGCAATGAAAGACTATGATCTCCAAGAAGACTGTGAAAATGTTAAAGCAGCTTGAAGGAGCTTCAGGGGTGAAGTGGAGATCTCCTATGGAGCCAGTGTTAAATTTGAAAGCATTGCCTATGACATGAGCTTCTACTTCTAAACAATTATCCAACTAAGCTGGCACTTCGAAGCTTGGAAAGGTCAAGTCATCCAAGAAGAAGACCAAGCTGAAGAAGCCCAAGGAGAAAAAGACTGCAATCCAAAGGGTTATCGATAGTTTGGATAAGTACTACCAGACTGTGAGGTGACCTATCAAGTCCACTGACTTCATGGTAGAGCTTAAAATTGATGAAGCCAAAGAAGATGATGAGAATTATCTTCCAACAGAAGTATGTCGGGTCATCTCGGTGGCGCCGAGTACCTTGACAAAAGAAGAATACACTGAAGAAGTATCCTCTGAATCCTGTATGATGGTGTTGCCAATGGATTATAGTTCGGAGGAGGACTTGCATTTTCCAGAGAAAGATGAATCAGACCCTGGCATAACATCACAATTGAGACATATAAACCTCTGTGGTGAATCTGAATCAACAGATGAATCCCTAGACGCAACAATGACTGACTCTGAAAAAAATGCTCCATTAAATGACTTTGAACTGGAGGAAATTGCTCAAGTGCAATTAAGAAGCGATAAGATACTATAACCTTCACTGAAGAAAGGGATGTCCAATAAAGATAAGGAGAAAGATATAGTTATCAATGTTGATATTATTCCTAAAGATCCCAAGAAAAAGAACACTTCAATCAATGGGATAGATTATAATATCTTATCCCATTTGAGAAAAATCCCAGCATAACTTAGCATATACGATGCCTTAGAAATTTCTAAAAACCTTCGGGAGACTCTGATTCAGGCTCTCAAAGATCCGAAGGATACAAGGCGTATTTTATTGAACGTAATTTGACTAAGATTCTATAGGCTCGTAATGAGCCATTCATCACCTTCTCGGAAGAAAAAATGATGCTTGGGATTGTAGATAATCGTCCTCTATATGTTACTGTAGAGAGCGATAAGCTGATCATCAGTCGAATCTTGATTGATCCCAAATCCTCTATAAATCTGATAAGCTTAAAAGAACTGAGATCTCTCTGCCTTGATGTGGAACACCTCGGACCAGATAAGCTGATGGTGCTTGGTTTCAACGAAAAAGGGCAGAAAACCCTTGGATCATTTATGCTCCCTCTTATATTTGGAGAGCTCTACACGGAAGCTATATTCCATGTGATTGATGCACATACTTCATTCAAGGCGCTACTAGGCCATCCTTGGTTACGTGAATATGGTGTTGTCCCATCAACATTACACTAGTTTATGAAATATCTCAGATATAGAGAAGAATTTAGGATCTCTGGTGATATTCAGCCCTTTAGAGTTTATGAAGCAACAGTTTATGAAGATGCACGGTACTTCATGTCAAATAAGCAAAAGTCTTCAAGTTCTCTCGATGCTAGAGCATTAAAATCAAAGGCTGTAAAGCAACCTGAATGGGAAGGTGAGAAGAAGAAATTAGGGAGAAAGAAGGTAGCGCCGACTCTTCCCAAAGCACCGATCATTCCCAAAAAAAGAAATATGTACCTCATCTTGGGAGTGACATGGATGAAGATGATGTTACTACTGCCCAATCTCGAAGAGTATGCTAGTCAACAGACGAATTGAGTAGGGATGTTGAATATTTAAATGATGTTTGTGACTATGACTCTATCTACATGAATATGGTGTAGAATGTGTTCTCCAAAAGAATTGATAGCCTATTAATTTCAGATAGCATACTCATAGTCACGCATGTTCCCTTGCAACATTTCAAAGAAATCATTTCTCGTGAGGTGTATAAAGTTGAAGAACTCGCCACCCTCTATCTGCCTCCCCTTAAAATGGGACTGTGCTAGGGAATGTATTATATTCCACAGGAATACATTAAGAAGAGAATCATGATTAGGATTGCATGCTCCTCAACTCGAAAGAGTTACTTCTTACGAGGCTACCTAGATACCAAAATATTTAGAGAATGTTATGAAAGAAAATCAATGTTCCTACCACCAATTGATAACTTCGTACAAGCTTGGGCCTCTGGTATAAAAGGAATCCGCATCCATTATAACGGATGCATATAGATGCATATAAGGGTATCAGATTCATCAAACAAAAATTCCTCCGGAAAGAGACTTGTCAGGTAATCACATGCATGGAAATTGAATCCGATGATAGTGGTGCTGAAGAAATTTATGAAGTTGATGATTATGATGATCAACCTGTAGAGGCTGAACCTGCACTAGAAGAGCTTGAAAATGGTGGACAGGAAGCCACTATAGATGAGCTAAAAGAAGTTAACTTGGGAACTGAGGAAGACCCTCGCCAAACATTTATTAGTTCTCTTTTACCCGAAGAACAAGTGGAAGAAATAAAAGAACTGCTCTTTGAATTCAGAGACTGCTTTGCCTGGACATATGCTGAGATGCCCAGTCTATCCTCTAATGTAGCAGTTGATAGATTAGCCATCAAACCAGATGTAACACCCGTCAAGCAAGCTCCAAGGAGAATGAGATTAGAGATTGAAGAATAGGTGATTGCTGAAATAAAGAGGCTTATAGAGGGAGGCTTCATTCAAGAAGAAAAGTATGCAGATTGGATTTCCAATATTGTCCCTATCAAGAAGAAGAATGGATAGATTCGTGTCTGCATTGACTTCCGGGACCTCAACAAGGCATGCCCAAAAGATGATTTTCCACTCCCTATATCAAAACTACTAGTGGACAAGACTTCCAAGTATGATAGGTTCTCATTTATGTATGAATCATCAGGCTATAATCAAATCAAAATGGCGCATGAATATGAAAAACACACATCATTCAGGATATCCATTAGCATTTTCTGCTACACAGTCATGTCCTTTGGCCTGAAGAATACTGGTGCCACCTATCAGTGGGTAATGACTAATATATTTAATGATTTGATACATCAGAAGGTTAAGTGTTATGTAGATGACCTTGTTGTTAAAAGCCTTGGCCGAAAAGATCACTTAAAAAATCTCAGAATTGTATTTGAAAGGATCATAAAATATGATCTAAAGATAAACTCCCTCGAATGTGCATTCGGGGTCTCCTCCGATAAACTCTTGGGGTATATTGTTCGTAATTGAGGTATAGAGATCGACCCTAACAAAATTAAACGATCACAGAAATGCCACCCCCAAAGAACCTTCAACAGCTTCGATCGCTACAAGAACAACTGGATTTCATTCGGAGATTCATATCAAAACTATCAGGCAGGTGCCAGCCATTTTCAAAGCTAATAAAGAAAGATATCTGCTTCAAATGGGATGAAGAATGTCAGAAAACATTTGATAGTATCAAGAAATACTTGTTGAATCCTCCCATTTTAGCAGCGTCAATTCAGGGGAAGCCTCTTATACTATATACGATAGCACTTGAAGAATCCATCAGAGCACTATTGGCCTAGAATAATGAAGAAGGCAAAGAAAATGTACTCTACTACATCAGTCGGAGTTTGATTAGAGCAGAAAGCCATATTTCTCCTATTGAAAAATATTATTTATCGTTGATTTTTGTAGTTCAGAAGCTCCGCCATTACATATTATCCCATAAAATTATCCTGATATCAAAGATTGATCCGCTGAAGTTCTTGATGATGAGACCAGCATTGACAGGTTGTCTAGCCAGGTGGACAATACTATTACTACAGTTTGATATCATATACATGCCATAAAAGGCAGTGATAGGACAAGCCTTGGATGATTTCCTCGCTGCACATCCTATCCCGACAGACTCTCCACTAAATCATGATTTACCCGATGAATAAATTATAAAAGTTGAGGAGAATGAAAAGCTACAATTCTTGGAGATGTACTTTGATGGAACATCATCAATTAAACTTGCCCGATCACCAAATATTATAAGAGCCCGAGACGATATCAGTCTTGTTCTCATACCACCTGAAGGAGGCATAATGAGATTTTCATTCAGTTTGATGGAACCTCTGACCAATAATGAAGCCGGGTATGATGCTCTAATAGTTGGATTGGAGATCATAATTGATGTCAAAATTCAAAATCTTCAAATCTTCGATGACTCTAAACTAGTGATAAATCTAGTCTTAGGCATTTATAAGATTTGCAAGGTTAACTTGGCACATTATCACCGGCGGTCCCTTGAGCTCCTGAAGTAGGTGCCAAATTTTAAACTAGTTCAAATATCTTGAGGATAGAATACCAAAGCAGATTGCTTGGCCAAGTTGGCAAAGGAAATGGCAAATTCTAACGAGGAGAAGCCTATATTTATTGGAGTTTACAAACGTCAGATCTTAGAGCCTGCTTTATTACAATTCCTAAGGACAGAAGTACCTGATTCCAATTAGCAAGAAATACTTCCAGTTGATTCTTAAACTCTCCATCAGATCATTATGGAAAATTATTCGAAAGGATATCATGTGGCCAAGAGACATAAAACTAGTCAAAGTTCAGAATCGTGGTGGCATTGTTTAGATATTGAAGTAAAAAATGATTAGAAGTAGCCATTCATTGACTACTTCAAAGAAAACAAACTCCAAACAGAAAAGTCTATGGCCGTACAAATCCAAAAAAGGGCGTTTCGATACGCATTTGTCATCGACACTTTATATAGACGAGCTTTTGATCAAATGTGGCTTAAGTGCATAGGGACCAAGAAAGCTGATAAAGTAGTAGTAGAAAAGCCCATGAAGGAATTTGCAGAGCACATCAGTCAGGTCCCAAGATGGATGTTAAAATCAATAGAATGGATTATTATTGGCCGACAATGGTGAGAGATTGTATTGACCACGCAAAGAGGTACCACGAATGTCAGATTCATGGTGATGTTATACATCAGCCTCCAAATCCCCTACACCCAACAGTAGCATCCTGGCTGTTCGAATGCTGGGGAATAGATATAATCGATCCAATAGACCCACCATCATCAGCGGGACACCGTTTCATTCAAGCAGTGATACATTACTTCTCAAAGTGGATAGAAGCATCTCCATTCGAAGAAGTTACATCTGAGCATGTAATCAACTTCTTCACCCATAATATTTTCTATAGATTTGGTGTGCCACGCCGCATAATATCAGACAATGGTACTGTGTTCAAAAGTACAAAAATTTATAAATTCATTGATAGGCACAAAATCGATTGGCGATATTCATCCATATACAATCCAAGGGCAAATGGATTGGCAGAAGCCTTCAACAAGATGTTGGTAAAATTATTGAAGAAGATCCTCACCAAGAACAAAAGAGAATGGCATACAAAAATGACAGAAGCACTGTGGGCATATCGTACAACATACAAGATGCCAACTAAAGACACTCCTTATTCATTGGTATTCGGTGTTGAAGTTGTATTACCATTGGAGATTGAACTACCGTCACTTTGGGTAGCAATCCAGAATGATCTTACCTAAGAACAAAATGCTTGTTTAAGAATGGAAGAGCTTGATGCACTTGATGAGATCAGATTGCAAGCTCAACAAAACCTCGAGATCTACCTAGGAAGAATGGCAAAATCCTTTGATCGGATGGTACGCCCTCGGACATTTTAAAAAGGAGAATTGGTCCTAGTGCTGAGAAAATCAATCTTCCCACATCAAAGAATCAGTGACAAATTTGAATCCAACTGGAAAGGCCCTTCGTCATCAAGAAGGTTTACTAAAGAGGAGCATATCAGTTGATCAATATGGACAGATGTAGGCTTATGCCGCCTATCAACAGCCGACATTTAAATAAGTTTCATGTATAAATATTCTATGTCTAATATACTTTACAATGATCAAAATTTTATGTGTATTGTTATCAGTGCATACTTACATTTATATTTTAAAATTCTCTTATGTAGCAAGAATGCATTTAAAAATCCCCCATCAGACTATGGGAATTTTAAATATTTTTTCAAGTCGATATCACACCACGTGCCGAGATCCCTGAATAAATATTTAAAATCTCAAAAATACAAAGCCTATCCAAAATGTCCCTACGAGACAGGGGGCATTTTAAATATTCATTTGGGTCGACATCGTGCTATATGCCGAGATCCCCAAATAAATATTTAAAATCTTAAAATTTAAATTTATTCTATTATGAAATGTCCTTATGAGACAGGGGCATTTTAAATATTTATTTGGGTCGACATCGCATTGCGTGCCGAGATCCCAGAATAAATATTTAAAATTATCTATACAAATATTCTTTTGTGCTAAAGAATACAACATACTTATTTTCCAAAGTATATGTAGGTGATCTTTCAAAAGTTCAAGATACCATCTTCTCCAACGTACCAAGATTCAAAAGTAAAGGAAGATACTTTTGTGGTTACACTAACAAATTGAGCCAGAAAAACTTGAAGTCTTTCGACAGCCTGAAACTTAAGGTTTGAATAGGTGTAAAATGTTGGATCTAACACGCCCAAATATGGCCAGATCGCTGGCAGCTCTGTCTACTCAACAAGCCATAAGAAAGGCCATAGTAGCGGAACCCCCACTTCATTAACCGATAGTAGGGACTGTAGGAAGCACGAAGGAAAAATTGGCTCGACAAGTTTAAGTGATCATTGTCTACCAAATTCTCCTAAAAACTTCTGAGGGAAGGAGAAATCTTGAGCAACTACCGAATGTTTGTAGGCTCCAAAATCTTCAACCATGAAGGATGACTTCATATCTGTCAACTTCAGTAAAATCAGCATTGTGAATCTCATTTCCCATAGCTCACGTCTGAAGCCAGAATGGGTGTAAGAGGTCGGATCCAACAAGCCCAAATATGATCGGATCCCTGGTAGCTCTATCAACGCAACAAGCCATAAGAAAGGCCATAGTAGAGAAATCCTCATTTCAGCAACCAGAGAACGAAGAGCTATCAAATCCTAACTCTCTCGATATGATGAACTCAAGTGATTCTGATTAAAGTTTCCTAAAGTGGTTAAGGATCGAGATACTACCTACATTCGATACTATCAACTGAATCTAGAACCTGTAAATCCTTCAATAAATCTACAAAGAATAAAGCGAGGATCGTATGAATTGTTATTCAACAAGTCCGCCAAAGCACAAAGTAAAGGATCCAAGAAAATTATCCCAAAGTTCACACAAAGCCCAAGGTTGAACTAAGAGGATTCTGTCATCAACAAGTCCATTATGCGCAGAGCTTTAGACCGATGACTTCTCGCCACCAACCTATTATAAACCAAAGGATTTATGTCACCGGCATGTACTCCTTCAACAAGCCTGCCAAAGAAAAAAGCGTAAGCCTGAAGGTGCAAAAAATCACCCGACAAGTCAGTAAAGACAAATCAGACAATTCTCCATCAATATCCATAGCACAAAGCATGGTGCAAAAGAAATTAGTATCTCAATCATCTATTGATACATCCAAGATATCTATGAAAAAAGAAAATCTTAGTGTGACATCCAAGCAAATTTTTAGAGATCCCCTAAATGAAAACCATAGTGTGACATCTAAAAAATATATCTGAAAATCCACAGGGTCAATCAGCATACAACAAATGTGGTTCACTCTAGACTCGTACCACATTTATTGGGGGGCATTTGTTGCGCTCTAAGTATTACCCAACAAAAAAAAAATCAATCAAAATACCTGTTGTCTGCTAGTTACCCCCACCCACAAATCCCGCTGAAATCAGCACCGTTTGCATCATTTCCCGGAACTCCTGCCCAAATCTTATGATCTGTAGCTCCATCCTCTTCATTAAATACCTGAGCGAACGAAGCCTTCAGGTAGTTATTCTAGTTCACAAGCTTCTTCCAACCTCCTCCCTCATTCGCAAACCCCAGCCTCCGAAGCCATGACCTATCTCCTTCTCTACCTTACGTCGCCTCTTCTTGTCGGGCCTGATCCCGATCTCAGAGAGAGAGAGAGAGAGATAGAGAGAGAGAGAGAGTGGGAGGGAGAGAGAGGGAGGGAGAGAGAGAGGGGGAGAGAGAGGGAGAGAGAGAGAGAGAGAGAGAGAGAGAGAGAAAGAGGGAGAGAGAGAGAAGAGCTCCTTACCTCCATCCCGTTTGACATTTGCCCTAGCTCCGAACTCCTTGTACTAATCTTCTCAAGATCGATGCCTTGATCTTTACAAAGCCAGCCTACCTCCCTCTCAAAGCAAAACTCCAGTATTGCCCTCTCTTCTCTGCCCTTATCCGACCCATTAGTGATTAGGTTTTTATATGATTTGATTTTGCTTTTGCTTTATTTTACTATCACTTATAATTATTATTTAATAATTTTTACTAATATCTTTAGTATTAGAATTAATATCTTTATTACTGTTATTATTATTATTATTCTCATTATTTTTAAGTATAATTAATTTTTAAAATAATTATAATTAGTTATAAATTAATTATAATTTTTATAATTAGTTTATATTAATTATAATTAATCATAGTTAGTTATTATCATTAATAATTAAATATGATTAATATAATTTATATATGGTTAGTTGATATTAATTATAATTAATCTTTATTAATTATAATTAATGATAATTAATTATCATTAATAATAATTAAGTATTTTAATTATAACTAATAAAAAAAAGATTCTTTTCTTATGGCTTGCAGCGGCCCGGCAAACCCCTATGTGCTCTTATAGCATTGTAGGGAGGAAAATTGGTACGGCTCCTGCGGTGACTTAAGAATCCTTCTTCAATGTTAGCAACGAGCCAGAAAACCCCCTACGCGCTTACGTAGCGTTGTAGGGAGGGAAACCGGTGCAGCATTTGTGGCGAGGGGGATAAATTTTTTTTTTAATAAGTACCCTCGAACGCTCATGTAGTGCAGAGGGGGGAAATATGTGGTTTTTTAACTTGTGCTCCAAACCCTTAAACACTCATGTAGCGGGCGAGGATTTTTTAATAAATAATTTGCAACAACGGTGCATTTTGACACCTACCTGAAGCGCTCACATAACGTTGAGGGGAAGGTTGCCTATTGATTTTTCTCCTAAACGAGGGAGATGCCAGGAGGCTGCCTAAATTTTCACTGAAATACTGGACTTGGACAAAATTTGGACAAACTGAATCAGAAGACTCAGACTTGTATTTGGACACAAAATGAACTATAAAAATTTGAACCTAAGTAAAATGAAATTGAATGCAAGTTTGGACTTGCAAGGACTACATGGCACGTATAACTTGAGCTTGCTACTTGAAATCAAGCAATGATCTGAATTGGAACTTGAACTTGCAACCAAATTTGTGGACATTTGAACTACAAAGAACTCGATTTGAAGTTGGACTTGGATCGAACTTGCATATTGAATTTGACATGGAATAAGCAAAATTGAACTGAACTAGAATTTGAAAATCTAATGGAAATATGGAATGAAATTCAATGCCTAAAAGGAGATTTATAATTTTTGGTGAAACAACAATTTTAATCATGCAAGTAATGATCAATTGAAGAATGTAATGGCATGATTGTAATTTTCTATACAAGACTTCCAATTGATATTAAGAGATTATTACTTCAATTGGGAGGCAAATGTCATTGAACAAACTTATCACACATGACTTAAATCATCTTCATGTAGCAAAGGATTTGTCACATTCAACATGGTTAATCTATGAGCTGGAATCAAATGAGTGATGATAATTCTAATTACTCAATTAAGCATTAATGGATGATGTATAGTTGAATCAAAGTATAATTTCAGAGGGGCATGTCAGCAAGGAAAGATAGTATGAAGTTTTTTTGCAGTACTTAAAGCCCTCAATGCACTCAAACAGACATCGATGAACGAATAAACTTGCGATACAACTTACTTGCAAGCAAAGACTAAATGGAAAAAATAATGACAATCAGTCGTGACATTTGTATCAATCATATAGAAGAGATAATGATCCAATAACATAGCACACTGAAAGAAGCCACGAAGAACATGATTGGCACTAATTTGCTCGTAGCTGATGATGGCTAGTTCATGACTAATAAAGACTAGTATGATGACAAGTTCAATAACCTGCTCGTAAATACCTATGATCACTTACAGTAGATCCACTATATGCACCATCTGTCATTTGTGGACAAGTACGAAAGGGCCTACAACAAACACAAGCTTCTGTAAATCGTCATAGAAGACTTGCCTTATACATTATATGCCATTCACGAGCTGAATTCCAAAGGATTACAACAAGTGCTAGTTCCTATGAGTCATTGTATGAAACTCATTGTACACGAAGTAAATCATATGCAAGCTAATATGAAACAACTAGAATGAATACATGCATCTACAATCAAGGCAGGGGATTAGTTAGTGCACTACCATCTACCTGCATAAATCATGCAAGTAGTGCACGACAGTCTACCTGTACAAAGCAGCAAATAACTCAATCCAGAAGCTACTATAAAATGCTACTGGATCTGCAATACTCATACGAGCAGACAGAAGGCATCCACAAGACTAGAATGCTATGCCACCGGATCTGCAACTTCTATGCAAGCGGACAGAAGGCATCTACAAGTATTTTCAAAGTACCCCCACACGTACACATTAATTTATATACACATAGGTATAAAAAAGGGGTAAAAGCAATTATGAAAGCCGCATGGGCCCCTGCAAGTGTGTTATTGGTGCACACTTGACATCTAGGGATGTTGTACGGGTTATTAAATTTGAACATGATCCTCCTGAGCAGGTAAAAAGGAGTAGACAGGGTATACTAATAAAATGCCCCCAAACGCCCGTATGGGCCCTGGCGAGCGTGTTATTGGTACACACGTGACACCTAGGGATGCTACGTGGGCCGATAAACAAATTCAAGTTTGAACCTAATCCATTTATGCAGATCAATAGGAGTCGACATGATTTGAACCTTCAAATAAATACACGATTGTGTTGACCGGTGTATTTGTTTTAATACATTCATATTAGGCCTTCAAGGCCTATAACACTGAGAATTCACTAACAAAGACATAAAACCTACGAGACTCGATCCCCTATCAATAAGTTGATATGGTCGACAGGGTTCAATCAATGAAAAGAAATAAACCCCGATGATGGCCGTGTTAAATACAAATTTCAACTGGAGGGATCCATTTCAAATGATCGAAAATGCCGCCCCAATACCCATAAAATCCAAATTTTCCAAAAATCATCCATTTTAAAAATATTTAAATTTTGAAATAAACCCATCAATGCATAAAGCAAAATTCATCCACCCTCCACAATAGTTTGTCTAGGTGGACAAATTATAATTTACTTCAGCTCACTCAGAGCTAAATGCCTAGTCAAAAATATCACTGGGATCCATTCTCAAACAATCTCCTGCTAGTAAGGACATAGTACATGTCCTCTAACTGGCGATTTTGCCGCCAAATGGGATCGTAGGATAAACGGTTAGGACCCAGGGCCCTCTAAACAAAGTGGTTTTTCCGCCAAATGTCACCACAAAATATCGGTTATGGCTGAGCCGATACGTTCCTTAATGGTATCAAATCCTTGAGATACGAATCAATAGGATATGATTGATAGGGTATGAGGCCCTCTGTTAGCTAAGGTGGATTAAAATTTTTCCCCATATTCAGCCCAATTCTACAAGGTACCCTTGGACGAAGCAACCCATGGTTGCCGATAAGGATCCTTCTGTTAGGTTGGGTCAACTACCTCCCCTGATTAAGTAGACCAGGGACCACGATGGCTCTGGATGACAGAACCATGGGATCTTGATAGGGTCCATCATCCATTCCCCCACCATCCGCTTTAAATGCAAGATGGTGAAATTAGAATTTTAAATATCAAGTCTTCTAACCCTTCAAACTTCCAATATCCAATCTCCAATTTTTAAACCATGCTATTACTATATGCCAGATACTATGTATCTCTATGTATCTGATCAATGACTAGCCTTAATCAAAAGTTCTTTCTCGTGATCAAGAGGGGTAATTAACTATAGGGGCTTGTGCCTATAAGAAACTAGAACTTAGATCATAAAGTCCTCACAAAATGAGGGCTAAATCTCTGGGTAGTGTCTTATCTACAATCCCACCTACCTTCCAAAATTTACCCTGGAACTTAATTTCTTTAAATCTCCCTCGCTGAAAAGGAAAAGAAAATAAGTAGCGAGCGGATGTCGAGGCCAAATTTTCGGAGCCCATAGAGTTATAAGGAATCAAGATGCTGACAGGAAAGAGTGATGCTCTTCAAGAAGCCACCTGAATATTATATTAAATATTAATATATTAAAAATGGACACTATATTGGTATAATTATGGAAAAAACACCACATTATCATGAACTCCTTACTTGTTTAAATGTATTACTTATACATTGTTGACCTCTAGATTATGCCCAAAGAAATAAAAAATGAGAAGAAATACACAACATACCTCTGCTGCCTAGATCTCGCATTTCCTATCGAAGTTCCGCCGATGTACTATTCAGAAGTGTCGAATCGGTCTCTTCCCTACGAATCTTGCGATAAAACCTCGATTAAATTTCCGCATATGTCGTTAAATAGCGAGCGAATGAGGTCTTCGGGCTTGGCTTTTCCAGCATCTCAAACTCCCTAACTCTAACTTCCTCTCCGCTCCTTTTCTCCCCACACGTGAAATCCCAACCCAGGCCGAATGATTCTAACCCATTACCTGCTCGGATCGGAAACCTCATAGTCTATCTTCCGACGTCAACCTCAAACCGAAGCCCTAGCTTCCATCGCCAACACTTCAAGCTCCATCACATCGACACTCTACACCTTCCCCAGTCCTTTGACCCACAGAGAGAGAGAGAGAGAGAGAGAGAGAGAGAGAGAGAGAGAGAGAGAGAGATCGACGGCCTACCTCCTTCGATGAGCACCCTTGCAACTAGATCAGGATACATTTGGATCGAAAGGAATGACTAGAGTTTGTTCATTGTGAGGGTAGCATATTCCCTTGCACGAACTTCTTTGGTCGTATCCCGTAAATCTAGTGGATGGTAAGCAAAGGGAAACAGAGGATTCTGCTCAAATCCGATAAAGTTTTGATCTAATCCTGCTTAAATCATGTTGATTAAATAGGATTTAGTTTAAATCATGCTTAATCGTTATAAAATACTGCTTTATAGGATTAGTGGAAATCCTACCTAAATTAATTACAATTACCTAAGTTTAATTATAATTAAATTTTTTTAATTTTGATCAATTATTATTAATTATTAGTTAGTTATAATTAATTTAATTTAATTATGATTAGTTATTTTTAATTATAATTTATTACTAATTAATTATACATTAATTAAACCCAATTATATTTTTATTATTATTAATTCTAATTAATCATTATTAGCCATAATTAATAATAGTTAATTTCTTTTTTTATTTATAATTAATTACCAAAGGAAGAATGATAAAAAAAGAATGCAAGTGTATCTCTTCTCTTGCCTCGATCTATGTGCCACCACCACCTCGTTGGTTGCCAAGGTATAATATTCTAAGCTTGGGAGAACCTGCCCTTGACACTTGCAATGGGACGAATAACCACCCATACGCGCTTTTCTTAGCACGGTGGGAGAAAGTTCACTCTGGTGCTTGTGACGAGCTGAGTAATCCCTCTTAAGTCCTTCTTCAGTGTTCGTGGCACGCCAAGGGACCACTCATGCACACTTTCTTAGCGTAGTGGGAAAAAACTTGGTGCGGCACTTACAATGAAGCAGACAATCCCTGTACGTTCTTTTCTTAACACGGTGTGGCAAAAAAATATAAGTACCCATACGCGAGAAAAGAATAACTTTTTTAAAATCTGCTTTTAAAAACCCATGCACGCCTATCTTGACGTGGTGGACGACAAAAAAAAATTACGGTCGTGGCATCTCACAACACCAACCATACACATCTTTCTTGACGTGACAGGTAGGCTACCTCTTGGTTTTTTTCCCCTAAACGGGGGAGATGCCGAGAGGCTGTGAAAAAATAAAAGTGAACTTGGACTTGAAACAAATTAATGACTTAAGAGAACTCAAGCTATGCAATCTTATAAAGAACTTGAGCATTTGAACTTGAAAAAAAAGATTTGAACTTGAATTGAGTTTGAACTCAAGAAGACCACAAAGAACATAATTTGGACTTGGACTCAAACTTGCACTTGTGAACTTTGAACTTAAGCAAAGACTTGAGTTAGACCACAGGGAACTCGTACAATGGAGGATGACGAATTTAACTTGAATTTGGACATAAATGGAATTAATAATCAATAAGGAGTTTAATTCAAATGGTGACATAATATTTTCAATAATATTATAAGGAATCATTGAAATGCAAATGTTAATAAATGATTTCTCTATTTAAATCATCTCTACTTGATAATAAGAGACTTGTAACCTCCAATGTGATTCATCCACAAGTAGTGACCAAATGGCTTGTGGAAAATAAATTCTCCAATGTCATTTGCTTGCAAATGAGCACAAACATGCTATAGGCAATTGTGGAGGACACATAAGTTTAAATATGAAAATCCACCTCTATCATGAATGGTATGCTAGTGGATAAAACATGGAGGATGTATGGTGAATATGATGACCTCCTCACACAACGTTAATGCACTATCTAAAAGTTAAAGACTTGTAACCAAGGTGCAAACATATATGGAGTATACATGAGATTTAATGTGTGACGTTTACATCAGTTTTACAAGCAAGCATGTTGAATGGTAATGTTCCCAACAAGATATCCATAAGTGATAGCAAGAGGTCTACCACGACATATTCATGAGTAAAACTTGGAAATCTCATATCTCTACAAGGCATAGTAAATATAAAGGCCAAAAATAATTATCCACATCATTGACAACAACAATGCAATCAATGAAATATACATGAATTGTAGCGAGAATCATGTAGTGATATGTTCACAAGAAAAATAATAGAGATGTAGGAAAAGCGGATCATTTATTATCAATGCAGGCTGATGTGTAAATGAGCACACAAGAGTCTACATTCATCTGAGAAGATAAAATATGCTATAGGACCCTTGATTTATGTATAGCCAACATGAAATCTATACAAGCTCATATAAACTCTTACAGCAAGAGTATTCTAGCATCCTCAAAAGTCATCATACAATGAACCAAATGACTTACAAACAGTTGTGTACAAGGACTGCAATATAATTGCAAGCAATATTTGAAGAGGTGGTAGTGGATATAAACACCTTTAAATAATTACAATTGAAAGACTAGGGATGCAATAAAGTCTCTCACCAATATTTCATACAATAATTTCCCAATAAACAGGAGATTCATTAGTGCACTATGATCCACCTACAGAAAGTAATAAGTGGTGCACGACAGTGTACCTATATAAAGTAGCAAATAGCTCAATCCAAAAAGTACTATAACATGCCACCGAGAATGCAACACACATGAAAGAAGACAGAAGGCGTCTACAAGTTGCAATGCCATGCCACGAGATTCGCAACATCCTTACAAGCGGATAGAAGACATTTACAAATATTTTCAAAATGCCCCTGCACATGCACCGTAATTTGTATACACATAGGTATACAAAAAGAGGTAAATGCAATCATAAAATGCCTATAAAACCTGATCCTCCTAAGTAGGTAGATAGGAGTCGATAAAGTTCAAAGAATAAATATTTTCAAATGCCCCTAAACACCCGCATAGTCCCCGACGAGCGTGTTATTAGTATATACGCGATATCTAGGGATGCTATGCTGATCGATAAGTGAATTGAAGTTCAAACCTGATCCTTCTATACATATTAATAGGAGTCGACAGGGTTCGAACCATCAAATAAATATACGATTACAATGACCAATATATTTATCTTAATATATTCATATTAGGCCTTCAAGGCCTATAAGAAAATGAATTCATTAATAAATGTACAAAGCCTACGAAACATGATCCCCTATCGACAAGTTAATAGGGTCGGTAAGGTTTAATATAAAGATAATAATAACCCCTAACACCCCGATGATGGCCGCGTTTAATAGAAATCTCAACCATAGGGGTCCATTCTAAATATTTCAAATGCTTTCAAACTTCAATGAAATGCAAATATTTTCAACTAACCCCAAACACCCCGATGATGACCATGTTGAAAGCATATCTCAAGTAGAGGGGCTAACTTTAAACATTTCAAAATATCATTCCAAGTACCCAAAACTCTATAGAAACACCCAAAATTTTAAAATCCAAAATATTTAAAATTGAAATTTAACCATCAAACAACCTAAAGTAAAATCCATCCACCCTCCGCAATAATTTGTCAATGTGAATAAATCTAAAAAATCACTTCAACTCGCATATAAATAATGCCTAGTCAAAAATATCATTATGATCCATTTTCAAATAATCTTCTGCTAGTAAGGATGTGGTATGTGTCCTCTGACTGGTAGTTTTGCCATCAAATGGCACCTCAGGATAAACGGTTATTACCCGGGGCCCTCTGAACTGAGTGGTTTTGCCACCAAATGGCACCACGAAATATCAGTTATGACAAGAGCCAATATGCTCCTTAGTGACTTTAAATCCTTGAGATATGAATCAATAGGATATGATCGATATGGTATAAAGCCCTATATTAGCTAAGGTGGATTCAGATTTGTACCCTTAGATAAATATTCACCCCAGCTCTATAAGGTCCCCTTGGACAAAGAAACCCATGGCTGTCGATAAGGATCCTTCTGTCATGTTGGCTCGACTACCTCCTCTGACTATGTAGACCAGGGACCATGACGGACCGGGATGATGGAATCATGAGATCTTGATCGGGTCCATCATCCATTCCCCTACCATTCGCTTTAAGTGAAGATGGTGAAATTTTTTATTTTAAATATCAATCTTTCCAAATTTCCATCCCAAACCGATGCTGCTATTATATACCTGATACTACATATATATGGATAAAATGTATTTGATTGATGACTAGTCTTAATCAGAAGTTCTCTCTTGTGATCAGGAGGGGTAATTAACTATAGGGGCTTGCGCCTATATGAAACTAAAACTCATATCATAAAGTTCTCGCAAAATAAGGGCGAAATCTCTAGGTAGTGTCTTATCTACAAACCAATTCGTCTTCCTAAAATTTACCCCGACACTTAAATCTGTTAAAACTCCCTCGAGAAAATAAAAGAAATAAGCGGGAGGAGTTCGGGGCCAAATTTTTGGAGCCCACGGATTTCTGGTGACTCTACTAGAGATTGGTTTCTCTTTCCATGTTTGGATAGTCATTTCAACACTATAATAGTAGCAAAAATCAATATGAGCATAAAAATTTGAACTTTTTTACGGTGATCATTTAAAGAACTAAAGTTTTAAATATTCTAAAAAATGATCGAATAATAAATTTTTTTGAGATAACACATTTAGTAGTATTTTAAATTTGTATTATTTGAATTGCTCGCTAATGTTATCTATTTTTTATTTTTATTCTAGGTGAGTTTCTCCACTTTGAAAGTGTGGGGTGATGTATCAGATTTTGATTACTAACCCTTACCTTTCATTCATGTAAATGGATCTACAAAATACTCCAATGATTATCCAACTGGGAAAATGTGCTAGGATCTAACTGGCAAATGTTATCATTGAAACAGGAAATACTAGAGCTACCATCCAGTTTGGTAGCCTTAACCCTGCAGTAATTGTAAGGACCATCATCATTACTGAGAATGGCGTGGGTATTGAAAAGGCCTGCCAAAAGGCCCCGAGCTGCCACACATCATGCACATTTTCCATCGCCATAACTTACTACAGAGGAGCATCATAGAAGAATTTCTATATTCAAGAGGTTATCATTACTTGAAGCCCCGACTATTAAGAGGGTCATAGATAGAGGAAGAATATCAGTGGTAACTTCCAAAACTACTACCCTATCAACCGGACTACTTGCAACCCGGAAATATTATGCTGAAACCTCCTCATCTAGAGGAAGGCCTATGAGGAGGTAAAGGAGAAAGATGAATGCTGAGATTAGAGCTCAGTAGCAAAAACTCCTTATTCATCCCTCCAACCTGCTAGCCTAGGAGCTAGTGGAAACCATTTCCACCCAGAAATGATTCACGGGTTTGAAGTGGGTGAAGAGAAATAGTTCCACTAGTGAGCTTAAGAAGTCATTTTGGGATCAATGACTTGAAGCTCCAATCCCTCCAAGGAAGAAGGAGCATGAGACTCTTTCAGCTTGGGTACACTAAGTCTTGAGGACTGTGAAAGAGAAAGGTCTAAAGAAGAAGAAGTTCCAATGGTCTGTGGTGATTGTGGCCAGGAGAACCGCTCCGAGGGAGCGCCTATTTTTTATGATGAAAAGAAAAGAAAGAAAGCAAATTCCACGTGGTGAACATCAGGGCGTGACACCTAAATCGTATATTCAGGAATCCTTCGCCGAAATTTCTCGGTGGAAAGGAAAAGAAATCTGGAGGCCAAAGCCTCACAAAGAAGATAGAAGAGAAAGAAGAATTGATCTGGGTGTGACATCTGATACAGCTTCCTGGAGATCCACCCTCGTCTACAAAGAATGTTAGAAATGGGTCCCAAAAAGGATCCACAATGACATCCCTCATGATAGTCTAAACCTTGGAGAATCCTCCAGGGGATCCCGTCGCTCGCCATCCCTTCTAAAGGAAGAGACTAACTTCGACCGCAGTCCACTAATCAAAAAAATCTCCTTGCCTAATCTAGAATCGAAGATCCAGTGGCGTCACTGCTCAGAGATCCGAGTACTAGAAAGAAATATAGAAGGAGAACAAAATGTAGAAGGAGAAGAATATTTCAAAGAGGAAGAAGAAAAAGAAATGGAAGAATACCTAGAAGAAGAAATAAAAGGAATGAATGATGCCATAAACATGGAGGTCGTCTATTTGGTGAGACACACCAACATAAATGATGAAGTATATTATGATGACGATGAAGGCGATAATCATTGGTAACCTCTACCTAGGCAAGCACACCAGCATCTTCATGAAGTTAGGTTCACCACTAACAGAGGTGGTCATTCCCAAGGAGAAGACGAAGTGAATGAAGTAGAGGAGAATCCCCTTGATGATGAAAATGCCACACTTGCCGACAAGAGAAGGAAGATGAGGCAACAAATGAGAGTCAAAGATAGAGAAATATCTCAGTTAAATGAGAAGATGACTGAGATGATGGCTAAAATGAGGGAAATAATGCAGATGATGCAAAGAACTGCTGCTATTGGCACCATGCCTAATTCTCCTGCTGATCCTCCAAACTTTCAAATGCCTCAAGTCTCAGGAGTACGAGGTGCTCCTGAAGGCGGTAATGAAGTCAATAACATTACCTGCCTACCCACTCCACAGAACATTGCAAGTAATTCTAAACCTGTGACTGCTAAATAGTTGGAAGAAACTATCTCCACAATAGGAAAAATGTCAATTTTTGACGTCAATTTTTCATCAAAAAATGACAACAATCAGCCAGAAATTAGTAATTCTGATGGATTTCCTGCAAAAATATTTACGCCGGTTCAACGTGCATAAAAAAGGTGTTATCGGCTTAAAACTTTCCATTGGAAAAATTTTTGGCGAAATTCTGGATATGACCCGCGCGTAGCGCTTGCGCCTAGCAGGGCTCAAACCCCCACCCTTCAGCAATCTGCTGTCCACCAAACCACCAGGCCACCACTACAAAATAAATATACTTATGAGAAGTTTTTTATTTATATTACTAAAAATAGAAAGTATTATTTAAAATAGTTCTTATATTAAAAGATTAAAATAATCAATATATTTAATATAATTTATTTAAAATATTTATAATCAGAGTTTATATTTTCTTTAAAATAAAAACTTAATAAAATTCAAAATAATTAAATTAATTTATAATGGTTTAATTTAATTTATATTTAAAATAACTACTATATTTAAAAGCCAAGTTTATTTTATGATCAAAATAATTATTATATTTAATTTAGTAATAAATTATTAAACTTTTTAATTTATTTTATTTTAGCAATATTTAATTTAATTAAACAAATTAATAATTTTAAATATTACTAATTTCCATTTTCAAGAAAATTTTTAATTTCGTTGAAAATCTATTGAAAATTCCACTAGAAAAGCCAATGCGTCGAAAATAACTTCAAAAATTCTGTCGTAAGTCCGTCGAAAATATTTTAACAAAAAATTCATTGAAAATATTTCTGGCGAATATAAACTATGCCGAAAATAAAAAAAAAAACTAATCCCATGGAAGCCCGCATCAACCCGCTAAAGCCCCCGTCCCACCCGTCCGGCTAGCTTGGCTTACCCGACTATGACCCGATTGCCCAACCTCGCTATGCGGAGCCCGTGACTTACTTGCCTGCGACCTGCCTGGCTCAACCCACACTGATCTGTGACCCGCTGCCCGTTTCATGTGTCCCGGCCGTAGTGCTTGCACCTAGCAGGGTTCGAACCCCCACCCTTCAGCAATCTCTGTCCACCAAACCACCAGGCCACCACTACAAAATAAATAAACTTATGAGTTATTTTTTATTTATATTACTAAAAATAGAAAGTATTATTTAAAATAGTTAATATATTAAAAGATTAAAATAATCAATATATTTAATATAATTTATTTAAAATATTTATAATCAAAGTTTATATTTTCTTTAAAATATAAACTTAATAAAATTCAAAACAATTAAAATAATTTCTAATGTTTTAATTTAATTTATATTTAAAATATTTACTATATTTAAAAGCTAAGTTTATTTTAAGATCAAAATAATTATTATATTTAATTTAGTAATAAAATATTATACTTTTTAATTTATTTTATTTTAGTAATATTTAATTTAATTTGACAAAATGAATAATTTTAAATATTACTAATTTCCATTTTCTAGAAATTTTTTAATTTCTTCAAAAATTTGCCAAAAATTCCACTAGAAAAGCCAACAGAAAATGCGCAGAAAATAACTTCAAAAATTTTGTCGTAAGTTCGTTGAAAATATTTCATCAAAAAATTTGTCAAAAATATTTCTAGAGAATATAAATTATGCCAAAAATATAAAAAAAATGAAAAAAAACTAATCCCACTGAAGCCCGCCACAACCAGCTAAAGCCTCCCTCCCCCCCGTCCGGCCAGCTAGGCTTAACCGACTATGACCCATTTTCCCCAACCCATTGTGCGGAGCCCATGACCTACTAGCCCGCGAGCCGCTTGGGTAAACCCACACTGACCTATGACCCACTACCCGTTCCAGGTGTCTCGCCCGTAGCGCTTGCGCCTAGCGGGGTTCGAAGCAATATCTGTCTACCAAACCACCAGGCCACCACAACAAAATAAATAAACTTATGAGTTATTTTTTATTTATATTACTAAAAATATAAAGTATTATTTAAAATAGTTAATATATTAAAAAATTAAAATAATCAATAAATTTAATATAATTTATTTAAAATATTTATAATCAGAGTTTTTATTTTCTTTAAAATATAAACTTAATAAAATTCAAAATAATTAAATTAATTTATAATGGTTTAATTTAATTTATATTTAAAATAATTATTATATTTAAAAGCTAAGTTTATTTTAAGATCAAAATAATTATTATATTTTATTTAGTAATAAATTATTAAACTTTTTAATTAATTTTTTTAGCAATATTTAATTTAATTTAACAAAATGAATAAATTTAAATATTACTAATTTCCATTTTTGAGAAAATTTTTAATTTCGTTGAAAATCTGTCAGAAATTCCACTAGAAAAGACAATAGAAAATGCGCCGAAAATAACTTCAAAAATTCCGTCGAAAATATTTCATCGAAAATTCGTCGAAAATTCTGTCGGAATTGTAGGAGAATTTATTTTCGCCAAAAATTTTATTGGAAATTAACATTTTTCATATAGTGTTCTAAGAAGATCAAGGCCGTCATAGCCATTGATAATGCAGAGAAACTAGTGGGTAAGAGTCATTCGTACCCTGCTAAATATAATTACCAAGTTCCTTATCTAAAAGGATACTCTATATCAAAGTTCAATACTTTTAATGGTACTAATGACCCCCGATAGCACTTGGCATAATTTAAGACAACTTATGGGAATATGGGGCCCTACTCTTCCGATAGTTCGTTGATAGTTCAAGATCAACTGCTTTCGAATGGTATGTTGAACTACCAAATGATTCTATAAAAAATTTACAGAGTTAGATTCTATGTTCATGAAAAGGTTTGCAAGTGTGACCGAGAAGATAATGATCATTGACCCTGCTCTAGATAAGAGAAGAAGGGATAAATCAATGACTAAATACATCACTCATTGGCGCAATTTAAGTATGAAATGCGAGCAACAACTTGAAGAAGAGCATGTGGTGCAATTATTAATGGACAACATTGATGATAAGATAAAATCCTTTCTATGTATGGCTACAATTACCATATTTCAAGATCTGCTTGACTGAGTGGCTAAGTTTGAGAAACTGAACTAGTCCAGATTAGAAAATCGTTATGATAAGCCCAAGAAGGCTAAGGCCCTAGGTGCTAGAATGGGTGAGGCTGACTCTATATTTTTCTATAGTACCAACAAAGAAAAGCATGTGATTTACAACATAGATAAAGGAAAGCAGCCAATGCAGTATAAAAAAAAAGCCCAAGTAGGCCTACAATCCTAACCCCCAATTAAAGCTTATACTTAGGGGCAACGATAAGCCACAAAATTATCAGGGTGGAGGAGAATGCCCGAGGCAAGTAATGAGACCTGGTGATAGAGTGTTCCAATCCCTTAAAGATAAAATGAATAAAGAATATTCATTTAGGAGGGATAACATCACCAAGTTATTTCTACAGACAGTAAAAGCGGGCTTGGAACTGCCTGAGTGCAAGAGACTCGAGGAGTCAAAACATGCTGGTGATCCAAATTACTGCTCATACCATCAGGTACTCAACAATCCTATTAAAGATTGCTATATAATTAAGGATTGGATTGAAAGAAAATACTGAAAATGAGAGTTCACATTATCAGATAATATGTTGACTCAACCAAGAAAAGAATCAACTCGGATAGTCACGTCCTCCTCCATACTCCCGATTAAAGAAAGATGAAAAGAAAAGAAACTAATACAAGGAGAATGATGGGAGACTGTGGTCTCTAAGAAAACTGTGAAAATATTAAAACAACTCTAAGGAGTTCCAAGGGTGAAGTGGAAATCTCCTACAAAGCTAGTGTTAAATTTGAAATCTCTGCCTATGACATGAGTTTCTACCTCTAAATAGTTCCCCAACCAAGCTGGCACTTCAAATCTTGAAAGGGTGAAATCCTCCAAGAAGAAGACCAAGTTGAAGAAGCCCAAGGAGAAGATGACAACAACTTAAAGGGTTATTGATAGTTTGGATGAATATTAACAGACTGTGAGACGACCTATTAAGCTCGCTGACTTTATATCAGAGCTTAAAATAGATGAAGCTGAAGAAGATAATGAGAATTCTCTTCCCGTAGAAGTGTGTCGGGTCATTTTAGTGGCACTAAATGCAATGATAAAAAAAAGATACACTGAGGAAGTTACTTCTGAATCTTGTTTGATGGTTACATCAATGGATTATAGCTTAGAAGAGGACTTATATTTTCCAAAGGAAGATGAGCCAGACCCTGGCATAGCATCACAGATGGGACATGTAAACCTGGGTGGTGATTTTGAATTAACAAATGAATCCCTGGATGCGACAATGGCTAATTCTGAAGAAAATGCTCCATTAAATAACCCTGAACTAGAGGAGATCGCTCAAGTGTAGTTGAGAAGCGATAAGAGACTACCACCTCTACCAAAAAAGGGGTCTCAATAAAGATAAAGAGAAAGAGATATTCATCAATGAAAATATTATCATTGAAGATCCTAAGAAAAAGAATACTTCAACCTAGGGGAAAAATTATAATATCTTATCCCATATAAGGAAAATACCTGAACAACTCAGCATATACTACTCCTTAGTAATGTTTAAAGATCTTCAAGAAACTTTGATTCAGGCTCTCAAAGATACTAAAAGATACGAGGTGTGTTTTACTGAATATAATTTGACTGAGGTTCTACAAGCTTGTAATGAGTCATTCATTACCATCTCTGAAGAGGACATGATGCTTGGGACTATAGACCATAACCGTCCTCTGTATGTTATTGTAGAGAGTGATAAGCTGATCATCAGTTGAATCCTGATTGATCCTGGATTTTCCATAAATTTAATAAGCTTGAAAGAACTGAGATCTCTCTGCGTTGATATGGAACACCTCAGGCCAGATATGCTGATGGTGCATGGTTTCAAAGAAAGAGGGCAGAAGACCCTTGGATCATTCATGCTCCCTCTTGTATTTGGAGAGCTCCATTTAGAAGCTAAATTCCATGTGATTAATGAGAATACTTCATTCAAGATGCTACTAGGTTATCGCTGGTTGCATGAATATGGTGTTGTCCCACCAATATTACACCAGGTTATGAAATATCTCAGAGATGGTGAGTAATTCAAAATCTTTGGTGACATTCAATCCTTTATAGTCCATGAAGCAACAGTATATGAAGATGCCAGATACTTCATGCTAAAGAAGCAAAAGTCTTCATGTTCTCTCGAGGCTAAAGCATCAAACTAAAAGGCTGCAAAGCGACCTGAACGTGAATATGAGAAGAAGCTTGTTTTTGAGGTGAAATGCAATAGCATTAAAAATAAAAAAAAACGGAGCAAACAAAGAACTTAAGACAATCCTAAAGCATCGAATTCCTCCTTCAAGCAATACAAGAATGAAGGAGGAATGTCTTTGTCCAAAAGATCTAACCAAGTGAAGGAATTAAAGACCCCCAAATTAGCACAAATATCTGCTAATTTGTTACAATTTCTACTACAAAAAGAAAATAAAACATGGTTGAAGTCATTAAGAAGAGCCAATCTATCATCTTTTATTTCTTTGTTCTTCCATTTCTTCAACCCAATTTATAGAGATTTGATAATATTTGAATTATCACCTTCTAACATCACTCCTTGATATTCAAACATCCAATCTTTCAATATGTTTTTAAGGTAGTAGATTGCCATCAATTCCACTTGTGAGATATCCCAATGCACAAACTCAGCTCCGAAAGCTAGTAAAAATTGGCCTTTATCATCCCTTACAACTCCACCTACTCCAGCCATATTGTTACATTTCAGAGCAGCATCTACATTAATCTTAATCCACCCGGGAGGAGGAGGATGCCAAGAGTTAGATAGCTTTAGCTGGTTAGCATCCCAGTTGCCCGAATGAATATTTATAAATTTGCTCACCGAAGTAAAAGATAATGAATTTGATGCTATGTAGATCTCTGAGTCCTCCACTCCATCATGAATAAGTTTACATCTACTTTTCCAAACTAGATAAATAGTTGTACAATAAAGATTAGCTGTAAAAGAATTTTGCTTTGCATACCTCTCAAGCTCTTCTAAACAGGAGTTGAAGTTAGAGAATAAGGGGACATGGAATCCCCAAATGTTAAACAAATTTATCACTTTCTGAATTTTTATACAGCTACCTGCAATATGCCAATTATTTTCTTCTTCATGACAGCCTCTCGGACATTTTGCATTTCCTCACCGTTTCCTTTTCATCAGGAAAGCATTTGAAGGCAGAGCTTCATTATAAAGCCTCCACCAAAAGAGTTCAATTCTAGGCCTCAGTTTTAAATTTTTCATCCAAGTCCAAAGGTTCTTCTCTGTTTTCCGATCTAACTTGGCTTCAAATGACAGTGCAGCAATTGATTTCCCAGAATTTTTTGTTTTGAGTTCCAATTGGTCGCTACAACAATTTGTTATGATTGCAATTTTTCTGATAAGTTCCAGTAGTGGTTCTCCAAAAAAAACTTGCAAGAGATTTAAATTCCATCTTCCATCCACAATAAAACTGCATAAACTGTAGTCTGACGGTTCTAACATATTTATGAATGTAGGCCATTTAGAGAAGCTTTTGTCAAGGACCCAAGCATCGAGCATCCAGTTTATAGTCTGTCCATTGGAAATATTCCATCTCACAATGTTTTTAAGAGAGACAGCACCTGTTGTAATAATCTTCCAAGTAGTAGAAATAGCACTCTTCACCGGTTCACTCCAAATATTCATACCATATTTGCTTCTAAGTATATTGTAAAGCAACGAGTCCTTCATGAGGAAATCCCAAGCAAATTTCGCATGAAGAGGTCCAACCTTTGATACTGCTGAATAAAGTCCACGGCCTCCATCACCTTTCGATTTGCAAAGCTGCTCCCAAGAGGCATAGTGCAATCCAGTATTACCATTTTTCTTATTCCACAAGAACCCTCTACACATCTTGTCAAATTCTTTGAGAATACTTATAGGAACCAGTGTGAGAGATGATAAGAACATTGGAAGGGCTAGGAATGCTGATTTAACCAAAATTAATTTCCCTCCAAAGACAAACAATGCTTTCCCCAAGTGTTCAGTTTATTGGCCGCAGATTCCAATAAGATATGAAAATCGGAATTTTTCAGTCTTCTAACTGTTAGCTTTACTCCAAGATATATCATCTCGTTAACAATTTTATAATTGAGTATTCTACCAATTTTCTTCTTCTTCCCAGATTTAGTATGTTTACCAAAGATAACCATGGATTTGGATTGGTTTACTCTTTGACCTATCCACTTGCAATATAGTGAAATAATGTTCTTCAATTCCTTAATTATTTTCACATTGGCTTCCGAGAAGATTAATACATCATCGACATAAAGCAAGTGGGAAATCTTGGGTTCTTTAGGAGTAATAGAAATGCCAAAATAGTTCTTCTTTTGGTTTAAAGCATCCGACAAAATTTGAGAACAAAGGATAAATAAATATGGAGACAAAGGACATCCTTGTCTAAATCCACATTTACCATTGATCCAAACAGATTTCTTCCCATTAATAAGAATGCAATATTTAGGATCACTAATGCATTGCATTAAAAGGTCTCTAAACTTGTTAGGAAAATTGAAATTGGTAAGAACTTGCCTTAGTGTACTCCACCCCATGCTGTCATAGGCTTGCTCCATATCCAACTTGATTGCCAAGAGACCTTTTTTAGATTTAGAGTATTGGAATTTGTTGAAGACTTCTTGAGCTAAAAGTACATGTTCTGAAAGAGATCTACCTCTAATGAATGCAGCTTGTTCCACAGAAATAATTTATGAATAGCTCCTTCCATTCTTTTCAAAAGCATTTTTGCTACCACTTTGTAAATAGTCAAGCAAAGACTAATTGGTCTAAAGTTTGATACCTCATGGGGATTTTTGACTTTTGGAATTAAAACAATTAATGTTTCTTTCCATGATTGATGCATAATCCCGGAAGATAGGAAATGGCTAACAGCTCTCCATACATCTTCTTTAATAATTAACCAGAAATCTTTGATAAAAGAGAAAGTGATACCGTCCAAGCCTGGAGAAATATTTGAACCAGAATTTTTGAGCACCTCCTGCATATCTCTCATAGTGAACTCTGATTCCAAATATTTGCATTCATCTTCTCCCAAGGTAGTAACCGGATTTGGCAAGCCTTCCAAAAGAAAGTCCCTAAACTTCCATTTCTGAGAAAAAAAATCTGTGAAAGTATCCTGGATTTCGGCTAATACTTCAGTAGTTGAACCATCTTTTTTCTTGATATGATTGATCCAATTCTGATTCCTTCTGGAGTTCGCAAATGCATGAAAAAAGGAAGAATTGGTATCGCCAAGCTCCATCCACTTTGCCTTAGCACGTTGCCTCGACCAAGAATTGAGCCTAGCGAATGTAACATTGAGTTCATTGACTTTGAACCTAAGCAATTGCAGCTTTTTTGTGGATAGACCTCTGGTTGCTTCTTCTTCTTGGATCTCCAAAATTTCCTCCTTCAACTTATCCCTTATTAAGTTCAGATTTTTGAACTTAGTTCTACTCCAGAAGAAAAGAGCTTTAAGGGTTCTTTTGAATTTTAGGTTGAGAGAATTGGCAGGTTCCGGATCACCTTTCTTATTCCATACATTTTTCACCAAAGCAGTAGCTCCATAGTAGGAAGACCAAACATCTTCATAGCGAATCTCTTTACAAAAAGACTCCAAAGGCTTGTAGATTTCCAAAAGGATTGGGCAATGATCCGATGCTAACCTTGAAAGATGTTTAACCTGAGCCAAATGAATAGCATTCAAAGCCGTAGAGTTGATAAGACATCTGTCCAATTTCTCTATAATTCGGCCACCTCCATCTTTGTTGTTGCACCAAGTGTATTTTGGTCCCATAGATTTGACTTCATGGAGATCATTATGAGTCATGAAATTCTTCATATCCAAAGCTCCTTGGGACATTATAAATTTCTTTCCTCCTCTTTTTTCTTCCTGAGAAAGCACACAGTTAAAGTCTCCTCCAACCACCATGTGATCGTTAACAGAGTAGTGTTTCTCCAGACATTCCCATAAATGTTTCCTTATAACCACCTTTGGGCTTGCATATACTGATGCCACCTTCCAACAACCCTTATTAAGGATTGTTAAATTACCAATGATTACTTGTGAAGAGTGTTCTATGACCGAGAATTCTGATATATCCTTCCTCCATAAAACCATTAATCTGCCTGAAAGACCTTCAGAAGGTACCACAAAAGATTCCCAATTTATTCCCAAAAGTTTTAAAATTTGGGATTTCTCAATTGAGTTTAACTTTGTTTCCAACAAGCCTATAAACAATGTATTGTTGTCTTTTACCAATTCTTTGAGATATAGAGTGGCCTCAACTTTCTTGGCCCCTCTACAGTTCCAAAAAATCAAGGAAGTCATTGTAAAAGAGTGAGGGTAGCACCCCCAATCTTCTTAACTTTCCCTCCTTCCAACTTCCTATTTTGAGCAATGATATTTGAAGAACCCAAGGATTTAAGTTCTTTAAGCAATTTAACCTTTTTTTTACCAGAAGATTCTGTGGAAGTCTCCTTCTTGGCTTTCTGCTTCATCAACATCCTATCATTTGCTGGACTGTCTAATAGACCAATGCTGTCCCATTCTTTTTCCACAATTTCTCCTTCCTCAATACACGTTTCTTTCCTTGTTGCCTCTGATATTGAAATGTTTTTCTTCATAATCTCAGCTTCTACCTTTTTCATGCTATCTGAAATAGAATAGGGAATACCTGAATTCGCAAGCAATTCATCCGGAATTGCTAGAGTTCGCAGGCAACCCTCCATAAGCCTTGTTAGGATCTGGGACTTGGTTACCGTCCAAGGTAACAAAAGTTTTTGCTGAAAGGCATTCAGACTTCTCCATTTTCAGATTGTCTTGATTCTCCACCACAACCTCTCCTTGAGCTGATTTGAATTTCAGCTCTATTATTTTGTTAGGTGCATCTTCCTTCTTGTTAGTAGCCTTCTGATTAGCTTCTCCATTCATTCTCTGGATACAATTGTTCCCTATATCCATATCAGCTTTCTCCGTGTTACCCAACTTCTGTACAGGCTGATAAGTTTTTTTGAGAGGAAATATTTTCTTTGCAATATTTCTATTAGATGCATCATCATAAAATTTAATTTGATTGACTCCTAAGAAGGGAAGAGGAGTCAATCTATCTTATCAATCCAATATAATTAATTAATCATACATTTTAATTATTTATATTAATCATATATTAAATAGGTGGCTTTTAATGAATTAATGAAGAGTCGTCACTCTCTACCAATCAATGTTATCAAACAATCGATTACAGGCTACAATAATGATCACACTACCATTTTATAATTTTACGGAAAGTCCGTCATCCCACCCTCCTATGCAGGGTATTTATTTTAAGTGCCAACCCATATTAATTAAAGTGTTAATAACCATTCTTCCATATTAACATGCAAATGTCACATTTATTTCAAATATTACTTATACCATTTTCTTTATGCAATGTAATATCATGTATGAAATGTAATAATCCATGAATTACAGGGAAATCTAAAACTATTTGTTTACTTTAGAAAATAAAAAATATCATTTAACCCGGTGGAATTCAATAATAATATAGTCAAAATCCTCATAAAATCTATATCAATCATATAAAAAAGTTATAAAGTGAAAGCTTAAAAATTAGGAAAAAAAATATATTTTTATGAATTTTGGTAAGGTTAAAACCTTAGAAATTAAAAACATAAAATTTATTAGTAAGTGTGCAATCACTTACTTCAAGTAGAACAAAATCCATAATATAAGTGATGGATAAACTGTCTCGACGAGCTTTCTCTCTCTTCTTCTCACTCCCTTCTCTTCTTCCATCCTAGGTTCCTTCCCTAGCATGAAATAGAATAAATGTGGAGGGGAGGGGTTGAGTGTGGATGATATATATATATATATATATATATATATAAACTTTTTTAACATGCCTTGTGCCACGACACTCAAACCCAGCATATATGTGTCACATGTTCATTCTAGATACTATAGAATAGAGAGCATCGATGATGCCACTTCAAATTTTTGCACCAAAGAGCCTCTATGCCTGGAAGGACAATGTCATATTGCCCAATCTGGAATTTCAAGTTTTTTTATGAATAAGTTCATTTTAAGCTTTTGGGTTGTTATAACATATGTTTATTGACAGGATATGAGTAGGAAAAGGTTAATGGTGATTCAAACAGGGGTATATGAAGCATTAGTGATAAAAAAAAGAGTTCTAGTGTGTCCAAAGGGGACTAACAACATATTTGAGTAGCTATAATGTGTTTATTTATTTTGGAAGGAAGCATTTAAGATTTTTCTATTTGCTTATAGGATAATGCTTTGGATGTGAACAATAGGGACACAAAGCTGTAGACTGTCCACAGAGATGAATAAGAGGAAGGTTAGATTATACAATAAGTAAATCGAAGTTGGCATTTGGATAGAGAATGGAAAGGTCAAGAGCATACAATGGAAGATCTATGAACAAGAATGATGATAGAAATATCAGTGGCAGTAGGAGAGAATTTACTACACCAAAAATAATGGCGCCTGCACCAACACCTACACTATTACTACCTTAAGTGTACAATACAGATATATGAAGATAAAAATAGGCCTAAGAGTTCCACTTGTAAGAAATTTAGTTATGAATGAAATGATATTCAATTGCATAAGTGAATAATGTACGACTGAATGATCTGGATGACTATATGATAAAAATATGATTTTTCATCCATTAGGATTTTTAAATACATTTGATTTAATTTCTATTATGTTTTTTTATTGAATTTTAAATTTCATTATATTAGTTGAATGTTTGGATTGAAATTATTTTTACATCAATTGGTATCCCAAATCCTTAGTGGAAATGTTAGGGATAATAATGTTTTAAGGTGGGAAGATTGTAAAAATCCAAAATTTTAAAATGAATTTATTTGAAAGACAACAATTTAAATTTTTCAATAGTGTTGCAGCACTATGTTGGAAAGAACAATGGCATAATAGTTTTGGGGCCATAAGAATCATTATCGTAGCATTGAAGGCTCTATTAAGGCTACCTACTAAGCAAGTTTGGCTGGAGATTGATTCTACCCTTTATAGGATGGGAGGCAAATAGACCTTCTTTAAAATAAGATTTATGAAGTTATCCTCGATGAAGATCTAGACTGGGAGTTATAAAAAGTTAAGATGTTGATGTGCAAGAGTGAAGACTCTTTAAGAAGCCACCTAAAAACTAAAGTAAATATTAGGATATTAAAATGAACATGATACATGTATGATTATGAAAACATACCACACAAGCTTGAACTCCATAATTATTTAGTATGATAACTTATACATACATACATGCACTTTATTGATTTAATATTGATTTCAATATTAAGATATAAATGTGATTAAGACAAAGACAAGATACAACTAATGAATCTGCAAGCATATATTCCATAGAACATAACTGCATCAATAATATTACCTTTTAAATTATTATGGAGTTTTGACAGTTATACATATATTGGATTTAATAATTGATGTTATCACTTTACTAATATGGTTTCCTTGCAAATTTGATAAACATACATGAAAGATTTTCTTGATTTACAACTTTATTATTCTAACATCTATACTAATACTATTTCTATGACTAACTATTGCCAAATCCACAATTTAACCAAAATTTATGAACATACTAAATATTGTTGTTTAAATTTAAATTACTATGTGCATGTTGTTTCCTTTTCATGCATTGAGTGCATTTGTATCTTTTGGTTACCAAGCGTGCTTTACAGCTCATTATGTGGATTTAATTATTTTTTAGTCAAAATTTTTGGTAGGAACTGGATGTAATTCAGTGAAATTCTTATTATTTTAATTGATTTTTATGTAAGAATATAATTGATTATGTATGTTTTGATAAAAAATTCTTTTATTAGATTTTTTTTTCTATTAATTTATTTTAGTAGCTCTAGCAATTATTAAGATGATAGAAAAGATACAGTTCTTCTAATTTAGATCTTGGGGCATCACACTAAATCTCTTCCAACTAGCAACCCATTACTGTTGAGTAGCCAAAAGATTATTTTCAATCAGATAAGGTCTCTCAATCAGCCAAAAAAGATAGTAATATGAAATGGAACTAATAGCTATCTCAGACTATCTCGGATCCCTCTCAAAAATCTATAACACTTCTCCTCAAAGACCTAAATAGCTACAGAACATACCTTGCTAAAGCAATAAACTCAACCTCACACTACATGACTGTCCTACTCCTCTGAAGAAGCCTAAAAAAATTCTCTTATATATCTTTCCATGTAGATGGAGGCACTAATCACACCTATAATACTTCTATAACTCCTCCCAACTAATCAAGGAGATCCATCTCTCCTAGAACTTTTTCTACTAGCTCAACCACTAGTGCCCAGCCACCCTATCGAATAGAAAATAGCTAATGGTATATTCCTCTTTGGAGGAAAATACATCCTATAAAAATTCTTTTCTAGTCTCATCAATTAGTATTATACTACTATGGGTTCAACAATGCCCTTGAATCTCAAAGGATTCAACCATAAAAATATTTGTAAATACTTTTCAACAACATCAGATCTGAGAAGGAAAACCTTCTCTTAGCCTCGTACATTAGCTCAGCTGCCAAAATGTAAAACTATGAAATTGAATCAAAATTGAAAATAGGAATAGTCCACTGCATTAGTGCTACGATTAGCTCTCTACACATCTATCATGTCTGGGTCTATGAGATTCATTAGAAAACCACACATGATACACAGTTAAGAAGACATGCATATGAAATTAATTAAAAATGAATGCCCAAATATTAACCTGAACCACCTTACTTGAATGTAGATCAATTCTTAAAGCTTCGTTTTAATATAGGTTCCCCTAAAACTATTGCTCTGATACCAAAAAGGGACTATCACAACCAACCCCAATACTAGACATGCATTAATAGGTCATATCTTGTTGAATTGGGATAGGCCAACCCAATAACTTCTAGAGGACTGATATCTTCTATAAAACAATACAGACCATAGAGCTTCAAATTAAGTGTAGTAAATAAAATTAAAATAAACTCATCAAAAATTTTCTTTTTAACTTCAACAAATGTTTATGCAACATTTACAATAAAGTTTATGGGTACATAGACCCAAAAAAGAGAAATGAACAAATAGCCACGACTGTATAGAAATTAGGGAATACCTATACAGACTCAGAAATATTTTATCTTGAATGCTCAGGTACTCAATTAGATATTTCCCTTTCCCCTGATCAGAAATGAAGGCAAAACATGTGTGAGCTCACAAAAATTAATAGATCACACGCACCAATTTTAATTTTAAAACAATTTACTTAATTAGGATTTAACTAAATGTAAAAGTAGTTCATAGGAAATATATTGGGCTAAGCATGTTATTAATTATAGATATCCATAATAAAGCTTGTTATGCACTAAAAGTAAATAAATAAGCACTCTACATGTCAAAATAGAAAATTATTGATGTCCCTCAGGCCCTTACATCTCCCATTAAAAATAAGTTCTTATGAATCTCATGCTGCCATTTCAAAAATAATGCCCATGTGACTCCCAATGCCTAGCATATATATGATATTCATAAATTAAGGTCCTTATGACTCCTTATGCATTCAACACCATAATAGAAATTTTGAAACAAAAGTTTCACATCATATTAGATCTCCTAAAAATCACACATCTAAAGTGAATAGAAATATATATCATTACATTATAGTAAAATATATGTAAATAAATGTGGGCTCAGAAAATTCAGCCCTGGCCTCGGCCCGCTTTTCTTTTCTTTTTCCGAGGAGTTTTAACGGATTTATTTTCTGGGGTAAATTTTGGAAGGTAGATGAGTTTGTAGATAAGACACTACCCAGAGATTTCACCCTCATTTTTTAAAGACTTAATAATCTGAGGTTTGGTTTCCTATAGGCGCAAGCCCCTATAGTTAATTACGCCTCCTGATAATGAGAGAGAACTTTTGATTAAAGCTAGTCATCAATCATATATGTAAAAATATGTGTTATCTAGCATATAGTAGTAGTATGGATTTGGGATGTTGAAAATTTTGGATGTTTGGAAGTTTGGGATGAAATATTTAAGAAGTCTGATATTTAAAATTAAAAATTTTTACTATCTTGCACTTAAAGCGGATGGTGAAGAATGGATGATAGACCAGATCAAGATCCCATGGTTTCGTCATCTCGGGTCATCATGGTTCCTGGTCTACTTAGTCAGAGGAGGTAGTCAACCCAACCTGACAGAAGGATCCTTGTCAATAGCCATGGCTTGCTTCATCCAAGGGTACCATGTAAACCTTCGGTGAATTTTTGTTTAAGAGGAAAAATTTGAATCCACCTTAGCTAATAGAGGGCTTTGTGCCTTATCTATCATATCCTATTGATTCATTTCTTAAGGATTTGATGCCACTAAGAAATGTATTGGCTCTAGCCATAACCAATATTTTGTTGTGCTATTTGGCGGAAAAATCACTTGATTCAGAAGGCCCTGGGTCATAATCATTTATTTTGCAGTGTCATTTGGCAGCATAACTAGCCGTTAGAGGATACATACCACATCCTTACTCGTAGGAGATTAATCGAGAATGGATCCTAGTGGTATTTTCGACTAGACATTAGCATTATATGAGCTGAAATAAATTTTAATTTATACACCTCGACAAACTGTTACGGAGGGTGGATCAATTTTGCTTTAAGTATTTGATAGTCTTATTTTAATTTCAAATAATTAAATTTTAGGATTTTAGAGTTTCAAAATTTTTAGAATTTTTTTATTTTGCTGGGCATGTAAGATTTTTTTACATTTGGATTTTATGGATATTTGGGTGGAATTTAGAATATTTGGAGTTAACTCCTCTGGTTGAGATTTACATTCAACACGGTCATCATTAGGGTGTACTTTGGGGTCATTTTCATTTGTGGCTTGAAACTTGTCTCTATCAAGTTATCAATAGAGAATTGGGTTTCATAGGCTTTGTGCCTTTATTAGTGAATTCATATTGTTATAGGCCTTGAATGTCTAACATGAATGTATTAAGACAAATATACCGATCGTCATAACCATATATTTATTTGATGGTTTGAACCTTCTTAACTTTTATTGATCTGCATAGGAGGATCAGGTTCGAAGTTGAATTCACTTAATGACCTATGCAGCATCCCTAGACATCACTTGTGTATCCATACTAGTATTTGGGGGTATTTTATAATTATTTATTGAACCTCGTCGACTCCTACTTTCATGCATAGAAAGATTGTGTTCAAATTTATAGACCTGAGCAACATCCTTATACATCATATGTGTTCCTAAAACATGATCACGAAGGCCTATACGGGTATTTAGGGGCATTTTATAATTATTTGTTGAACCTTTTCAACTCCTACTTTCATACTTAGGAAGATTGGGTTCAAATTTATTGACCCACACAACATCCCTTGATATTACATGTGTTCCTATAACATGCTTGTCGGGGCCCATGTGAGTATTATTATTGCACTTGCCCTTTTTTGTGTTCATATGCGTATAAAACTACGGTGTATGTGCAGGGGAAGTTTTAGATATTTGTCTTTAATCAATTGAGAGATAAACCATCATTTGAATGCAACGCTCTACTTGAAAGTTCACATATACCTTCTTTCTGCTTGTATGCATGTTACGAATTCGGTGGCGTGTTGTAACAGCTTGTGGATTAAGTTGTTCGCTGCATTATAAATGTATACTATCATACACTATTTATCTCTTTTTGTATGTGGATTGTAGTGCACTAACTAATCTCTTTCTTTGTATTTTATATATTATTATTTTTGGCATGTTGTATATATGATGAAACCAGCTACATTATTTACTGACCTTTGCATTTTGACTAACTTGATGATGTCCAAAATTTCTTGGGACCTCTATGTCATTGATTGGTTGTAAGCACATTCTCATCCGTTCAATTTGATTTTTATTTGCTAGAAGGTTAGTGTGTTCGTTGCATGTCAAATTCTTCTGCTTGAAGGAAGCCGGTGTATCCACTTTAAATAAAGTGGTATTGATTGTATAAAGGTGGCATTTGCTTCAAACTTTTGAATGCACCTTCACTAACCATTATTGATTCTAGCTTGCAAGGTTGAATATGCTTTATTTTATTTTGATCTTGATTAATGAGATACCCTAGCGCTTGTTGCATGCTTCTGCATATGCTTATAAAGAATATCATCAACTACATTAAGTCATTATGTTTATTGTACCTTGATCTCTTTCACTTGTAAGGTATCAGTATGATTACTTACATGCTGACTTGTACTAACTATGGGAGGGCCACACTTCAACCAAAATTTGATAATTTGTTTGTGGCATGTCTCCTCTCAAACATGTATTATATGTTGGCGTTGATTGTGAAGTGTTGTATTTATGGTGTATCATTATGTGTATTGATCTCTTTTGTTTGTAATAGGGTAATATGTTCATCTGAGTGATTGATACATGTATCATTCTCAATCATCATCACTTGTGAGTGAGTTATCTTACATATAAGTTGCAATGCTTTTTGGAGAGAAAACTAAACTTGCTTCATATTGGAGGATTGCAAGTGATAGGATGCTACCACATTTGTTTATACAACTTTTATGCTTCATGAATTTACTTTTTTATTGCAATTATTCATATTCATGTTGATTATTGCCTACGAGCAATGCGTAGAAACTTCAATTATCATAAGTAATTTCTTTCAATTTTTTGATTGATATTTATTTGAGTACATTGGGAATTTATTTTCCATGAGTCCTTGTTTGCTTGCAAATAGACTCCATTTACAAATTGTTTAACATTGAAGGTGGTATTCCATACGCATGATAAACTTGATATCATGTCTTTACCCCACTTGAGATTATCATTACATTGTTATCCAAAGAGAGATTTCATTGTCAAAGCTTAACCATGAATCCTTTGCTTGTATTCAAATTGTTCAAATATTGTCCACTTAAAATCCATATAAAGTTCAAGTATGAACTTATCTTGTTATCATTTCCTTCAAGTCCAAATTCATTTTAAGTTTGGATTCACTTAAGTCATTTTAGTCAAATAATGTTTAAGTTAAGTCCAAGTCAACTTGTTGTTCATTCCAAGTTCAAAGAATGGATTCCATTGTCACTTGATTGAGTTCAGTTCAAGTTCAGTTCGAGTCCAATGTAGTTAATTTGTAAGTCTTTTTATTCAAGTTATCCATATTTGAGTTCATTTCAATTAGATTAGAGTATTTCATGAATTAATTTTTGTTCAAATACAAGTCCAAGTATTTGTTCATTTGAAGCCAAGTTCCTAGCAAATTTGTTCAAGTCTTTGAATCTTCAGTCCATATTTCGTCAGCCTCCCAACGTCTCCCCCATTTAGGGGAAAATTCGAGAAACTAGCCTTCCCCTCGTTGCTACTTGGGCGCTTCAGGTAGGTGTCAAATGACACCGAGGCTACAATTTCTTCAATCCTCGCCTGCTACATGAGCGTTTAATGGTCTTCAGGTACTTGTTTCAAAGACGGCATTTTCTTTCCCCCCTTTGCACTACATGAGCATTTGAAGGTACTTAATTTTTTTCCCCGTTATGCTACTTGAGCACTTCGAGGCTTACTCGCCTCGTTGCTAGTGTCGCACTGGTTTCCCTCCTTACTACGCTACGTGAGCGCATAGCGGAATTGTCAATTCGTCGTTAGCGTTGAGAATGAGATTTTTTAAGTTAGAAATTATACCTTTGCATGTCAGCGGCTGGGAGGCAAAATGTACAAAAGAACACCTCTTTTTTTTGTTGAAACTTTCTCTTTCTCTCTCTTTTTTGCTTTCTCTCTTTTTTGTTTCCTTCTCTCTACACTTAACATATATATTTACTAAAGCAATGGCAAGAACAATATCCATTTCAATCCCTTGCTGTTCAATAAAAGCATGTTCCCTGAACCCTTTGTTATGCATGGCCGAGAGAAAGGGGACAAAAGCTAATGCTTTTAAATGATAAATGATTTAAGTGTGCTCAGTAGGGTGGAGGGGACATGAGTGGCTTTTGTTGGCTTATGAAGTGGGCTTTTGGAGTGTGAACAAAGAGGAGAAAAGAGTTATAAATGGGATGATTTTGAAATGTATGGGCTTCAGGATTCAGCTGGGGTTAAGGCAAAGTAAAGTGGACTATTGTTGTTGGAGATGTGGGCTTTGGGGTTTGGTAGAGTGGGCTGAACTTAGAAAATGAGGAGGGGTTAAGTGGATTTGCTATTACAGGTTTCCTAAGAGCAAAATATGGACACTTGGTGGACTATTTTGCGCTGAAAATGGGAGTGGAGGAGGGACTTTGATTCATTAAAACTATACCCTTGGAAATAATGGTTTCACCTCTCTTAGATCTGGAAAGAAAATTCGGATTTGTGAATTATCCTTCTTGAACTATGCGATCTTACAAATTCCAATTTTTCTTCTGTAGGAGGTGGAACAGAAGCAAGCTTGGCAGATCTGGCCATTCCTTCTCCAAACGAGCAAGATAGTTCTCTTTTGCTATTTTTGGTTTAAGCTTGCCTCCTTTGCATGTGCATCCATTTCTTTGAGTTTAGCCTCCATCTTCATGCGGCCGGCATTTAACTTATTTAATTTATCAAAAGTATCAATTTATTCATTCTGCACAATCTCAACTATGTCCTTAAGACCTCTCAACTGGACATGATTCCTGTCTTCTTCGTCACTGTCAATCTAGCACATGTTGAGGAGTTGTGAGTCAGGAAGTTTACAAATGAAAGCTTTTTCATTCATCATATTTCCAGTTTTACAAACTCCAACTGCAGGCTGGATAATCCTTTTCTCCTCTTCAACACACGCGAGTTCATTCTTTTACCTTCCGACTTCACAAACCTCACTGAAGCGTCTCCCTACACAGTAGCTGGTCTTAATCCCATCTCTTCAGAACCTATACCAATCAAGAGCCTTCAAGTGCACCAAGATCCAACGATTCCAGGACGGCAGCTTTGAGTAAGGGCCTAGAGATCCGCTTCTGTAGGATTTGAGGGAGGCGGAAGTGAGAAGGAGATCAGCAATTGAGGTAGGAAGCTTAGCCCTGAGAGATCCAAGCGGAGCAGGTATGAGGGATGGGATTTTAGTAAGGAAGCTGCTATTGCTTGCGGATGGGATTGGAGGAGCAAGTCAACGCCTTAATTTAGAAATGACAGGACTCTATTAGCCAAGTCAAAATCATCTCATTTTATATAATTTTCTCCAATTTCTTGCATTTTCTCTGGTTTAATGTGTCGAATTCGCCGAATAATCAAAATTGGACAAATTGTCAATGTATTTAGAGTATTACCGATGTTTCGGTCCCAACGACACAGTCCAGTTCGAGATCGGATGTCGTTTGAGTAACGCTGAGGCCTAATTATCTCAAAATACGTGTTGTCGCTTTGGAACTGCCTTAATTTGTGTGCACAACTCAATTGAACAAAATGGCTGTGTATTTAGAAAATTAATGAAGTTCTGAACACAATGACGCAGTCCGTTTCCCGATCGAACGTCATTTTAGTAGCGCCGAGCACCTTTTCCTCAAAATGCGTGTTTTATCTCAAAATTCATACCATCAATCTGGATGATCCAAATTGAACATAGAAAATATAGTTCTTAAGTATTTGAGTTATTCTAATCACAATGGAGAAATCTGTTTTCCGAACGGACATCATTTGCATAGCGACGATGCTGATTTTCCTTGAAATTTGTGTTGTTGCCTTGATATCCATGCCACCAATACAGATGCTTCAAATTGAATAAACAATAGGTAAATTTTAGAGGTTGACAATATTCCGGATGCAACGATGAAGTCTGTTCATCGATCCGACATCGTTTGATCAGCCTTGCGCTTTAATTTCGGCTGTCGATCATCCCTTTTGATCGATTTCGTCTGATTCAATTGCGAGGGGCCTCGAACTAGTAGAATTCGACGTTCTGATCTCAACGATGCCTTCCATTTGACAATCAGAGGTCGTTTGACCCTTCAAGTGACATGCGGTTCTAAGGCGCGTATTGTTTTATTCTCTAGTTTGGGTCCTTTCTCGCGTGGTTTGAGGTATAGGGGTCAACAATAAACAAGTTTCATAATTTAATGGAATGCTTGAATGGTAGGAAACAAAACTATCCACCCAGTATAAATTTCATAATTTCAAATTATTACCAAATTACCAAGAAATATTTAGAACACTATTGAGGCTTACATCATACTATAGTCTAATATTTAAGGACAATAATTTAAAAAAAAAAAATTAGAAACCTCATATTTATCAATTTACCCAATATAAAGTTTTTAGAAAATACTTAAATATCTAAAACTATTGTATCTATAACAACAGTTATGTAGAGAAAATTTTGTATGTATAAAGTTATACCAATTTTTTTCCTAATAGAAATAAAATTTAAATCATGAAAATCTCAAAATTCTCATATTTTAATATAAATTTTAGACTAGCATGATGGTGCCTGATCTCGTGCATCATAGTGCTCCCCTTTTAGAAGCATAATGTTGTAGCACTACCACCACTACTACAACAACCAAATTAATTTGAACAAAAACTAGAGAGCTTAAAGTTGCGTAGCTATTAAACCCTGCATTATGACAATTGAAGCGGAAATTTTCACATTATCCAAATATATATTCAGATCCTTGGACCCTCTTCAGACCAGATTCAGATATTCATACATACAAAATAGTCCTAAACACATAAGATGTGTTAAATGTGAAATTTTTGCGAGTTACCTCAATCAAATTTATTATGAATAAAAGCAATTGTACTCAAGTTTAGTATGTGTTACATAGAGTCCTCAAATTTGAAGTTTAGTTAACTAGATTAAGAAAAGTATATTCTAGTCGTTAACTTATTTGAGTACCAATTTAATAAGAAAAAATATGGATATTATGCATACGAGAAGAATATGTTTGATAACATTTTCAATATAGTGATTGATGTAAAAGGTAAAATATAAGATAAATTTGAAGGCAAGAATGGACCTGAAAGAGTACAGTAAGAGAAAAACCTTGAGTTAAGAGAGCTCCTTTTTCATTTATGTTAAAACAGTGAAGAGCAGTGTGTCAGTGGGTCTAAAACTTAAAAAAGCATGATGGATATGCATTGAATATAAGTGGATGTGTGGACATAATATTTGAGACACTATTTGTAATGAAGTGTCATGAGTGCCACATATTAATGGATTTCTTTCTTCCCATTGCATTCAACATCTTTCAAGTTTATATTTTAAATCATTTGATTGAACTTGGCATCTTTTTCAAGGATCTATGTTCATTAAAATTAAATGAAGAGATTTATGAATGAGAGAAAAAAACACCATTTATTCTTTACAATATCGAGAAAAATTTTCCACTTTGATTTTTAACTCGATTGAATATCTATCAATATATTTACCATATGAGGCTAGAGTTAATGGTCCTGTACAATATTATTGGATGTATAAATTTGTGAGGTAAGTCTAACTTTATTTGCTAAAATTATATTTATCTTAACTCATATAAGATGATCTCTGATGATATACATACTTGAATAAATTAAAAAAAAAAAGAGTTATGAATAATGTACACCTGGAAGGATTAATATGTGAAGCCTATCTAGCACAAGTGACAGCCCATTTTTGTTCCAACTACTTTGAACCACTTGTAAGAAGTTTTAGAACAAAGATGTGGAGTAATTTTGAAGTTGATGTGGAATGGAATCCTCAATCATCATTGTCATTATTTACCACTCGTGAAAAGACAAGTTAAAAATGCATACCATATATCTTATCGATTTGGAAATTAGGACTACATTGAACTGCCAAGAAGTTGAGGCTCTCTTACAGTAAGTTTTTGTTCCATGTATGAACGAAATAAGTTACTAGTACTTTAACCCCAAATATTATTCTTTTTGTTTTCCTATTTTAGGTTAATAATCCTTGAAATAAGGTTCTAGATAAAGGGTTGCATGAACATACATATGGGAGTTAATGAGACTAGGAAAAACATAGTTGATCTTCCATGTAATTGGTTTAAGATTTCATGTTTAGTTAGGGAGTGAGGGAAGGAAAAAATATGACTTGTGTTGTTTGTGTTTAAGGGAATACTCATACACAAAGTGAAGGTTTAATATCCAAGAAAAAAAGAAAGTCAAATTTTCCAATTCAACTAAAAGTGGTTTGATCCAATTCCAAATTGAGGCATAATGGTACATCTTTTATATGGTATAATTGAGGTGAAGTGTAATAGGAGATATGCCAATTTTTATCCTTCTGTTATTGCACACCAAGAAAGTCAAGTTTATTATGTGAGATATCCTGATTAACTTAGAGATAAACAACATGAGCTATTTATAATAGAAACCAAACCTCAATGAACTATGGAGCCACATTATGTTATACATGTTGCACATCAAGAGGATGAATGGTAAAAAATTAATGAACCTACTGCTGATGTACTAGAAGTGTCAATCCCTAAGCCCGAGACACAATTCGAACAAATTAAGAGTTCCGGCAATGAATTTAGTCCAAATAATATAATAGATGAAGAGGAAATAATTACTAGTGAAACCTCCTCAAGTGAGGAATAGTTCATTGTAAATTACCTTAGATTTATTTTCTTAACTTAGCATGTTTTGAAGTTTCTTTTATCTACTACTACAATTTTTTAATTTTACGGACAAAGTTTAACTTATGTTTCAGTGTAATTTATTTTTTTTCATGCAATGAAATTTAATTTTTCGTATTTTAATTTTAGGTGGATTTAAGTGATGAGACTCCATATAGATCTATCACATATATGTTTGGTCACCAGAATAAAATGATCACTAGCCTAAAAGGGCCAAGACCAATTGATCAGGAGCAAGTTGTACCTTAGGTTTTACACATAATAGGGGCAGAACACTCCCTGTCATTCTCATACTAACACAAGTACATGATTCCCACCACCAAATCCTAACCATTCCACTCCCTTTTATTCATATTATCCACCATTGCCTTCATAGTTTGCTCCATCTATATATCCATATTGTCCTTACTAGCAGCCTAATTATTATCCATCTCCAGCATAGCCACATCAAGCTGGACCATCTATACCTGGAGAGTTAAGAGGTGAGGAGGCATCACCATCAGAGGACCGACGAATGTACATAGAGCCTAAAAGGTGACATGTAAGTTTTGAATAATTTTTTTATTTTTTTAGTTGAATGAACTCATCCTAATTTGTGAATTTTAATATTTTATGAAAATTTGATCCTTCCAGGAAGCCTAGAAATAAAATAGGGACATTATCTGAAGTAAGTATGATGTTCCTTAACTATCTTGGAAGAAAATTCAACATGATGTTCAAGATATATGGTTTAGGGAGTTTAAGGTAAATCTAAAGTAATTATCGTAAGTATTCATATTACTTTACAATGGCTGCTCAAATCTTATATTTTTGCCTTTCTTAAATAGAAAGAATTTAGGTTGTTGCTTCAGCATAACTCAAGGATAAGAAAACATTTTTAAAATAGGTTTAAATCTGCTGCAAAATATGTTTACTGACATAACAAAGTTTAGTGAGCATCCATTGTGGACTGGTAAGAGTGTTTGGGGGGAATTGATCAGAGCATGGGGCACCCTAGATTATAATAGGAGAGAGCATAATAAGCATAATAGAGTTTTCAACTATTGGGGCATGGAGACCTCCATCCATATTAGTGGTTCAATGCACTACACTAAGCACAAGTGATGTCTCATAAAAACTTAACTTTTACTATACAAATAAGTTAGCCAACTTCTAATTTTTTTTGTTTATTTTTTTTATATGATTCATTATTTGCAAGAAGAGTTGCTAGAGCATACCTCATTAGTGTCGCATACAAACACACATCAATGCCAAGAGGATCACTAGCTGGTTTATAAAAGATTAAGAAAATCTTAGATGAGTTTTAGATTTTGTATATTGTTTATGTGTATATGTAAAATATATGTATGAGTTTATATGTATTCCATTTATTGCAATAGTATATATACAAATTTATAACAATCAAACTTCCATTGGTGAGTGATCCTTTTTTGGAACTACCTAGTTCTTCGACTACAACATGTGGTTATAAGCAATGGAAGGAAAGAAAATGAGGAGATTATGTGGATTAGGCTTCATGACATATGCATACATCTATTTCAATATCCTATGGTTATAACAACATTTAGGCGATAGTCAACTAATGGGTGCTCTGATTTAGCAGATAAAGCGGATCTGATAAGTTTAAACTGGTATACTTATATAGCAAACTGAGATGCAGATGGAGCTAAGGGCAATTAAGAAACAACATCAATTGAAGAAGGTTCATGAGGCTGAGGAGAGTGAAGAAATAAAGGATGATTCGTTTTACTACATTTTATGATAGATGTAAAAAACTCAAATTTTTATTTGGCAAAAAAAAAAATTCAAAACATGTTGTGGTCTTATGTTTGTTGTATAACTTTGAGTAATGAATGGGTTTTTTATTACTTTGAATGGTTTTCTTGTAATTGTTGGCTGAATTTATCATTTCAAGCTATATTAATATGTTAAAATATGTCTTTATTATTTGCTATGAAGTAGTATTTATTTCTATGAGAGTAGAAGTTCAGGAGTTTTTTTTTTAGTTTTTGTTTGTCTTCAAACTGATTTCTTATGTATTTTTGGTCAATAAGCATTTATATAGAAAAAAAGGATATAAATTTGACGAAGTATTCTGCTAGAAGTTTTTTATGAGAAATCTCCCATAATTACCGGTTGTTTTTCAACCTTTTTACCACCTTAAATTTCTATCGAATATCTAGTAGAATGTAGACCAGTAACTTCAAGCAAATTTATCACCAAAAACTTTCAGCAAAAAATTTCGCAAGAAATTTCCTTGATTAAACAATTTCTGGAAAATTCGGATTCCAGTAATTTGAAGCAAATTATCACCAAAAAATTTCAGAAAAAAATTTCGCAAGAAATTTCATTGATTAAACAATTTCTGGCAAATTTGGATTCATTGTACCAAATTTCTTCGGTAATATGCTAGAAATATATTGAAAATATTAGCATAAAAAAATTTATGTAAGATATTATTTTCCTAGTGTGTTGTACTTGCATAATCAATTTCATTAGAAATCTGTCAGAAATTACAACTTTTGACTGCCCAAAATTGGTCATTTTCCTTTAGTCGATAGTGTAAGAAGAATTCCAAGACCTATTTGAGCAATAGGGAGCAGCGGCCCAATCCCCAATCCTGACCTGAACTTGAGATGAGCCTGAATATGGTTGTATTGGAGGTTAGATGTGCTGAAGTGCTAGAATCTAAAAACCAGTCAGTATTAGAGTTAGTATAAAGGTAATATATTCTTTCAATAAGGGTTAAAAAAACAGTCATGGCGATGCCAACAAGTGAGAGCAATGTGTCCTAATTTCCACAAATTTGGCACTAAATGTATTGAAGGGAATGAGGTCCACCATGAGATACAACAGGAGTGGTAAGAGTGTTCATAGGTGATGAAGTAGTAAAGGAGGAAGCTTCCATAACTGCAAGCTAAAAGAAAAATTGATATGACTTCAACCTGGAAACATAGATAGCATGTTGCTTTTCAGAAACCTATAGTGAAACTATAGCACAATACATGATGAACGAACAATAGAAACAAATACAGAAAAGGAGTAGAATTTTCATCTTCATTTCCTTCATTATATATAGGTAGATCTATAGAGATACATCTAGAATTTCAAGAGTAATGAAAGGAATAAAAAATAGTTATATAGTAATGGCATAAATGAGTGTAATAGTGGTCCAATTGCAACTATAAATTCATCTAAAAAAGGTATGAAGTAATAGAGTAGTTCAAGTGGAGTTGTGACATAATATCAATAACTGCATCAACTTATCACTTGTTTCTAACATTCAAAACCCACACCAAAGTACTCGCTGCTCAGCGGCCTCCATCTCGGCTCTCTTCTCACTTGCTTGTTCTCACAAGTTCTCCTATAAGATGTATGCATGGTTGTGAGTATGAACTTGGATTAGGTAGGTGTGGGTTCTTTATCGGTTATTATTTTCTTCCCACTTTAAGAGAATTTTTTCCACTAATTTTTAATTTCTTGAAACTTTGTCAGAGCTCTGCTAGGATTTGGAGAAAGCGGCTTCCATCTCATCTTCTCTCAACTCGTGTTGCGAATCTGATTTCAGGGAATAGAATTTTGATGATAGCAAACACTTCTGTTTCTCTACGATTGTCTCGCCTACTAACATTTCAGGTCCACAAGATCAAAACTATAATTTGAAACAGCTCAAGATTTGGTAGACTAGGTCTGAGTCAGTTTATAATCTTTTCCTTTTCTTGAGTCAATTGAAAATAAAGTAGTTCCTAATACTATGCAACCTTGCACACACACAATTGGGAGAAATTTTTTGACTATTTTTGGTCACATCATCCGGGACGATCGATAAATTGGCTTGGATGATCAGTTAAAAACATAAATCCTAATTAGCGCATCCTGGTTAAGGCAACCGTCATTAAGTGGATCGTCCTGACGATATTCATATCGACTGGGACGATAGGCTCAAATCAGAAAGAATCAGCTGCCAGATCTATTTAGGTAGTTTTTATTTTTGGATATCGCCTGGATGATACAATATAATTATGCCTAAATAAATCTGGTAATTAAATAAAACAATTAAGTTTTGTTGCTCGATCATATCGTCCTGGACGATCTCAGGATCGGCCGAGACAATTAGTTCAAAAAACTTTAGTTGTTCCTAGACGATCAAACATCGGCCAGCTTTTTTTCAGAACGATGCTCTGGACGATATGCACTGAATTAAACAAATCGTCCGGAACAATCACAATATCAATCTGGACAATCATGTTATTTTTCTATTGTCCAGACATCCATTCAAGGTGATGTTCTGGACGATATTCAATGACTTGTACTAATCGTAAAGGACGATATCCTATCATCCTGGATGATATGAACAAAAATCTTCTGATCTTTCGAAATTGTCCTAGCTGATTGAGCTTAATTTGTATTGATAGTACAGGATGATATTTATATCATCATGGACGATAATGTAAGTTTTTTATAATTAAGAACTATTCTGAAGCTCTTCTATATAAGACCTATTATTCTACCCAAGAGATCATCTTTTGCTACAGTTGACCTGAGAGAGCCTAGAGGAGAGGGAAAGAAAGGGAGAGAGAGAGGATCTTGTTAGGGGGAGTTTGTACAGAGTTTTACAAAGGTTGCTCCAAGTAAGGATCCAAGTCGTCTTCTCGATCGTTGTCCCTTTTTCTTGGAGGTTCGAGGTAGATCAACTTCAGCAATCGATCAAGGTTCTCTGCCTGCTTCAGGAGGAAGCAAAAGAAGTCTGGTTCTTTGCCTCACCGGTGTTGGTGGAATGGAGGCTTTATAAAGGCTTCTCCGCCTTGCTGTGAGAGCAAAATGAGAGTCACTGAGTTTTGTGCAATACTCGGAGGGGCGCCTCTAGGAGTGGACGTAGGTCCAGTTGACCGAACCACTATAAATTTATGTGTTTCTTATTACTGTTTTTTCTGCATTTAATTTTTTCACTTTAAATTTATTTGTGGTGAATTTTGGTTTGGTCTGAGTTTATGTTTTTGATTGAAAGATTTTTTAAAATACCAATTCACCCCTCTTCTTGGTTAGCCTCGGGCTAGTTCATAAGGGCTTAATATCCCTAACGAACTTTTAAGTGGTATCAACACGGGATTCATAAAATCGAGTTTTTGAAAACTTTTGAATTTTGATCAATGGCTAACTTCGGTAATCGTAATATTGTAGAAGGGTATTCTATTACCCGACCACATTTGTTCGACAATATTCCTTTTAATTTTTAGAAAACTCGCATGTCTACATTTTTACAATCAATTGACTATCGTATGTGGATTCTTATTAAAGATGGTTATACACCTTCGACTAGTAAAATTAATGGCGTTACTATTCCACTTTCTTTCACTAAATGGACTCTTGATGATAGGGATTTAGCACAATTTAATACGAAATGTTTGAACTATATTTTTTATGCTTTAAAATTTGAAAATTATATGCGCATTTCAACTTGTGTTACTAGTAAAGAAATTTGAGATAAATTGTGTATCACTTATGAAGGAACAAAAAAGTCAAATAATTAAGGATGAATATTTTATTGCATGACTATAAATTTTATTATATGAAACCTAATGAATCGATTTTTGAAATGTATATTAGATTTACTCAAATTATCACCTCACTATATGCTTTAGGAAGAGAACTCACAAATTATGAAAATATTAATAAAATTTTGAGATGTTTACCTTCTTTCTTTGATGCTAAAATTATTGCAAATTTTTAATCTAAAGTTTTGAATACCTATTCGATTGATAACTTACTTGGATCACTCATTGCTTATGAGCAAGAGGTGAATCAACAAAACCTTGATGCATGGAGAAAAAGAAGGAGAAACTGGGGCGTAGAAGGCCAATGTCATGGACACTGACTCTTCTGGGTCTAAAATGATGAGGTTGCCTTCATCACTAGGCAATTCAAAAGATCTCTAAAGAAGAACAACAAGTATCATCAAAAGTGGAAAAAAGATAATGATATCAAAAACTTTAAAAGTTCTTCTGATCTTTTTTGCTATGAATGCAGGAAGCCTAGAGATGTCAAAGCTGATTGTCCTACACTTAAGGAGCACCTAAGAAAGGAGAAGGATGAGTAAAAACCCAAGTTCAGAAAAGATAAGGATAGGAAGCAGTACCAAAAGATAATTTGGATAGATTCTGCATCTGATTCATCTGAGATTGAAGCTGAAGAGGAAATAATAAACTTGTACTTAATGGGAGATCTTCTTAGTCAATCTGACCAAGAAGTGGTATGTGAACCAACCTATGATCAATTACTTGAAATTTATGAGAAAATTCATGCATCATATAAGAAACTTAAAAAATTGCATGCTAGTTTAAAATTGAGTTTTTGAATTTATAAAAAGAGCATGAAGTTTTAAGTAAAGAATACACTCAACTTGATAGCAATCACATATCTTTAATTGATGAGTTTGATTATTTAAATAAAAAGCATTCTAAATTGATAATTGAGCACGATTATTTAAAAGCATCCTATATCTTATTTGAATCTAATTTTAAAACTTATATTAAAGAATTTGAGCATGAGGAGCACTATTTGAATGTTGATAATGCTGTTTTATAAAGTGCTAACTTGAGGTTTAAAGTTAAATTGAATGCACTTGAGAGAAATTGGAATACATCCACACTTGATCTAAAGCCAAAATCTAGGAAGAGGCATTATAACCTGAATAGATTAGTAAATCCTTTTCCTAGAGTTAGATGTTTTTTATATGGCATGCTAGGACACATTTCACATACTTGTATTGTTCATCATAGTACACATTGGGTATGGAGACCCAAATTGCATGATTCATAGCATAACACACATGCATTACATTCTTCTTTTCAGAAGAAGGGATCTAAACGTGTTTGGGTTTCTAAATCTGATATTTGATGATTTTGTAGGTGTGCTCTCACCGAAGACATCGTGAGAGTATATGGTACTTGGATAGTAGAGGCTCACGGCTCTTAATTTCATAAACTTGCTACTTAATAAATTATGATTTGCATGTTTACTACTCTGTTAATTGTTGTTATTTTCTATTCTTTCTATTCTAATTTTGAGTTAGTTTTTTACTTATGTTGTCATTTTAGTTGTTTCATCTCTGTTGTTTTTCTTTTTATTTTTTAGTTTTTCATTTTTTGGTCACTACTGAAATAATATTTTATTCCATGTTTTATTTTTTTTGAAAATTTATAGTCAATATTTTACATCTCATAATTTGTTAAAGGGAGAAAATACCATTGATAGTTTCTCTTTCTCTAACTTCTTTTTAGTGGTGTAATTTTTTTTTCTAAATAAAAGTCTATCTCAGATTAACATCTGGACTTTGCCATTGAGATCTTTTCAATTTTATTACAATAATATATATATGTATATATATATATAAAACGTTCAAAGTCTTTATATTACCTTCAAAATTTTCAAAATCTTGCCGTTGTATTTATCATATGATTTTTTATTATGTTTTGTGATTTATTCTTCCTTACATTAGAGAGTGTGTTTTTCTTCTCTAATATCTGGAATATATAATCATAATTGAGAATATTTAAGAATTTTAAAAAAGGGATCTAGCTTGCAAAAAAAAAAAAAGCCTGTGATGCCAAATCAAAAGATACGCAATAATGCTAAATTAAAAAATATATGTATACACAAAATGTATCAAAAATTAAAAGATGCGCCAATCAATTGACCAAGAGGCATAAAATGAGCCCACCAAAAGTAAGCTCCATTCTTATTCAAAATTTTTAAATTTTAGAAGAATTTAAGTATCACTTGATATTTTTGAAAGGCTTGATTTCAGAATTTATGATCATGACTAATCACTTTGATATATTATTCTATAAAATATTTTTTTGGAACCAAGTTTTGAATTTATCTCTTTTTCTTATCCAATCAATTTTTTTGATTTAGACCTTTGTTTTGAAAAGTCGATTTCCCCTAGGAGAAGTCTGAGTTAGGGCTAACAAGATCAGTTGTTCTACCATTTTTTCAGATTTTGATGATGTTAACTCATTGATTCTTACAAATTTTTTAATTCAATCACATGGAGAATATATCATATTCAAGTTTTGATTAAATTTTTTTTCTGTTCTTTTTGAGGTTTTTATCTTTTTTATATTTTATTTTTATCCTTTTTAAAGTGGATTTTCATATTTTCGGGCCTTTTCTAATCATCTGCATCCATCTTCTAATTTGAAACTTTTTATCACATCGTCCCAAACGATATTCATATCGTCCTGGATGATATGTTCAATTCACTCTTAAAATTCCATCTAATGGATGTTTTGACTCTTTTGCTTTTGATCGTTCTGGACGATTCATTATCATCCTGGACGATCTGATCGTCTTCTGTTTCAATTATTTATGATCGTCCTGGTCGATACTCCTCATCTTGGATGATCTTCACAATTTCTGCTCAATTATTGGTGATCGTCCTAAACTATACACTTGTTCATCCTAGACGATCCATGTGGCAAAATTTAGCACACAACTTTAATTCAGTCAGTACAATCAATTATTGTTGATCATCCTGGATGATCCACTTAATCATCCCGGACGATCCATGTAATCGTCCCAAATGATCTGCTTTTTCAACAGTTATCTGGAATAACTACTCGGGTTGATCACCTTTGTATGATCGTCCCGGACGATATCTGATCATCCCAGACGATATCTGATTGTCTCGGATGATATCTGATTGTCCTGAACGATATCTGATCATCCTGGATGATATTAACGCCTTTTAACCAATTATTCCAGACGTAATTATTGCACTTGATCATCTTGGATGATTCTGTGATCATCCTGGATGATCGGATATTTTCTTTAAAAATTGAGGCATTCAATCAATTTTTCTCACACAATCTTTCTTCAACCCTATTTAATCTTACTTCCCTTCTATTTTCTTGATTATAGCTAATGGAAAGAGGTCTCACATGTCTTCTAGAAGCTCCTCGAGGGCAAATCTGGACCCTCGATTCACTAAGGCAGCCGATCAAGCCACATATCAGAGGTACAAGATGGTCAGGATCACTGTTTCATGAACTATCAACCCCCACATCCTTTCATATCCTGTTTTTGATTTATTGCTCACACTACTCTCACTTTCCTTCTTATTCTTACCATCCTTTTTAATTTGGAGTTAGTATTTGAGTTTTTCACTAGCCTTCACATCAATTCCTCTTTTACTTTTTTTCAGTCCTATGTGAATAGACTTCCAGTCAAAATCATATATTAGGACTATTAAGAACTCCTGCAACAGTCCACCATAGGAGACAAACTCCAAATCCTGTGTTTAGATCCTTACTATAACTAGGCTCCGGCCAATTATTTTCTAAGGAACACTAATGCTTCCTTTCATGTTGGAGAATCTAGCAGCTTATTCAAAGATGCTAGGACAATCCAATATGTCCTTCGCATCTCTATTCTTCCAAAAGCTGGTGATCATATTCATATCACTCCACTCCTTTCAATCACCACTTTCTAAATTTAAGCCCATCGTGAATTTAGTGCCTATAATTTGATTTTTTGTATACATTGAGCATCTGACTAGTATTTGAGATCTAAAACATAAGAGGAAGCCCAATCTTGCTCTAGGACATATCATTGCCTATATCCTAGAATCTAAATACAACCTCTAATATTCTATCCCACCAAATTTTTAGCCTTCCTTCTACTCAAACAACTCCTTCCACATTCTTCATAGTACTCGTCTACACCCGAGGTATAAGGAAGCTGAGGGAGCTAAGGAGGAGGCAGCTCTTGCACCTGTTCCTGTACCTACTTTGCTCTACCAGCACTCTCAGTTGGATTAGCTGGTGGAGCAATTCGACTAGTGGGAGACATAGTTTGAGACCTACGTTGCTATACGGGAGTAGTAATATACTAAGGATGTTACTTGCTATGAAACTTACATGACTCCCCAACTGCACTAGCACGACTAAAATATGGCTTAATTCATGAAAGTTCATTAGGGATGTTAAGTCCTTATGAACTAGTCCAAGGCTAACCAAGAGAGGGGGGGGGGGGGGGGGGTGAATTGGTATTTTAAAAATACAATCACAAAACTCAAACCAAAATCACCATATGAAAATCAAAGTGTAGAAGAATAAATGCGAAAAGCAGTAGTAAAAGGACACAGAAATTTATAGTGGTTTGATCAACTCGACCTACGTCCACTCCCCGGAGGTGCACTCTGGGTATTGCACTAAACACTATGACTCTCCTTTTGCTCCCATAGCAAGGTGGAGAAGCCCTTATAAAACTCCATTCCGCTGACCCCGATGAGGCAGGGAACCCAACTCCTTATGCTTCTTCCTGAAGCAAGCAAAGAACCTTGATTGATTGTTAAAGAAGACCTCTCTCAACCTTCCAAGGATAAGAGACTATAGTGGAAGAAGAAGAAGTGGAACACTACTTGGAGAAACTCTTATGAAACTCCCTCATAATCTCTACCTCACAAAATCCTCTCTCTCTCTCACTCTCTCTCCCTCTCCTCTAGGCTTTCTCAGGTCAAGACAGTAGCAAAAGATTACCTCTAAGGTAGAGCAAGAGATCTTAAATAGAAGGGCTTTGGAATGGCTCTTATTTTATACAAATCTACTTTATCGTCCAGACTAATAGGGGTATCAGCCTGGCCGATCAGCATAAATTTTGCTCAATCAGCCCGGTCGGTTTGGGATGATTAGATAATTTCTGGTCATATTGTCCAGGCCAATAGTATATCATCCTGGACGATTAGCTCAAATCTGAAGAAAATCATCCTGAACATCACCCTGAATAGAAGCTGGCCGATGTCAATCATCCACACCATCGTACCGACCGATCCTGCGATCAGCCCGGCCAATGTGATCGTTCAATCAGCCTTAATTATTTTCCTTAATCACCTGATCAATTTAGGCATAATTATGCTACATCGTCCAGGTTGATGTCTTGGACGATGTCCAAAAATAACTAATGCCTACATAGATCTGGCGGCTGATTCTTTCTGATTTGAGCCTATCATCCCAGCTGATACAATATCGTTCAGGTCGATCGACTTAATGATGGCTACCTTAGCCATAATGCCCTGATTAGGGTTTCTATTTTTGAACCGATATTCCAAGCCGATATAAATATCATCCCGAATGATATTACCAAAAATAGCAAACTCTATGAAACAGCCAGAAGTTCTCCTAAGGTGTGTGTGTATAAGGTTACTTAGCATTAGGAGCCACATCTTTTATAATAGACTCAAGAAAGGGAAAAGTGTACAAAGTGACTCAGACCTAATCTACCCAATCTTGAGTTGGTTCCAATTATTGTCTGATCTTGTGGTCCTGAAATGTTAGTAGGCAAGGCAGTCATAGAAAAGCAAGAGTGTTTGTTATCATCAAAATCATAATCCATGAAAACAGATTCGCAACAATTTCTCCCTTTTTGATGAAGACAAACAAACAACAAATAGTTCTAAGTAGTTAAGAGAATAGTGTACTGGAAATAGTGCAAACTTAGAGAACATCAAATATCAGAACAGAATAGTAGAAACATACTACTCCCCCTTTTGATATCTCAAGGAGGAGACAAACAAAAACAATACAGAAACAAAATAACAGAAGAAAAAAAGAAATTAATTAATAGAAAAATAGAAACAAACTAATATAAAACTAATAAAATGATGGGCCCTGATCATTTAAAGGAGGAGGTGGTGGTGGAGGCTGTTGAAAGTAGCTAGTCAGTGTAGCAAACTGTGCACCAAACCAGGATATGCCCTGATCGTGTTGCTGCTGCTGGTGTGTAATATAGGCGTCAAAATGGGCTAAGTCCTCCATGCGGTGCTGCTCATAGCGGGCTATATCCTCAGCATGTTGTTGCTCTTATGCAGCAACGTAATTGTCAAATCGGGCCTCCCACTGGTCAAAGCGCTCCACCAACTGATCCAGCTGAGAGTGCTGGCAGAGTGGAACAGTCGCAGGAATAGGTGTAGGAGCAGGTGTAGGAGCCTCCTCTTCCCCCACCTAAGCTTCCCTGTCCCCTAGTTGGAGACGAGTACTGTGAAGAGTTTGAAAGGAAATGTTAAAGTAGAAAGCAGGTTGGAGGTTTGGTGGAGCAAGATATTGCAAGTTATACTTTGATTCTAAGACATAAGAAATTATATGTCCTAGGGCTAAATTTAGTTTCCTCCTATGACCTAAATCTCGAATGGTAGTAAGATGGTCGATGTAGCAAAAGATTAGGTCGATAGGATTGAATTCATGATGTGCTAAAATGTAAAAGGTGGTGAGTAAAAGAAGAGGAGTGATGTGAACACTATCACCAATCTTAGGAATTATCGAAGTGTAAAGGACGTGCTGGACGGTCCTAGTATCCTTGAGTAATGTGCTAGTCTCGCCCATGTAAAAATGAGCATTAGAGTTGCAAAGAAAATGATTAGCCGGAGCCCAGTCAAAATTAGGATCAGAACCCTGGGTGTGAAGTTTATGCCCTGTGGTGAGAAGCTAAAAAATCTCCGCATAATTCTGATATGTGATCTCGATAGGGCATTGATTCACATATGAGGCAATAAAGGTAAAAGTAGAATTAATATGGAGACTTGCAAAGAACTCATAGAGCAATTCAAAATTGAATGAGACAGCAAGAGTCAGAAGAAAGCATAAGAAGGTATGGGTAAATAAGTCTAGCACCGGATAAGACAGAAAATTTGGATTGACAGTCCGGGAGACTGTGATTCTGGCCTCCTTGTAGCACTAGTAGGCGGCTTGATCATCCGCCTCTAAGAAATGAGGGTCCAGAGTGGCCCTCGAGGAACTTCCGGATGGGTGATGAGAGTGCTTTCCCCTAGCCAATTTTATGAAATAGCAAGAAAACAATGAATAGGAAGCAAAGAGAAGAAGTTGGTGTGAAGAAAATGGCTGGAAGAGCTCATTTTATAAAGAATTGGTCAGATCGTCCAAGCCGATCGCAGGATCTTCTAGGCTGATTTGGTTTAATAATTACGTATAGGCCGATTGGTCAAAAAGGCAGTCCGATCATCTGGGCCAATCAGATATCGGTCGGGATGATTAGATACAGGTGATTGTCTCCCGTAGTCAAGCCGGACGACAATTAAAAAAGTAGATCGTCCGGGCTGATTCAGTGGATCGTCCAGGACAATGTCCAATAATGGATCATACCAGCCAAATTTAAAAAATTTAAGTCATGTGCCACGTGTATCAGCCAGGCCGAACAGGTGGATCGTCCGGGCTGATTGTATAAAATAGATCATCCCTATTTATTTTAAAGATTTTAAACGTACATCCACGTGTCTCATCTAGGACGAATACGTGGATCGGTTAGGATGATTGTCCATAAAGAGGATAACATTGTCCGGGCCAAACATCAGATCGGCCAGGCCAATAAAAAATGATTGAAGCAGAAGACAATCAGATCGTCCAGGCTGATAATGGATCATCTAGGATGATTAGAAGCAGAAAATCAAATCAATTAGTAGAGGAGAATTTTCAAAGTAAATTGATCAGATCGTCCTGGACGATAGGGGTATCAGCTGGGACGATGTGAAAAAAATTGAGAATTAGATGATGGATAAAGATGATAAGAGAAGGCCCAAAAACATCAAAATCAAGTGAAATTGATAAAAATATGATACGAAAAGTCATAAACACAAAAAAAAATAAGTTTTTTTTATCAAGGCATGAATATGACATAGTCTCCATGTGATTGATTTTAAAAGTTTATAAGGATCATTGAGTTAACATCGCCAAAATCCAAAAAATAGTTAGAATAACTGATCCTATTAACCCTAACTAAGTCATCTTCAAGGTAAACCATCTTTTGAAAACAAAAAATCTAAATCATAAGAGCCAGTTGGTTAGAAAAGGAGATCCGTTCAAAAACTTATTTCCAAAAAATAATTTTATAGAATAATATATTAAAGTAATTAGTTACAATTAGAAATTCGAGATCAAGTCTTTGAAAAATATCAAGTGACACATGAAGTCTTCTAAGATTTAAAAAATTTTAAAAGGAGAAGAAGCTTGTTTTTGGTGGGCTCATTTTACGCCTTTTGTCAATTTGGTTAGCGCTTTGCGCATCTTTTGTTTTTTGATACACTTTGTGTATATATATATTTTCAATTTGGCATCATTGCGCATCTTTTATTTTTGGCATCATTGGTCACTTTTTTCATTAACTTTTATGCAAGCTAGATCCCTTTAAAAAATTCTAATATATTCTTAATTGTGATTATATCTTCTAGATATTAGAGAATAAAAACTCACTCTCTAATATAGGGAAGAATGAATCACAAAGCAAAATAAAAAATCATATGATAATTTCAATGACAAGATTACAAAAATTTGAAAGTAGAATAAAGACTTTGAACATTATATTTATAAAATAGATTATTATAGCAAGATTGAAAAAATCTCAGTTTTAAAAACCATTTGTTAATTTGAAAATAGATTTTTATTTAAAGAAGAAGATTACACCTCTAAAAGAGATTAGAAAGAGAGACATAATCAACGGTGTTTTTACCCTTTAATAGATTAAGAGATCTAAAAACATTGACTCACAAAGTTTCAAAATAAAAAATAAGGCATAAAATATCAATTTCAGTGATGCTTTCAAAATCAAAAATAAGACAAAAGTAGTAAAATTAGCAAGAAAAGAGAAAAGAAAAGTTAAAATAACAAAAAATAAATAACAGAAAACATATCAGAAATCAGTAGGAATCAAGTTCATGCATTTATGTTAATAAAACCCAATTTGGTCCTTAAAGTATTGAAAGCGTCGAAGGCTAGTGGTTTAGAAATGATGTCAGCTAGTTGATTTTCAGTTGCCATATGGTGTAACTCAATGTCTCCCTTGGTCATATGGTATCTAATGAAGTGATGTCTTGTGTCTATGTGCTTGGTCCTTAAATGTTGGATAGGATTCTTAGAAATGTAGATGGCACTAGTATCATAAAGAATTGGAATTGTGCCTGCAGGTAATCTTAAATCCAAAACTTGCTATTTCAACCAAAGGACTTGGGCCACACAACTTTCTAAAGCAATGTACTCAGCTTCAACAATGGAAAGTGCAATAGAATTTGCTTTCTACTAGACTAGGAGACTAAAGATTATCCTATGAATTGGCAAGTCTCTGAAGTACTTTTTCTATCTACCTTACATCCTATAAAATCAGAATCAGAATATCTAATAATCTCAAAAGAAGTGTTGTGCCTAGGGTACCAGATTCCTAAGTTTTAAGTCCCTAGAAGGTATCTAAGAATTCTCTTAACTGTAGTCAGGTGGGATTCCTTAGGACTAGCTTCAAATCTAGCAAAAAGATATAAATTAAACATAATATCAGGTCTGTTAGTAGTCATGTAAAGTAAAGATCCAATCATCCCTCTGTACTTCTTTTGATCATCTAATTTTCCATTAGGTTCCTTGTCCAACTGAACACATGAGATGGCTAGGATTTTTACCATGCACAATAATTCATACAATTTGAATTATAACTGTATAGCATAAATTACTTACAAAAATAACTCTCCCAAAAACATTTTCCTCTCCCCCTATGTGTGTGCAAGGTTTGTTTAGCAAAGATATCCACCCAATTACATGATATGACTCAAGAAAGGAAAAAATACATATTAAATTGAAAATCATAGACTATAACCCTAGTCTACGTAGTCTTGAGTTAATTAGAATTGCAAGAGAATGGCGGACTTAATTTCTAAAATGTTAGTACACATAGCTTAAAATAAAATATTACAAAAATAAGAGAAAAAAGTAAGAAACACAATAATATTTGTCATCATCAAAATCACAGAGCTTGTATTATGTTTATAACACGATCTTGATCAACTTAAGAGCTAGCTAAGATGTTTCCATATGGCATGGAGGGCCCAGGCCGGTGTTGATAGCAGCAGATGCTCCTACTTAAAGGCCAGTAGGTTGGCCAGGTATAAAGACCAGCAGTCATGGCAGCTAGCCCGTCAGGTTAACAAATTCTAAGATTTTTAAAAAACAATTTTCTAAGCATTTTTCGACAAATTTTCCACCACAAAATCAGTTAAAAATATTTCTGGAAAATTTTTTGTGACGGTGTTTATTTTCCGACACGTGAATTACCGTTAAAAAAAATTTCACCAGAAATGTAAATTAATGACATATTTTCGTCATTTCCCAATGATAATGGCTGTCAAAAAATAACATATGTCCTATAATGAAAGGACTAAAAGATAATCTAGGTGGAAAGGTACCCTTATCCTCATACAAGCATGTGGGATGCTTAGAGCTGTTTGATTTTGATCTGATGGCTAAGGATAACTCCTATAGGTTCGAGAAGTTATTTGGATGGCTGGGATGAAAAGGTTTAAAATAAAAGCCATGTCATTAAGGATTTAAATGGTTTAAAGGTCCCTTGACCATTTGTTGATAGGTTTGATTAGTCAATAGGCCAAAAAAGGGGGTGTGGCATGCAAGGTGGCACCAAAGTTTTATTGGACTGGTCCCTAAGGGATCAAGGTTAAATACTTGAAATTTGGAATGGTATTCTGGGTGGTTTGACCAAGTGTGGGCATGCTGACTTGGTCAACCTAATTTGGATTGAATGGCCAATTATTGGAGTATGATTGGACCATATATTAGGATTGGTTTGAGTTTTGAAATAGGCTAGATGGTTTGATTTTATGAAGAAATGGCCTAATAGGTTATTAGGTCAACCTAGGTTGATTTGGTCAACCAAGTTGACCAAATGCCAAGTTTGGGCCCAAAGGATCTAAAACGATATTTGGAGTTTAATGGAGGTTTTTTTAGGGTTCAAATAGGTCATTTGGGTCAAAATACTTATTTGGGTCCTTAATAAGTCATTGGGTCAACATAAATTGACTTAATTAATGTAGTTGACATGGTAGTTGGATTTGGGCTAAATAGGTATAAAATAATATGTTGAGTATGTTGGTGGTAGTCCCAGAATTTTAACTTATCATTTGGTGAAAATGATGATTTAGACACATAAAGGGCCTAATAGGTCAAACTAGATTGAACTGGTCAATTAGGTTAACCCAGGATCTAGGATAGTGTCCAATAGATTTGGTTTGATAATTAAATTTTTTTGGAAGAGGTTCCATGAAATTTGGAGGTTATTTGGTTTGAGATGACTATTCAAATTACTAAGGGGTATTTTGGTTAAAAGGTGTTGACCTGGTCAACCAAGCTTGACCAGGGTCAGGGCTTGAGTCTAATGCGCTCATAATGGTGATTAGGATGCATTAGAGAAAGTTCTAAGGCTTGATTTGAAAAGGCCATATTAAAGGCTATGGAAAACTCCAAAATTGCCCTGAAGGCATAGTTTGGTCATTTAGATCCTCTGTTAACTAGGGGTCAAAGTGGGTCCACCAAAATGTAGCTTAATACTTAACAAATCATAATTAAGTGTTTGGAGAAGGCTCTAAGGTTAAAATTAATTGGGTGGCAGGTCTAGTGGAATAAACAATAAATATCTAAAAATTTTATAGCCTATGGAGATAAATTTATTTCTGAGGGTTTAGATCTCAAAATGAGCTAAGAGGGTTGCCTCTAGAAACATGTTTTATCAATATATAATTGATAGACTTTAAATCAGAGGTCATTTGACTGGTTTTAAAATATTTGAAAAAACACTTGAAAGGGCTTTCAGGATAGGGCATTTGAGTGTTTGACTTTTGATTAAAAAATATGGATTTAAACTGGATTGATCCCAGGGTTTGAGTTAATCTAGGATATTGATTGTTCTTAGTGTCCTCATATAAAAATGAGGTCAACAGTGGTTGACTGGCTTGCCAAAAGTGGGGCAAGTACCTCTAGCTCGAAGATTTTTAAAAATTATTCTTAGCTTCATATGTTTAAAGGTATGTTAAGGTTGGATCATTAGGCTTTTCTTATATGAGGATTGTGCATTAAAATGTTTTTTTGCTGTATTAGTAATGTTGTGTAGTATTTTTATTGGGTTTCTCTTAATTTCATTTTTGTTCCTTTGTTGATCTGATTTCATGATAATATATTATTTGTTTACTTTGATGCCAATTAGTAATATTTTCTATCATTTGAATTATTATATATCTGCTTAAGTTTAATATGGGCTATGTAAATCATATAGTTCAGCTTTGTTTCTATGCCTGTAGGTTTTATTCTTGATTTTACTATCTAATATGTTCCCTTAATATGTCTAATAAGTGTCCCATTTTTTTAGTGGCTTTTGTTTTCAATTTGTTTGTTGTTGTTGCTGTTGTTGTTTATCTATTTTGTGCCTCAAATTTGGATTTGGGATGTGTAATCCGTCTTGAATCTCTTTGTCTAGTGTGGTGGCTCATCTGCAGATGTTCTTTTTTTTTTTCTTGGTCATTTTTCTCTAGATTTGATGTGGTAAAGATTTTGATGCTATTTTTTTATTATCTTGGATGGTTATTATGTTTCAAAGATGTCTTTTGTTTTTCTAGAAGATTTTCTTTTGCAAAAGAGGTTTGCTATATTATTTCATTTTACTCACCTTTTTCAAGGTTGGAAATGAAAGGTGCTCAGATGACACTAGAAAGTGCTCTGATACCACTTGAAAGTTCGTTAGGAATGTTAGGCCCTCATGAACTAGCCCAAGGCTAATTAAGAGAGAGGTGAATTGGTTGTTAAAGATCTTTTAAAACAGAACTACAAACCAAAACACCACAAAGAAATCAACAATGCGAAAATTAAATGCGAAAGCAATAATAAGAAAAGAACACACCAGATTTATAGTGGTTCGGTCAAACCTTGACCTACGTCCACTCCTTGGAGGCACCCTCCAACTATTGCACTAAAAGGTGTCTCTCCTTTAGCCCTCACAGCTAGGCAGAGAAGCCCTTACAAAATCACTTCCACCTTCCCCGGTGCGGCGGAGTCGCCGGGGTCCTTCGACACCAAAGAGATCTTCTTCTTCGGTGAACTTCCCTCGATACATGCCTTGAATCTGACGGTATTCAGGTGCGAGCTTCCCGGAGCAACCGTGTGGAACCCCCTTCACACTCCCTTGAGTCCCCCCTCACAGGATCTTCTTGCTCTCTCAAACTCCACCGTTTCCTCACTCCCTTTCAAGCTTTCTCTTCAAGTTTTCCCCAAAAGAACGAAGCTACAATGGCTGCCAAAGACACTCAAAACGAGCTCATTAATGCAAGTTGCCGACATTATCGTCAGGGATGATAGGTATATCGGCATGTACGATCAGTATAATTTAAGCCCAATCAGTCGGGACGATTTGAGACGATCAGAAGAAGTTTGTTCATATCGTCCAGGACGATAATATATTGTCCTGGACGATCAGAACAAATCATGGAATATTGTCCTGAACATCGCCCTAAAAAATAGCTATCTGATGTCCAATCGTCCAGCAGATCGTCCTGGCCAATTCTGCGATTGTCCAGGACGATTTGCTCATGTAATCAAGTCATAATTGCTTTCCTTAAATTCCAGAGAAATTTTAGAAAAATTAACCTGGATCGTCCTGGACGATATTTTATAGTCCTGGACGATGTCAAAAAATAGGTTATTTCTAAATTGATCTGGCGGTATATTCTTTCTGAATTGAGCCTATCGTCCTGGCTGATACAAAATCATCCAGGACGATGTGTTTTGCATAATGACGGCTGCTTTAATGAGGATGCCCTAATTAGGGTTTCTGCTTTTGGACAGATCGTCCAGGACGATATAAATATCGTCCCGGATGATGTTACCAAAAATAGAAATCTTTAGAGAGCAACAGAAAATCTTCCAAGTTATAAAACTTCAGGAGCCACACCAAATATAATAGACTCAAGAAAGGAAAAAGTATACAAACTGACTCAGACCTAATCTACCCAATCTTGAGCTGATTCCAAATTGCAGTCTGATCGTGTGAACCTGAAACGTCAGTACATAAGGCGGTCGTAGAGAAAAAAGAATATTTGCTATCATCAAAATCATAAACCATTGATCCACAACAGGAAAGAGATAGGAGTAGTAAGGAATTAGTTCAAGTGAAGTGTATTAAGGATGAAGATCAAAAAATACTTTTCTTAGAAGATGATATTCAACAAAGGTGGATGAGATATTTTGCTGAACTTTTTAATGAATATTGTGAAATTAAGATTGACTATAGTGACCTTAGCATCCTAAATGAAAATAAAGATTTATATTTTTATCAGCGTATTAGTAAAACTGAAGTTAGAGAGGCTTTAAAGAAAATGAAGGGTGGAAAAGCTGTTGGGCCTGATGATATTCTAATAGAGGTGTGGAAATGCTTAGGAGATTAAGGGATTTCTTGGCTTACTAAACTTTTTAATACTATTTTGAAGACTAAAAGATGCTAGATGAGTGGAGAATTAGTGTGTTAATTCCTATTTTTAAGAATAAAGGTGTTGCACAAGATTGTATGAATTATGGAGGTATTAAGTTAATGTGTCATACTTTAAAACTATGGGAGCGAGTTATGGAGCCTAGGTTGCGGCGTGATACTAATGTTTCTCAAAATCAATTTGGATTCATGCCGGGTAGGTCGACTATGGAAGCCATACATTTATTAAGAGGTTTGATGGAGAAATATAGAGAAAATAAGGAGGATCTACATATGATATTTATTGATTTAGAAAAAGCATATGATAAAGTTCCAAGAGAAGTGCTATGGAGAGTTCTTGAAAAGAAAGGAGTCAATAATGCTTATATTCAAATCATTAAAGATATGTATGCAAGAGCTATTACTTGTGTTCAAACACATGGTGGTTTGACCAAGTATTTCCTTATTTCGGTTGGGTTACATCAGGATCAGCCTTAAGCCCATATCTTTTTGCTTCTGTCATGGATGTTCTCACTAGACATTTGCAAGAGGATGTACCCTGGTATATGCTTTTTGCTGATAATATTCTTCTTGTTGTTAAGACTAGAGAGGGAGTTGAAGGTAAACCTGAATTATGGAGGTAAACCTTAGAGTCTAAAGGTTTTCGCTTGAGTAGATCTAAAACAGAATATATGGAGTGTAATCTTAGTAGTAATAGACCTAGTGAGGGGATTGTGACTTTGGGCGATCAAGTCATTAATAAGAGTACACATTTTAGATATCTTGGATATATTGTTCAGAGTGATGGTGAAATAGATGGAGATATTATCAACAGAATTCAAGTTGGATGGTTGAAGTGGAGGAATGCATCTGGCTTGTTATTTGATAGAATTGTACCCCTCAAACTTAAGGGGAAATTCTATAAGATGGTAGTGAGGCCTGCAATGCTTTATGGTGCCAAATGTTGGCCATTAAAAGAGTAGCATAATACTAAGTTAAGTGTGGCAGAGATGATGATGGTCAGGTGGATGAGTGGCTTTACCCTTAGATATAGGATACGAAATGAGCATATACGTGAAAAGGTTGGAGTAGCTCCTATAGAAGATAAGATTAGAGAGAGTCTCCTTAGATGGTTTGGTCACATAAAAAGGGGGCCTTCCGATGACCCGGTTAGGAGAGTAGAGGTATTATATTTGACTTGTGTTAAGAAAGGTAGGGGTAGACCTTAAAAGATTTGGTTAGAAAATATTAGGAATGACATTTCTTTATTAGATTTAAACGGGAGTTTGACTTATAATAGGACACAATGGAGAAAAAGGATTCATGTAGCCGACCCCACGTAGTGGGATAAAGGCTTGATGTTGTTGTTGTACCTTTTTTAAGGTTGGCTCTTGTCCTCCCTTATGCTTTTTCATAGGTTTCTTTTCTTTCGTATATTTAGTAGGAATTAAAGGCTCTTAGATTTTTTTCTTCTTTCCTTTTATTGTAACCCTTTTGAGCTTTGTCATCTATTGTTCTCCTCATGGTCTTATAAAATTTCTTTTTTATTAACGCGCAGGCCCCTCTTTAGGTTTTAACCAAAAATAAATAAATGATAGACACTAAATTTAACACACTTGTCGATGATTGGAAGTATATATTCCATTACAACTTTGATTAAAATAATCACTAGTAAAGTCAAGTATTATACAAACTTTCAAGTACAGAATAACAACCAATATGCACTACAAGAAAATTAATAAGGCTTTCATAGCGCTACAACAACCAATACGCACTTCAACTTTTACAAAGTTAATACAATGTGCAAGATTCATTTTTAATAGATTTTATAATTCACACATTACATCAAAAGTTCATTGTAATTATAGGATAAGAATTAACACACCTAACAAATTCATATATAAGTTATTGAGAGAAAAATATGGTGATATGAAAGTGTATTTTTTGTATGAAAATATTCATATAAAATACAAATGGTAAGGTCAAGGTCCATCATTAGATCAATAAATCTTATCATAACCGATGTGAAAAATCAAGAGAAATTATATCATTAAAGCCAAAGTCTGATATTAATTACACTCGAAGACTTCTCCATGCATGTGAAACTCCCGATAAAAGAAATAAGCTCAAATTTTAATTTGCCGAGGTTAGCATCATGGTTAATGTTAATTTAAAGACTATTATCCAAATAGGGAAATTTATACTTTCAGACGAGTTAGTTCACATAACATAGGGTAAATTAGCACAACAAAGTGAGACGATGATCTCTCCATATAGAAATAGTATATAATATTTTCTATTAAACTTCCAAAAAGTTAGAAAGAGTAAAAAAATGCTCAAAGGGGTGATAAGGTAAGAAATCTGGGAAAAGATAAAAATAGTTTTTCTGTGGTTTCATTGATATGTAATCCAAGATTATCAAGCTAAATATCACTTTAACATGGACATAGTAAACTTTGCCCAATTATGAGGCATTCTACTTGGAACAATAAATAATATTTTTTAGAGTTAGCCTCATAATCTTAAACTAACGAAGGTAAACTCAAATTTCAAATTAGATGAAGTCTAAAATATAGGACCAAAAAGATGTAGAGCTAATAATCTTTAATAATATGAGGAATGCTTGTAAAGAAAGGTGAATAAGATCACCCAATTATTTTCAACAAGAAATACTTAATTGGAATTACAATTCTATTTGGATCCTGATAGCCACCGTACACAATGTGCATACCACCTACTTAGGCATATCCAATAAAATTGTGTCTCTATATAAAAAGCTCTATCCTAATAGATATGATATAAATATATAGTTACATATCCTTAAGTGAGAGATTTAAATTAACTATATGCATTGGTTTTGATTATATCATGAATTTAAACTTGCTACAAGCTTTGATTTTGTCCAAATAACATATCCATCATGTAAGTTCTAGAAGAACTACGAAACAATAATAAAAGTGAACAACAACATCAAGCCTTTGTCCCACTATACGGGGTCAACTACATGAATCCTTTTTCGCTATTGTGGCTGGTTAAAAGTCAAATTCTCATTTAAATCTAATAAAGAAGAAATATCTTTTTTAACATTTTCTAACCAAGTCTTTTTAGTTCTACCTCTACCTTTCTTAACATAAGTCAAATCTAATACCTCAACTTTCCTAACCGAGTCATCAGAAGGCCTCCGTTTAATGTGACTAAACTATCTAAGGCGATTCTCTGTAATCTTATCTTCCATTGGAGCTACTCCAATCTTTTCACATATATCCTCATTTCGTTTCTTATCTCTAAGGGTCAAAGCCACTCATCCACCTAAGCATCCTCATCTCTGCAATACTTAACTTAGTATTATTCTTTTCTTTTAATGGCCAACATTCAGCACCATAAAGCATTGCAAGTCTCACCACCATCTTATAAAATTTTACCTTAAGTTTGAGGGGGACTTTTCTATCGCATAATAAGCTCGATGTATTCCTCCACTTCAATTATCCAGCTTGAATTCTGCTAATAATATCCCCATCAATTTCACAATTACTCTGAACAATAGATCCAAGATATCTAAAATGTGTACTCTTATTAATGACTTGATTGCCCAAAGTCACAATCCCCTCACTAGGTCTATTGCTACTAAAATTACACTCCATATATTCAGTTTTAAATCTACTCAAGAGAAAACCTTTATACTCTAAAGTTGACCTCCAAAATTCAAGTTTACCTTCAACTCCCTCTCTAGTCTTATCAACAAGAAGAATATCATCAGCAAAAATCATACACCAAGGTACATCCTCTTGCAAATTTCTAGTGAGAACTTCCATGACTAAAAAAAAGATATGGACTTAAGGCCGATCCTTGATGTAATCCAACCAAAATTGGAAAATACTTGGTTAAACCAGCTTGTGTTTGAACACATGTAATAGCTCATGCATACATTTCTTTAATGATTTGAATATAAGCATTATTAACTCCTTTATTTTCAAAAACTCTCCATAGCACTTCTCTTGGAACTTTCTCATAGGCTTTCTCTAAATCAATAAATATCATATGTAGATCCTCCTTATTCTCCCTATATTTCTCCATCAAACCTCTCAATAATTTATGGCTTCCATAGTAGACCTACCCGGCATGAATCCAAATTTATTTTAAGAAACATTAGTATCATGCCTCAACCTATGCTCCATAACTCGCTCCCATAGTTTTAAAGTATGACACATCAACTTAATTCATCATTATTCGCACACTCATGTGCATCACCTTTATTCTTAAAAATTGGAATTAACACACTCATTCTCTACTAATATGACATCTTTATAGTCTTCAAAATTTTATTAAAAAGTTTAGTAAGCCAAGAAATTCCTTCATCTCCTAAGCATTTCCACATCTCTATTGGAATATCATCAGGTCTAATAGCTTTTTCAACTTCATTTTCTTCAAAGCCTATCTAACTTTTTTTTACTTATACACCGATAAAAATAAAAAAAAAATATTTTCATTTAGGGTGATAAAGTCACTAAAGTCAATCGTATTTTCATATTTTTCATTAAAAAATTTAGCAAAATACCTTATCCACCTTTGTTGAATATCATATTATAAGAAAAGTACTTTTTGATCTTCATCCTTAATACACTTCACTTGAACTATATCGTTACTACTCCTATAAATCATTAAAAAAGCTAAGCTCTTTGCATTGCAAATAGCTTTCTTATATTCCTTACGAGCCTCTATATAGCTTTCCCAATTATCAGAATTTTTATATCTATACTAATTTTTATAACAAATCTTTTTATTTTTTATCTTTTCTTGCACATTAGGATTCCACCACCAAATATTTTTATTATTAGGAGATTTTCCATTTGAAACTCTAAGTACATCTTTTACAATATTCTTAATGTTTCAAGCCACTTTTTTCTACATAATATTGTATCCTCCTGCACAGACAGAATCTTAAGATCTAAAATTTTACTCTTAAAAATACTTTTATTAATATTCTTTAAATGCCCCCATCTAATCCTAGAAAATCATTTTATCTTATTTTTTATTTTTTCCCCTTTATCTTAAAGTCCAAAACTAATAATCGATGTTGGATACATAAATTTTTATCCGGAATAATTTTATAATATTTGCAATCTAAACGATCTAATTTTCTTATAAGAAAATAATCAATCTGTGTTTTGCTATATCAATTTTTATGAGTGATAAGATGCTCATCTTTTTTCTTAAATAAGGTATTAGCTATTAAGAAATCATAAGCTAAAGAAAAATCTAATATAGTCATACCATATTCATTTGTCATTCTAAACCCATGGCCACCATGGATGCTTTTAAAATCATCTACCTCTCTACCAATATGCCCATTTAAATCTCTTCCAATACAAACTCTTTCTTTAAGAGGTATCTTTGTATTAATTCTTCTAAATCATTCCAAAATTTTAATTTTGAAATCAAATCTAAACTTATTTGTGGAGCATAAGCACTTATAATATTAACAATTTTAGCATCAACAAGGATCTTTAAAGCTATAATTCTATCTTCAATTCTATTAATTTTTATAACATTATCCTTAGAACTCTTATCTATAATCAAACCTATACCATTTCTAGTATGACACCCACTCGAATACCAAAGTTTATATCATAAACTATTAATCTCATTAGCTTTCTCTCCAATCTATTTAGTTTCCTGAAAGCACATAATATATATGTTCATATGAATTATAATATCTATTAATTTCATTTACTTTCATGTAAGGGAGCCTATATTTCAAGTTCCTAAACCTTATAAAAGTGAAATGTTAAAAAAATAAGCAAACCGAGGCACTTCCCATTTCGTGCGCGCTAGGCCGACCACCGCGCCATACCTATAAAACTGTTTTAAACTTTTTTTTAATATATAAAACTTACAGAATATTACAATTAAAACTAACAATTTAAAATTTATTATTTTAATTGATAATCAAAATAAGTTATTTAAGTAACAATTAATTAAACTATGTTATTATAATTAATTAAAGTTAATTATTAAATTAATAATTAATTAAAATAAACTATAAAATTATTAATAAATTCAATTACAAAAAATGGTATTTTCATAGATTATTAAATTCAGTCGAAATATCCGTCTGAAATATATCGTTGGAAAAGTCGCCGGAAAATCTGTTTGGAAATTTGTCGGAAATATTTCGAAGTAATCCGTTGGAAATCCGCAGGGAAAATGCAGCAGAAATTCCTCTGCCGGAAATCCGCCAGAAATTCCGTCAGTAATAGGTGATTTTCCTGTAGTACCGACTAAAGTTGTAAAGCACATGGAACCAAATAAAACAAGCCAATTATAACTATCACTACTCAAGCTTTGATTTCATGATAATATATATTAATCAACATTACTTGCTCTCCTTGAAATTGACACCATATTTATTTCAAAATTCTTGACCCTCAATTCAAAACCAACATTTAATTCTCTTTTGATATTTAATATATCACAATAACATAGTTTTATAATTTTATTTTCCCATATATATTGACTCATGCATCAAACGGCATGAGTTTTTAAGTCTTAATCATAATTAAATATTCAAATGTAGTTAACAAAAATTCCAAATGCTAATCAAAACATTTGCTCTACGTTCTGCTTGGATTTGCTGGCTTGTTACAATGCCATTTGGAGCGTTAAGCAACGACCGGCCGGTAAATCGGTAATAACGTAAATTTAGGAAAGTATTCTCTTAATTTCCTCGTAACTTCCTTATGCTACAATTATTCAAGCAAATAAGCATAAATGCTCGATTTTCTATTCCAACATCTACACATTGCGGCATTATTGTTTCTAAAAATGGTGAAAGTGGTAATTAATCTGTCATTAGAAGTTAATCAGGTTCAATTACTCCGTATAATTATTCTTCTGCTATTCTTAATATTTCTCTCGTTTGCTACTAAAGCATACCTTGGTGCCGTTAGTTTCGAAGCAAAGGTTACGTTCGGGTATGACGCTGATCAATCTGTTTGCCTTGTATGTAATTAATGCTTAACTGTGGTATTTCTTCTGCTTCATATATATGTACGTTCTCTCTCTCTCTCTCTCTCTCTCTCTCTCTCTCTCTCTCTCTCTCTCTCTCTCTAAATATAAGAAGCTTTATGGGTGTTTGATGTACTTAAAGATGTATTCCAATAAATCTATTGTTGTATTTGAAGAAAGATAAAGCTATTTGTTGAAAAAAAAAAAGTTTTATGTTGTCTATCATCAAAAGATTTATTTTTTTCATGATGTGACTCTGTAATGGACCCTACCCCTCCTCTTTAATATGTAGTATATCAAGATAGGTTTAAAAATAAAAATAAAAAAAGTTGCTATTTACAGATGGTTTGGGTTGAAGCAGGGATTTTGAGAATATTATCGTTTAGTTTGTAGCAAAATAAATGCAGGGTAAAATTTTGGTAGGTTTGGAATTCACCACCTAGTCGTTTTTGACATATTAAAATTTCTAAGATTTAGAAGAATTACAAATACAATAGATATTCATTGCAATTGCAACCACCCGCTACAGCCAAGCGTCGCCGCCGACCACCACTGCCCCCCACCTCCCCCCCCCGACTACCACCACTGGCAACCGCCTGCCATTGTCGACTACCAACTTTACATTGCATTCATTTTACTTCGAAAAATAAAAAAAAGGGATCTCAGGTATTTCCACAACAATCCTTTTTCATCCAATCAAATAGCCCCTTAGAACATTTTCAAAGGATTCGAAAAATTTTAAAATCTTTATTTTTTTTTAATTTTTCATTGTTATTTAAAAAAAAAGATCAAAATAGTCACTTCATTCCTTAGAGCATCTCCAACCGAACGCCAAACGAGCGTATGACGTCGTTCGGTCGCTCCAGGCGAACGCCAAATCTTCCGCCATTTACTTGCGAGTGAACAGTGCGACGCTAATATTTGCGTTGCATTGTTCACCCACGCTATTTTGCTCTCTCAACCGGAAAAACGTGCGAAAGAGAGAATGATCGTTACCTTCGCAGAAGCACAAAATGATGTTCGATTGGAGCAGCACCACGGCATTTTGGAGTTTTGCGTTATTTTGCCGTGAAAAATGGAGTTCTCCGTTGTAGATGCCCTTATGAATGATCAAAATGGTCCTCAACTATATTAAATTAATATTTTGATTAGTTCAAGTTTTAAAAAGAAATCAAAATAGTCTCATGGTAAGACAATTTTTGTTTCCTTTTAAGGAGTTGAGAGACAAAAGTGATCATTTAATATAACAAAAGACTATTTTGATCTTCTATAAATAATTAACGGATTATTTTGATTATTTTCTCTATAATTAGTTTATTTTATTAAAAAAGAAGCATAGATAATCGACTTTATACATTATGCTATGATTATTATAAAAAAATTAATTTTAAATAGAATGATATTTTAATTATTCATGTTGGTTAAAGAATTTTTGATTGTATTGACAATTAAATAATCATTTAAGTTTGAATCTGATATTTGAAAATGATATTTGTGAGTAATGTCTTCCGAAAGCACAAATGAAAAAAAATTAGGGATATTTGAAAATTTAATTTCTGTGTATGTGCTACAAAAATTTTGGCTCCGCCGATACACTCGTTAATTTTTTATGAAGGATAAGTGCAATATATAAAGTTGATGTAGAACGATTCTTGTATAACAATTTTATGATTTTTATCAACTAAATTTTTTCGGCTAGACACTATCGTGTACATAGTTGATGGCGTTATTGAGTAATAAAACAATGAATATTTTATAAAAATTATGAGCAATAAATTACAAAAGAAAGAACCTAAATTTTTTAGGAACTCTTTCGATAACCACAGAAAATTTACCCAATACACGGATAAATTCTGATCGGAAATTTCCGTCGGAAATTCTATTGGTAATAGGGTACCCACAAAAACTTCTGGCGGTTTGTTCTTTGTTAAAAATTTTATTTAAATTCCGATGAAAACATCCGTCAGAAAAGGCCCTAATTTGAACGGAGCCCACCTCCCTCTCCAATTTGACGTTTAGCTTCATTTATTTGACTTTTGAAAAGTAAACATTATCTCTTTAATCATTTTTAAATTATTTTTAAATTTCATCCATTAGATTTCTTTTATTATTGGGAGAAACTTGTATCAGGGCTCACACATTAATAATAAAAAAAAGGTTACATATCCTTGAAGGGTTCACCGACCCACTAATGCTCAAAGAGATACAATTAGAAGCAAATAAACCCATCTACCAACAACATTTAAAGCACCAAAAACACCAAGGAGAGCAAGATGCCACCACCCAAAAATGTCCCTAGGAGCTCCTTGAAAATTAGAATTCTGCACCAAATAATAGACCTGCAAAAAAAAAGGTTATATTTTAGAAATCTAAATAGCACAAACCTGACAAAGTAATAGACAAATGCGCATGTTAGTGTAAAGCCTAATTTTTTTTTTTAATTGTCAACAAAACTTTTAGCATATCCTCATTAGAAATTAAGTAGTTAACATCCACATAATAACTGAGTTCAAACCAATTAAACCTGTTATGGTCAACACACTTATAGACCTTTAAAAAGCCACTAACAAAGGGGAAGAAATTGCAACTTTGGTAACAAAATGGTCTGATCCAGTAGTAACCAATAGTTCTGATATAGCAGTAAACCACATTCCAAAGGATGCAATTACAATAGAACACCTGCAGCCACCTCAAGGACAAGTTTCAGCTAGCAATACACCTAAAACTGCGAATACCCGGTTTTGCCAACGGTTTTCAAACCGCTCATAACAACTGCTGCAAAAAAACCCCGTTTTTATTAGTGTAGGCAATTTCTCCTCATTTAAATTACATAAATGATTAAGATTACAACCATAATTGACAAGCCAGTCAGCACAAAAATTTCCTTCATGATAAATATAGGAAACTAAAAATTAAAGTGATCAACTAGAAGCTTAATTTCCCTCATAAGATAAACACTATCAGCATTACCAGTATTAATCTAGTCAATGTAATGAATACTAGTTTTGCATTAACCTCTAACCAAATGTCAGTGATCCCCAAGGACAAACAAATATTTAATCCATATATACATTCCTGCAGCTCAGCAGAAATGTCTGAGCATTAAGTAAGTGGACAAGAAAAAGCACAAATTAACGACTTTACCATTGTAATATTTTATCAACCCAGCACAGCCTGCAAGATTGGTCTTTACATCACGATCAATGTTATGTTTAAAAGAAGAAAGAGGGGGTTTTCAGCCATCTAATAATAAAATCCCTCACTAACTCATTCAAAGGTTGGAAAATACAAATGAGCCTGGCCACACGGGTATCATTTTAAAGTAAGCCTTAGAAATCAACTTAGCAAAAAAAGTTGCAGAATTTTGTCCTTTACTTTTAAAATAATATGCGAGGCATTCATACTTAACGTACGTTTTTATTCTTGGAATCATTTCTATTCTTCAACAAAAACAAGAGAATGCAGATTGGGATGATATTACGAATATGACTTTTGCGGGGGAGGGGTGAACAACATTTTCAGTAGAGAATGAAAGATACAACAAATGTTAATATAATCATTATTGAAAAAAAAATCACATAAAGAAATCCAAACTCTTGCAGCCACCTTGCCATTAAAAAAAAATAGGGTTTAAAGTTTCAACATGCCAACAACACTGACATTTATAAGATTAAAAAAAAAATATTTTCTTTGTGAATTGATATCAACAGAAATGAAATTATGTAAACTGCGCCAAGTTAAAATATTAATAGAAAAAGGAATTTAATTGTGCCAATTATCTGAAAAAAAGGATATTTGATTTTTTGGAATTCTAACAAAATCCAAAATAAACTTGCTAGAAAACTTAGCATTAGAAAACAAGTTAAACATAATGCAATCCTCCATGCCCATATGTAAAGGGATTTTAATTATTTGGCTGACCAATAAACTATCACAAACAACCTCCATCAATTTGTTCACATTCCAAATCATAGTTATTAATGAAAATATTGACTTTAATAGCAATAGTGGTGAGGGTATTAAGAAAATTATTAATTAAAAAATCTCCCAACCCTTGATCCTGCTAGAAAAAAAAAATATTACCTTACCCCACATTCCATTGCATCAATATTTATGCAGCATAAATTAATCCCAAAGAGTTTTTAAAGATCCAAAGGAAAATCAAAGCTTGTAAGAAAAAATAGTAGCCATATACTTGAAGTTCTTTCACCTGAACCCACCTTCATCTAAAAACTACAGCAATTCGGTTAAGAGGCCCAATAAATATATGATTTATCCAAGTTTGACCAAAAATTTTTTTTTTGTTAAGAAGCCTTTTAATCCGATTACAAACACCCAAAGTTGGTTGAATAGTATGGAAAATGTAAACGGGGAAAGAGCAAATAACACTTTTAATTAAAGCTAGCCTACCTCAAAGGAAACAAAATTAAAGGCCTAAGAAGGAAATTTTCCCCTAATAGAGAAAAAATTCCCATCAAATAAATTGGAGCATTTCTTCCCTTGAAAAAGAGGAGTTCTTAAGTTCTTAATTAATTGAGAAACATTTAGGAGAAATACCAAATTTGTTCTGAATAGCATTAATCCTATAATGGAAATAGACTTAGTAGTAATAAAATAACTCTTGTTAATACCAATACTCAAACCACTAATCTTTTGAAAATCACCCAAAAACTTACAAAGTAACTTAATCATTCTCAAAGAGCCATAAGAAAAAAATGTGAAATCATCAACAAAAGTCAAAAGAGATATAGAAATACCACTCAAAGTATGATAGTGTAACTTTGGGTGTTTACCATATAAATCCTTAAGCCCTCTAGACATGTACTCCACAATAATGATAAACAATGCGGGAGACAAGGGGTCGCCTTATCTAATCCCATGTGAAGAGTTAAAAAAACCAAGACTTTTACTATTAATTAACATAGAAAAGAAACAGCTCTCAATGCTATGCTTAATCAGATTGATAAAAGTAGAATTAAAATAAAAAAAGAGAGAGTGTGATACAAAAATTCCCAATCGAGGTTATCATAAGCTTGGGTAATGTGTAATTTAAAAATAATGTTACCCCATTTCACTTAAGCATTAAGATCATGAATCAACTCCTGAGCTAGCAGAATAAAAATGGATCTCCCTTTAATAAAGCCCGTCTTATCAAGAGATAAATTTTGGAAGAATAGTAGACAGCTTGCCCATAATGATTTTAGAAAAAAGCTTGCTAAAAAAGTACAAAGGTTAATTGGCCTAAAATCCTCTCAAAAATAAACAACCTCCCTCTTAGGAGTAAGAGTAATAGAGGAGTTAGAAAAACATTTAGGGTAAGGATTGCTGTTGAAAAAATCACAAAGAACATCACTAAATCCATCTTCAGACTATTCTACATCTTTTTTTTTTTTTTTTTGGAAAAACTACCAGCCATAAAATCAGAGTTCATCCCTTTGAGAGTGTTGAAAATTTCAGACATAGAAGGGGATCAGAGAAAGTAATTGTTTATCATCATCGTTAAGTTAAGAAGATTTGAAATCTGAATTAAGGATCAAATCAGGAGAAAAATTCTTGTTAAGCTAATTTTTAAAATAGTCTACACCAGAGCTAACAATAACAGTTTCATCCTCCAAACAAGAGAAATCTGTACTTATAATTTTATAAATATAGTTCACTGCTCTTTTTTTTCTTGACAATACTATGGAAAAATTTGATGTTTCTACCCCCTTCCAACAAAAAAATTTGTAAGAAGCATTTTGTCTCAAAATGGCTTCTTCCTTTTGATTAAGTTGGAATAAAACCATTTTAGCATTATTGAAAAGATACAGATTAACATCAGAAGAGTCCTCAAAATACTTATTATCAAGGATATAAAATTAGCTTCTGCCTCACTAATATTGAAGAAAAGATGCTTGAAAACATATTTATTCCACCAAACTAATTTTTACTTTAATCTTTTTATTTTTCAACAAAAACTTTTAATACAAAAATATCATTCTAAAGATATAAAGGGATATTCCAATTAATGTCAACTAGATTGTAAAAAGACTCATCAAGCATCCATACGTTTTGGAATCTATAGGAAGCATGCATAGAAGGCTGCTAAAAATGAAAACTCAGAAGAGGAGAATGATAAGAAAGAGTTATGCTTAAATGCTCGACAATATAAAGAGGCTTCCAAAAAATATATAATTCATTAAAAAAAATGATCCAATTTTTTTCCTTAATAGTTGGTCTATGCCAAGTAAATTTACTCCCAGTAAAGCTAATGTCATGAAGATTGCAATCCATAATCCAATTATTGAAGACTTCTATAGCTAGAGAATTAATAAGCTTACCCCCTACGCTCTCAACCATGTTAGTCATGGTGTTGAAATCCCCACCCACCATTTACGGAGCATTCACAACATTAATAAAAGAATTTAAGAGAAGGGATTCTACCATTACAAGTACAAGAAACATAAACAAAAGTACGAAATCATTTAAACAAGAAAACACATGTAAGTGTGAACAACTAGAGGAAAATCCTCAGTAATGTCCACCCTTATAGGATTATTCCAGAAAATCCACAATTTATTAGTGACCAAAAAAACTGATTAAAACCAAGTAGCTTAGTAGTATTAGGTAACTTAGAAGCAAAAATAAGGGGTTCCAACATCACAAAAATAATAACATTATGTACCCTACAAAGATTTTTTGACACAATCTCTAGAAACAACACTATGCACACTCCTAATATTCTAAACCAGAGCTTTAACTTTTAATAATAAACAAAGAAGTTTGAGCTCTACTGGACCTAGGGGTAGGTTATTGGCTTAAATTTTTGTTTTTGTTTTTTTTCAAACCTTAGTAAACCCTTTATCATTATTGTATTGATCTTCATTGTTAACATGAGAAGATGCAAGATTCACCACTAGATTAGATGAAATTATGGGTTCAAAATGATTAGATAGATGTAAATCCATAAGAGTGATTTCCCCTTCTTCATAAGCATCAGATCTCATAGGACAGGAGATATCCAAAGCCTTACCAACAGATCTTAAAACAATAGCAGAGCTAGCAATAGATTCAAATAAAATGGATTATTTTTTTTATTAAAACCCATAAATCTTGAGATTGCTATTGAGCATTATCATTCAACATTTGATAATTATCAATAAGAGGTTGAGAAGATGGAGCCATTATAACATTATCATAAATTAGTCTGTTAACAAGATGATGAACTTACCCCTATAAGCACTAGCTCTTCCATATACTCATTGATATCATGAAGTTCTTCAAAGTTAAGATCTCCCTCATTAGAGGTCACATGCTCCCTACAAAAGTTACCATCTAACAAGTTTTTAAGCTCCAAAGAATTATGCTCTAGTTGTTTGGAATTATCATTATCAGACACAACAACTCCATTAGCTAAAGGCTCATTTGACCCATTAACATGGGACTCCAACACCACCCCTTCGCTAAAATAGCAGGTATAGAAACTTTAAGAGAAGGGTGAAGAATAAAACACTCACTATTACGAGGAACATGAATCATACAATGACTACAAATTTTAGGAATGTTTTCAAACTCAACCTTTTGCATGCACCAAAAAGATTTCAAACCAACCCAGATCTCTTCAGGATATTCTTTAGATATATCCATTTCAACCAACACATGAGCCACAAATGATTTCGAATACGAAGCTGTAGCTTGGTCCATTTTTCATGGTCTACCAAAGATGGAACCCATCACATGAAGGACATGTGAATTAAAAAAATAGAATAAATGTAGATTCAAAATTGAGATCCAAATAGGCACAATAGGGGACTCTTCTTTGATATCAAGAAAAGGGGTCCATTTGACTAAACACATTTGACACTTTAAATGTAATACGATCTCATCACAAAGACTAGTTTATTATGTATATTGTTGAATAATTGGATCACAACATGACATGTGTCCATAAACCAAAAAAAAAAACTAGAAAGCTTGATGTTAACAAAAAAATTACCAATAGAATCGAGTTTAGGCTGACAAATAGAAAACTTGCCAATACGAGTAAATTGAAAGGGGAAGCTAGTTTGAATATATCAACATTTGAAATAAAAATTGTCAGAACTACCTTAAAAGATGATTACATAAAACAAAAATTAAAATTTTAAGAAGAAGAAGGCCAAGATAAAAAATCTTTAAAGGATTGAGAAATAGTATCACAAACCCTTATTTCTTAAAATTCAAAGCATTTATAGAAGCCATGAAAGGACCCTCATTACAGGCAGAGCTACCACATTTACAAGCCCTAAGAAAAATTGAATCAGGGATCGAAAGATCTAGGTTGAAAAATAACACTACAAAGAAAAGGATCAAAGACACTAAACAAAAAAAAGGAAGAAAGTGAAGAAAAAAGAGCAAGAAGATAGCAAGGGAACCAAAATTGGCAAAGCCCAGCCAAGAAGATGGTTTTCATCCGTTAGATTTTTTTTTTTTTTTTGGTGGGGGGGGGGGGGGGGGGGGGGGGAGGGGTGCGACCCATAGAGGGGGCTATGCGCTGATTAAGCTAAAACTTTCAATGTCCTTAAAAGGAACTTCGAGCTCACTACTTAGAAGAGCTATAAAAAATTAAAGCCTACAAGCTCAAGGTCCTTACTAAGCAATTATAAAATATCCTTGGTACATTCTATAGTGGGAAACCACCAGCACCATAAAAACCCAACTAGTAGTTAGTAACTAGAAGCCAACCCATATAGACCTCCTAAGCTGACCAAATAAAAAACAGATAAGTCTCATACCTTAAAATATAAGAAATAAACCCCCACCCAGCCTAGCAGAAGTTATAGCCATTAGTCCAAACTGATAGCCATAACCACACCCACTAAGAGAGATACATGAACATAGCCATTAGACCAAACAAGCAGTTACAACTCAAAACAAAGATATATCTAATAATAACATTCTACTAGGATAACACAAAAATAAAAACAAATCCCAACCTTGAAATTGAAAGGTAAGCTAAAAGTCTAAAAAATTTGTGCCCTGAATCCCCATCTTTTCTTCAGGGGAGTTTTAACAAATTACGTTTTGGTGTAATTATTTGGAAGACATATTAGGTTTGTAGTTAAGACACACCAAGAGATTTTTCTCACATTTTGAACTTTAGATCCGAGTTCTAGTTTCCTATAGGCGTAAGCCTCTATAGTTAATTACCCCTCCTGATCATGAAAGAGAACTTTTGATTAAGGCTAGTTGACAATCATATATGATGTATTCATAGGTTCATAGTATGAGCATATAGTAGAATCATGGATTTATGTATTTAGAAGTTTGATATTTAAAATTTGAAAGTTCACCATCTTACACTTAAAGCGAATGGAGGGGTAATAGATGATGGACCTAATCAAAATCTGATGGTTTCATCATCTCGGTCCATTGTTGTCCATATTCTACTTAGTCATAAGAGGTAGTTAACACAACCTGAAGTAAGGATCCTTGTTGGTAGCCATGGTTTTGTCATTCATTGGAATCTTGTAGACTTGAGATGGATGTTTATCTAAGGGGATAAATTTAAAACCACCTTTGCTGACAAAGGGCTTTATGCCCTATCAATTATATCATAATGAATCATATCTCAAGGATTTGATGCATTTGGGGAGCAAACGGGTTCTAGCCATAACCATAATTTAGTATTATCCTGACAACAACCCGGATTCTAATCCTAATAAAGATGCAAGTGACTTTAAGTAGGATACTCTTCATCTTTAATTCTTCAATCTTCCTTCCTTTGGGCTCGTTAGATTCTTCATAGCTTGCTACCCAAATGGAAAAGAGAACTCTTCCCTTGGGGGGAAGGTTACCCTTTCCATTTTTGGTATGAAAAATGATCCAAACTTATACTTCAAAATAGGAAAGGATTATCCCCCAAAGGGGTATCTTTTTTTCTTTTGGAATCCTACCTTTGGATCTGTGTATCCCAACTTAAATGTGCGCTTTCATAACTCTTAACATCTTAAATAAATTATATTAAAATGAAATAATAATTCTAGACTCTCCTACATGGTTATCCTAAGAAACTAATAAATCAAAATAGATCCCAAGTTGTTGCAGAAAAAGAAGTAAACACACTTGGCCTCACTCTTTTTTATTTGGGGGCTGAGAAGTTGAAACAACTGTAGCAATTACATTTATTATTTATTTAGCCCCCTTTATTTCCCAGCATGAGCATGGCCACCAGCAAAAAATTCAATAAACATACTGATTGCTCCTATCCTAAGAGTAATCTAGTCGCCAAACACATTAATCATCCACAAATTGTAATAAAAGTAAGAAAACACATCAAGTAATTTCAATCACAACATGCAATGAAATCCTAAAAAATCTAGCACACATAAACAAGCAAACATCGGTCTAACATAGATCTAAAGTCAGTTATCCTAGCAAACCATCTAAAGTGTTTGTAGAAAGTTGTGTGGCTGGGGTAGATCCTCAGCTGAGTAATTTGTTGAAATTATCTAAAATTTTATTTTGTTAAGGTTGAAGAGAGGTTTTATGTTTGAATTTAGATATTAATGTATTAAAGATTGATTTGGATATATTTTAAAAGGTTAAATGATCGATACTTTTATTGCAAACCAAGATGGTGAAGTGTATTTCACCTTCCTTAGGGATAAACTAATAATCTCGTAGGACTTGGTTACCCAGTAGCAATCGAAGTTTGTTAAACTAATTTAGTTGGTTAAACTTAGAGAATTCTAGAATTTTAATGAATTTTCAAGTTTGTTTTAGATTTAATGGAAATATTTTAATATGTTAATTAAGGTTTACAAGTTGACTTTTAAAATTAGAGTTAATCTTGAGGGTTTAAGATTTTTAATAAATATTACGCCTTATAATAAGTGATTAGACTATTAGTATGTTCAATTTGGAGCTTTCTAGAAGAAGTTATGAGTTTTTAAAGTTTTAAGCCCGTATTTGGACTTAGGTTTGACCAAACTATGGACTTTTTGACTTTGACTAAATTTTAAAGGATTGATATTTTTAGAAAATATTAGATTTTAATTTGAGTTATGGTCCTTTGAGTTTGATTAAATTGGATTTTAATAGAATTAATTATGGTTTTTTGAAAATTGGTGATTTATTAACTTAATTTAAGTAAAGGCCCTTTTTAGTAATTTGAACCCAAATGGATTCCAAACTTCTTGAAATTCCCCCCAACGATCAGAACGATCTAAGGAGGGAATATCAATTTTTTGAGAATTTGTTTTAAATTATTTTCAATTAGTTACTTTATTTAAATATCAATGTTCCTTAAATCTTGAATTAAGATAAAATTAGGGGCTAGCTAATTAGGATTTCATTTTTATTTGATTAAAGGACTTGACTAATTAGAGTCCATAAATGAATTTTGTAGATTTAATATGAAGTTTTAGTAAATTATTTAAGGCTCTAGGTCAATTCTAGGGTAGATTTTTAAAGATCCTAATTGGTGGACCAAATGGAGACCATATCCTATAAATTTAGGCCATGAGATTACCTGATCTCAATGTTTAAACACATTGAATTTGAACCCAAATGGAGCACTCTAAGGTGGCTAACCAAGCCACCTAAGGTGATCGCTAAGTCACCTAGGAAAAATTTTAGTGAGCTATCCTAGGGTGAGATTGGGGCAAAATCAGTGGCCCTAAAATCCCTATACTGATCACCAACATCACACCAAAAATCAACTCTTAATTTCCATTGGAAATATCATGGCATAATTGTAATTTTAAGGGTCAAATAATGACCCTTAAAAACAAATTGATAGAATAATTCCCTTAGACACCTTAAACAAGGCAGGAAACATTTGGACATGTCAGGGACATGTCCAAATTGACTCTCCCTAAATCTCAAGCCATGGTGACTTAAATCAAGCATACAAATGCAATAATAGAGAATATATTCAAACTGAAATTAATCATAACACAGATGCAATTAGGGCTTGGGACCATGTGGGATTTTGAAGGTCTCCCTTAGATTTTCCAACGAGCCTAAGAATGCTTAAATCAGCCAAGTGTGTAGGGAGATATGATTTTTTGAAGTTTCCCCTAATTTTCTCTAAAATTAAACCCTTAATTACCCAGTCAGCTGGTGCTATTCATGTGGAGCCTTCTGATTGGCGAGGCAATCATTGGAAGCTAACGAGATAACGATCCAGTTAATCATAGCCAGCAGATGAGAGATCAGACGATTCGAGTGAAATGGCTTTTGGAATCATGGGATCTAATTTGAACCATTGATTGAGATCAACAACTAGGATTAAATCTTCCACCACCCGTATGAACTAAAAGCCGTAGAGCAATTCCGGCGTGATCTGAGTTATCTCGTTGGCAAACTCCAACAAAATTTCACAAGGAGGATCAGGAGGGTGGAAACCTTCAATCCAATGGTAAAAATCCATTGGGGAGAAGAATTCCTTCAAAGTTAACAAAATATCCTATATAGGAAGCTTATCATTGAAATGTTAATGTAGAGAATGTCTCAACAGATGAGCTTTTCTATAAGGAAGCTTTAGGGGATGAAGGTGAGAGGATCTCCTTCAGACTCTGAGACTGGAGGATGGCTGGATGTATGACTTCGAGCAAACCATGGATGTATCTCACTGGAGTCTGCTCGAACAGATGGATGGGAGTAGCTAGGAGACTAGGAAATGAGAGAGGAATGTCAAGGGTGCTATGGGGAATGATTTCAAAAGTTTGGATGCGAATGATGGACCCTAGAATAAGCTACCCTATTAAGCTCACTCCCGCAACCGTGAATTACTTTCAGCCACCATCGGCTAGGGTCTAGGTTTGGTTAACCTAGAAAGTATAATGGGGATGTGGTGAGCTTAAGGGAGAGCTCAATTGGGCTTGATGGAGTTCAATTCAATCAGATGGCTAAGGTTAACCCAAACCTACTCAGTTTGGGTTAAATTTTGCTTGACTCAGGTCAGGCAAACCCTGGGTTTTGTGTTGGATGTAGGTCTAGGTCAGGTACACCCAATGCAAGTACAAATTTTGTATGAGTTGGCCTGAGGTGGGAGATGGCTCAGGTTGACCCAAACCTGCTTGGTTTGGGTCAAATTGGGCTCAACCCAGGTCAGATTAGACCTTGGGTTTGATATGGGATGTGGGCCTAGGTCTAGTGCACCCAATGTAAGTGGAAATTAAGTTTGAATTGGCTTGATATGGGAGATGGCTTAGGTGAATATGGTTTTGGGCACTTTGAACTAGCCTAGAGGTTGACCCAAGTTAGCCCATGGGCAGCACAGGCTAGGAAAGATGTGTTGGACCTAGGGCCACCTAGTGGAGGTGTTGGTTAGGTTCAATTGAGCTTAGGGTGAAATTTGGCTCAATCCCAAGTGATTTTGGCCATTTTTGGTTAGACTAACTCTTGACCCAAGTTGTCCCAATGATTAGGTTGGCTAGGGAAGGTGCATTGGGTCAAGCGAGACCCAATGCCACCATTGGTTGGATTCAATTAGGCTAGGATTAAAAAAAGGCTCAAGGGGAACCTCACTTTGGGCACTTTGGTCAAGCCAAATGGATAACCCAAGTGAGCCCAAGGCTTGGGTCTCCAATATGGGTCTCTTGGGAACCTAAGGGGTCACCCCATTGGTCTAAATGGGATTGAAGTGGTAATGATTAAAGGGTTTGCATGAATGGTGGTGTATGGGAGGTTTGGTCAAACTTGGTTGACTTGGTCAACAAAGTTGACCTAGACCAAGAGTTGGGTCCATTGAATTCAATTTGATCACATGAACTCAAAGGGAGTGGTCTCATGCCAAGAAGAGGACATTTAGTTTGAAATGGCCATTTGATCCCTAAGGGAACACCTTAGTTAACCATGGTTTACGTGGTCAAAAAGTGTGGGTTTGGGTTCAAAGTGTTCCTAATGGTGTTCAGGATCCATTGGAATTGGTTTTGTGGGTTGGGGTAGAAGGGTTGGATTGAACATAAGGGAAAAGTCTAAAAACCCCTTTAAAAGAGTATTTTTGTCTTTTTGACTCCTTAAAAAATTTTGGGTCAAATTGGATCAAAAAGATGTAGAGTGTTGATCAATAGGTCCTAATGAAGGTCATGAAAGTGGTTGGAAGGTTTGAAAGGGGTTGCCAGGCCAATATCCAAGGATGACAAGTCCAATGGCATGGGTTGTAAATAATGGAAGGTTTTGCAACCTTTGCGAAAAGATTTAGTTTAAGGGGTTAGGAGTGTTGGATTGAGCTCAAATTTGGATGGTTGACCTTAGAGACATGCCCAAAAAATATTCAATTGATAGGCCTCAAATCAAAGGTCAATAGAATAGGTTTCATTAGGTTTGAAAATTTCTCTGGAAAGGGTTTCAGGACCTTAGCCCTTAGCCCTTGGATTTGTTTTGAAACTTTGAAATTGGACTGAGTTTTGAACTTAGATGATTAAGGATGACTTATCTATATCATTAACAATTAATGAGATGATTATTAATGTTTGGATGAGATTTGGATGTTGATTGAATGTTGACTGAGAATAAATTGGAGGTGTACTGGAGGTGGAACCAAGGACTGGATTAAGAGGTGGAATTGAATTTGATTGAGGTTGGTTTGGGTCTTATCCAGGACCTATATAATCATGGAGTTGAGACCTCCTGATCACTAAGTCACTAAAAAGAAACCCAAGTGGGTATTTGTGACCTCAAACAAAAATGAGGTCAACATGCATGTGGGGGATTTTTTGGATATATAATGCGTCTTTTATAGCAGCTCATAGAAGCTCGAACTTGTTGTAGTCTTTCTGGTTCAACTAAGGTTCACTCACTCCATCTTTGAAAATAATGATTTGATTTGGCTTTCTCTCTCTCATAACTCATATAGGAATTAATAAGTGAATTTCTAATTATTTCATCATCATTATTTTCTACTGTTGGCTTAAATAAAAAATCTATCATTTCAACCTTGAATGATCGCGTCCTTACAAATACCTTATACATTGAAACTAGTGGCCATTTCCCCAAACTAACGACTTGTCATTTTCACTGCATATTGGATCCTTTTAGTTGAATTTAACATTTCAAATGCGGAACAAGTTCCTGTAGTGGCATTGAAACATTCTACTTACAAAAAATTTATGTGCTTGATTAGTGGACTCTAGCATTTATAAGAACTAAGGTATAACATTATATATATATATATATATATATATATATATATATATATATATATATATATACACACACACACACATGAAGGATCTTTCGTTATTGCTAGAAAATAACATTTCATATTAGTATTCATATGCACTGGAAACTTATCATATCTGTAACATTCCTCCTTTCATCACTTTTATGCAAGTTGATAGGCTCATTTGTTATTTGTCATTGATCACTAGTTGAGTTACATATCGCTACCAATTTCTTCATGTATGCTGATTGTCGTCACCTATAGGTTGACCATTGTGGGCATATGAAAAAATTTTCCTTCATTGCCAACATATATCAATATTCATCATATATTGGTCATCATCTCTTGTAAGGGTATGATGTACTTTTTTGCAAACTAAGATTGACCATATAGAGGTGTTGGTGTTGAAAAGGTGATTCGCCTTGCAAGGTACAAAACAAAACTAAATTGAATATCTTTGGGAAATTTGGGAATTAAATTTGATTTCTAATTTTGGAGACGAATAGACCATTATGGATCATATATAGCCTTAGAAGACAAAGATAAAATCTATTAACTAGTTCAGATCTTGAATTATAAAATTTATCTTGAATGTCGTAGCCTCATTTAGTGGCGAACCACATATGACCCCGGAGGTTCAAAATAGAGTTAAGTCAAATATTCAATTATCGTAATCATGAGAAGCAATCGTTAGTTTCATATTCAAATTTATGTTAACACATTATATGTCCCCTCAAAGAAAGAAGATATTATATGTTAGGAATCATTTGATTATGATGATGATTATTATTATATATCTGATTTCCTAAAAGAAATATTAATTGAATTTTCAAAAATTTATTTTAAAAGGTTGATGAGGGCTCAAAATCTCTTAAGAGTACAAACTCCTATAGTTAATTACATCGTAGGAAACAAGGAATCCCTACGAGTACTCTCAGTTAAAATACTGATAGAAATTTTATTCAAAAAGTTTTTAGGAGTGATATATAAGGGGATGAATTTGAAATCTGAATTACGAGTTGATCTATTTTTTAACACTTATTTCTGGAGTTAAAAAATAGGGGTAGGAGACACTTAGAGATTCTGAAATAATTTAGAAGTGTCCCAACCTAACATAAGTGTTGGGCCTTAAGTTTTAGATTGAAAGGATCTTTAATTTGAGTTGAGTGATTTATTTAAAATTTAGGATTATATTTCCAGAGGTTGGGGTCTTATAATTCAAAATCTACCCAAGATCTTAAATATATTTTGGATACCAAATAACGGTGGCCTGGACCTAACCAATGTAGTGCAAAATCTGGATTATATTAGGCCTAGATTGGAGAGCCAGCTAACCACCTAGTTAATTTAAAATCCAAGAATATAGTCATTTTCATGAAAGAGTGGTTGTTGACCTCATTTTTGTATGAGGTCACTATGACCAATCCAAACCTTAGGATCTATCTTAGACCCTAGGATTCTCCCAGAATATTCCAGACCCTAGGACTTCTAGACTCTAGGATTCTCCTAGATTTCAAGCCCTAGGATCTACTTAGATCTTATATCAATCCAAACTCAAATCCAAGGCTAAAGGTTAAAGTCCTGAAAGCCTTTTTCAATGAATTTTCAAACACTTCAAAATCTAATCAAATGATTTTTGATTTAGAGTCTATCACTTGCAAAGTGATAAGTCATGTCCTTAGAGGCAACCCTTCAAATTTTTCTGAGGTCTCTAACCCCAGAAACTTAATCGAATTCCAAAGGCTGTGAAACCTTCAAATATTTATAGCCTATGCCACTGGACCTGCCACCCAGTGGATTTTAACCTTGGAGCTTTCTACAAAGCTTCCAATCACTTCCAAACCCTTAATTCTGACCCATTGAACATTAAACTGCATTTTGTTAGACCAACTTTGACCCCCAGTTGACTAGGGATCAAAATGACCAAAATGCCACTTAATGGCAATTTTGAAGTTTTCTCCAAACTTCAACTTGGTCTTTTCAAACCAAACGTCAAAACAACTTCCAATGCATCCTAACCATCACTAGAAGTGCAATGGACTCAAGCTCTGACCCTGGTCAAGCTTGGTTGACCAGATCGACCTTTTTGACCAAAATACCCCTTAGGGGTTCAAACATCAATTTCAAACCAAATGAACTCCAAATTGTTTGGAACCACTTCTAGCAAGTTTCAAATATCAAACCAAACCTATTAGACCCAAACCCAGACCTTGGGTCAACCTAGTTGACCAAGTCAACTTAGGTTGACAAAACATGCCTTTAAGGGTCAAAACAGGCATTTTGACTGAATTGACCTTCCCAGACTTTGAGAACACCTCCAACAGACTCAAAACATCAAACCAAACTTGTTGAGCCCAAATTCGGGTCTTGGGTCAACTTGGTTGACCAAGTCAAAGTCAACCTAGGTTGACCTAAATACCCTTTAATGTTTAAATAGGTTATTTTAACCCATTTTACATTTCAAACCTCTTTCAAGCCTTTAACCCAATCCTGTATCATGGCTTAAGTACATATAAGATCAATATAAGCAAAGTCATGGTTAGTTAAGTCAACTTACATTGACTTGGTCAAACCTTTCTTCATGCATGTGTATGCATTTAAACCATAAAACTTGAACATTCAACCTTCTTCAAATCACCTCCATTAGTTCAAACACCCTCACATGCCATGTCATCAGTCAATTTGACTAGTTGACTAGTCATCTCAGTCAACAAATGGCTTATTTGGCTCCAAATGGCCAAATCTCATGGCTTGAGTTAATCCAACCCATTTAAACCCCTCTTAAACCTAATATATCCTAATATAAATCACTCCAACTATTTAATCATCATCTAGAATCTTCCTAGAGTATCTCCTAACCCTTGATTTAAGATCAAGTGGTTTAGATTACTCCACATGTCCAAATGGGGACCAAGAGGCCTTTCCACCTCATGTGTCCTTGTTAACTTTGATTCCCTACTCCCAACCACTCCTGGGACACATGGCAGCATCCCAGAAACCCTTCCAGTTGATCTCAACCGTCCAAACTCTTCAAGTACACTTGAATAGAGGGAAAATGCCCTAATTAAGCATCATTCTAACCTAGATCTTCTCTCACTTATTTCTCCATTTACAGAGCTCTCCCAGCCTCTAATCCTCCTCTTATAGCTTCTCCAGATGATTTCCTAGCTTTCCCAAACCATTCTCCACCAAATCCAAGCCTCCAAAGCCCCATTGGTGAAGAGAGAAGAAGGTAGAGAGAGAAAGAGGCTTTTTGAGGATAACTTATAATCCAGCCCGAATTAGCTCTCAAGGTCTTCTATAAAGTTGTCGAGGATTGTAGCAGATTTCCAATGAGCCCAAGAACGTGAAAATCCAACCACGGGTTAGAAAGTTATTTGCATTTTAATTTTTATGATCAAAGCTTGATATCTCAAAATCCTCAGTGCATGGAGCCTTGAAACTCCATAGATTGCAAGATTAGGATATCTAGGTCCTATGTTTCAAATTTAATGAAATTTGAACGGTTGGATCAAAAGTTATGAGCATTTGAAATCCTAGTTTACTTTGAACTAGGATTTCTGGAACGATCTGGGCCATTCGATTGAGTTTGTATTGCGATCGGACGGTGCAGATCAAGCCAGACTGCGTGATGTAGCCGGCGGGTTTCGAACCCGCGCCATTTGGCAAAACCGCGTGTGGACTTGGCAAAATCAAGTTCGTCCATCCGATCTGGCACGGATCGGATGGCCCGATTCTCCTGCTGACGTGGCAAGTGGCTCAATCATATTGCACCACGTGTCATTCTAATGATTGGTCGGTAGTTAAATTAATTTAAAATGAATTTAAAATTCATTTTAAATGATCAAAACTTTGAAAAATCATAGTAAATTCAATATTTCACCAAATTTAATGTCTTTGGGCTTGTTGGAAAGCTCTTGAGCTCTACTATTTATTAAAATTAAATTAAACTTATTTTGATCGCAGAAGTTTTAGATATTTGGGTTTCTTTGAAATCCAATTTTCTTAATTTTGTCTCAATCCAGTGGTCAAATGGAGTTTAACTTTTGGTGAAATAATTTTGGACATCTTAGAAATTAGTTATATTTTTTTAGGTCCAGATGTCCAATGTATTGATATGAGATGAATTTACAAAGTAATGGGTCCATTTTGGACCCAAAATTTTGAAAATTCATAACTCTCTAAATTAGTAGAATTAGGCTTCCTAATTGCTGCGGTATGCTTATACATGTCTAAGGGTTTGGTGACCAGAGATTTAAGGCCATTGGAAAACTAGTGTTACCTAGGAAAAATAATTAAGGACATGGTGAACTTAGAAAATCCTAGAAAAATTTACACACACCCAATAGGGGTGAAACTTGAAAACCTTAAACCTAGTGACAAATTAAACCTGAGGTTCAAATTTCACTTAATTTGGAGTTCATTTGAACAGAAAATTAAACAAGTCAAAATTAACCACTTAATTAAGCATTAAAACTTCCAAAAATTATAATAAATTAAATTTAAATCTAAAAAATATAAATAATGAATCTAATGGACCAGAATCAAATCCTTAATCAATGAAAATTAAAAGCCCTTTAATTTGACAGCAAAATTGAACTTAATTTATTTTAATTAAAAATTAATATTTAATTAATTAAAAATTCCTAAAAATTCCCAAGCACTTGGGAATCTCTCCTTAGGTCATTCCTGACCTTTGGAGTTGATTTCAAGGACTTGGGAGTTTATTTGGATTCAAAGCAAGAAAACCCCTTTAATTAAACAATTTTAAAAATTCAATAAATCCCAAACTTTGAAAAATCATAACTAATTCTAGAAAACTCCAAATTGACCAAACTCAAAAGCATTCAACTCATAATTAAGTCTAGTATTTATCAAAAATATTAAACTCTCAAATATCACTCAAAGTAAAAAAGTCAACAAATTGGCCAAACCTTAAATCAAAATCAAATCAAATCTTCGAACATTTATAACTAAATCTAAAAAAATCAAATTTTAGCATACTTACAGTCTAACTGATCGTATTAAGGTTTAGTACTTTAATAAAGTATTAATTTTCTAGAAAAAACTCTTAATTAAAAAGTCAATTTTTGACCCCTTAATTAAATGATTAAAATAATAAAAAATTCGTAAACTTGAAAATCACTCTAAAACTCCAGAAATATTTAGTCAACTTTAAAATCCAGCAATCAACCAACTTTAATTAAAATTCATTAACTTTCAAACCTTAATCAACTTAAATCACTTAATCATACCGGGTACCATTGGATAACCCAGGCCTACGAGGCTATTAGCTTAGCCCCAAGGAAGGTGAAATAAACTTCACAGCCTCGGTGAGAGATAAAGGTGGTATTCAAAAAACAATTAAAATCAATTTTAATATTAATTTCAAATCATTAATTCTTAAACTTTAATTAAATATTCCCCTTAAAACCTTCCAACAAATCAAACCTCAAATAATTTTAACTAATTGCCCTACCTAGGACATATCAAAACCACACAGACTGCCTTATACACTTTAGATGATTTACTAGGATAACCAACTCTAATTTTAGGCTAGGCCAGTGTTTACTTTTACGCTGTGTGCCGGATTTTCGAGTTTTCACTACATGCTGATTGCTAGCTTAGAATTGATTTGTTTGTTTACTTACTTTTCTGCACTTTGTGTTGTGCGTAATTAAGCATTTTAAATTTCAAATATATCAATTGCTTGAGATAAATTATAACTGTGTGGGATTATATATAACTGCTAATTATTAGGATAACCCTGCACGATCGAGTCTAGATTTTTCAATTTTAATTAATGTAAATTTCATTTGATTTGAGTTGTAATGTTAAGTGATTTGAGAATGGGATATTTATATCCAACTTGAATTCCAAAGAGGAGAAGACATTTCTAAAGGGGAGAGACTTCTTCCATTTGGATGATCAAGTTATGATACCTTTTAAATATCCAAAGAGAAAAAATAACACCCCATTCATGGGGGAGTTTTTTTAATTTGGATATCCAGACCTGACGACCCAAGGAGTTACAGAAGGACGAAGAAGTGGATAGCGAGAAGACTCATTCTCGAAGTCATTTGAGTTTTAGGAGTAAAATTCGGGTTGATGTCAGTGGGCCCCGCCACTTTACTTTTCTACAAATTCTGGGATGTAATATTAAAAGGTACTTACCTATGGACTTTCAATTTGAATAATTAATTTAATTGATTTGTTTACTTGATTGCGCAGTAGAACTACTTGCTTTTTTAGTCTTTTTACTTGCATGTTGTATTTGATTGGACCTGGAATTCAATTGTAGGCTTTTAAGGACTCATTCAAAACTATTTCTACTTAAACAAAATTAAAACATTTAAGATCACATAGAAACTCTAACGTTTTAATAAGTAAGTCTGGGACCGCTGGAGTTCTCATTTCATAATTGCTACATTTTCTTTCCACTTGTTAGGCACCTCCCTTCCTGTGGGTTCTGGCAGACCACCTGGCCTATGAGGGTGCAGTTCTTTCCAAGGGGAATCTATGTATTCTTTTAGGGAAAATCTATTTTCTAAGCCTAATTTTAAAACTTCTTCATTCAAATTTTGAATATTTAATTGAGTCAATATGCATGAATTGCATTAGATACAAATTTAAAGAGTCTAAAACTTAATTGCATTTATTTAGAAATTAAATACCCGACATAAGTTAAGGGGTCAATTAAGGATCTGCTCTAGATGTTGACCCCATTCCTTTAAACTTTTCTAAATATCACCCTTACCACTCAACATTAAAAGGCCGAATTCATGATTTTAAAGCGCCTAGGTGGTTTAGCTAGCTCCCCAATCCAGGCTGGGGTAAGTCCAAATTTTCATTGCACTAGTTAGGTTCGGGACACTGATTTTTAGTACCCAATTTAGACTTAGGTTCTGAGGCAAGCTTCGGCTATAAGACATCAACCTCTGGGAATTGAATCCTAATTTTCTAATAAAATTAATCGCTCAAATTTAAAATATCTTTCAATTAAATTTAAGCCCAACACTTAGGATAGATTAGGTCACTTCTGAATTATTTCAGAATCCCAAGTGCCTACTACCCCTCCTCCGTTGACTCTAGAAATAAGAGTTCAAATTTGATCTAGTCCCGATTGAGAATTCAAAACCTTATCCTCCTTTGACATCGAACTTTGAAATCTTAAATAAAATCTTTACCGCTATTTTAATCGAGAGTATTCATAGGAAACTCCATTTTCCTATGATGTAATTAACTACGAGGGCTTGCGCTCGTAGGAGATTTAGTAACTCAGACCAAATTTTCAAAATTAATTATTCAAAACCTCAATTAATTCTCTTTGGGAAAATCATACCCGACGATCATTACCGTCATTTTCAAACGATCGATAGTGATTGATATCTTCTTTCTTCGGAGAGATATATCAATTTTTATCATGATTTTGATTATGAAATTAATGATCTTTTATCCGGATTAACATAGTCAAACACTCGATTAAATTCCAATGTGATTCTTTCCTGAGTTTGACTATGATAATCAGGATAGAAATTTAAAGTTTTGAAATTTGAACCAATTAGTGAATGATATTCTCGCTGTTTGAGACGATATATCATTCTTAATGTCGTGTTCGATTCTAAAACTAAAATTCAACTTTTTAATTTTCCCAAAGAAAATTAAACTTTTTTCAAACTATATATTTCAATCAAACAGTGGTATAGATATTATAATTAAGGTTTTTTTTTTTAGAAGCAGAACCGATGTCTAGATCGGGTCCTATTTGGTCGCTTGACTTATGTGAGACAAAAATGCTTAACTCAAATGCAACTAAAATTTATACTCATTTTCATTAGTTTCTAATGCAATGCATGCTAATCGAATCTATTAAATGCACTAAATGAATGTGTAGCTATTTTTATAAAAAGCCTAAAAATTACTTTTCCCTAGAGATTGCGCAATATCCCCTTGACATATTTGCACCTTCAAAAGCAAGGTGGTCTGCCAGAACCCATAGGTAAGGAGGTGGCCAATAAGGAAGATAAGTAAGTAATATGATTATGCAGACTCCCGGAGGTCAAAGTGAACCCATAGGTAAGGAGGTGCCAAATAAGGAAGAGAAGTAAGTAATCAAAGGAGAAAGTTTTGCTCAGGTACAGGAAAGTAAGAAGAGATGTGGCTTGTAGGGTTCGACATAGGAATGAGGTCAGATAGCTAGTGACAAACTGGATGGCCCTAAGGAAGAGACTCGGTCATGGTTCTTCTTCAAACAAAAAGGTGATTTTATAGAGGGAGGTGTGGGTTTTCTGATACAGGTAAGGGTCTTTGGCTGGGTTAGAGAGAACATTCTTCCTTCTCTCTCTTTCTATCTATCTATCTATTTATTTATCTATCTTTCTTTCTCTGAACCAAAGGAAACAAAGGTTTGTGGCTTACAAATAGGATAAGGGCTTTGGCTTGATGAGGGAGTCAAAATGGAGGTTAGATGGAGAGGAAGCAAGCTATAGATGGGCCAGTTGGAGGCTTCTTAAGGGAATAGTGGGAGGCAATCAATGGTTTCACGAGCAAGAGTGGAATCGAATAAGATCCAAAGGCTCTACTTGTTTGTACTTTTAGCGAGAGTGGGAGATCCTACAAAATGAGAAAATCCTAGGACTCTATGCGAAGCAGAGCATGTACATGGGATTTTGGGAGGGATTCACAAATTTGATGGGTATGAAGTATGATTATATTTGATTTTGATTTTTTTTTCTCTACAGAGATGAACAATGTCATCAAGAAAACACAAATGAGAGATATAAAAACTACCTAAATTTTTATAAATAAAGTTGAGATGACTTTCATAAAGGCTAGTAAGACCTCTTAGTAAGTGCTCTGCAGTAATAATAAATAGGGTAGGGAAATAGGGTCACCTTGTCTTAAACTATGAGAGGAATTAAAGAAACCATTTCTTTTACCATAAAAAATAATAGAAAAGAGAGAACCTTCAATACAATTTTTGAATAACTTGATAAAAATGGAGTTAAAGCCAAATAAATGTAAAATGGAATAATGAAAGTTCTAGTTGATGTTATCATTAAGCTTTAGCAATGTCAAATTTCAAAATATTGTTACCTCCTCTCACTCTAAAATCAAGGTCATGAAGAATTTCTTAAGTAAGTAAAATGTTATCAGAAATAACTCTCCCTTTGACAAAATTAGTTTGATTAGGAGAAATAGTTTTTGAAAGCAAGGGAGACAATCAATTCAATAAAATTTTAGTTACAAGCTTACTAAAAAATAAGCAAAAACTAATAGGGCAAAAACCATCCCCTTTATTAATGGTCATCTTCTTAGGAATAAGCAAAATAGAGGAATTAGAGAAAAATTTAGGAAAAATATTATAACTGAAAAAAATACAAGACAATAGTATATAAATCACCACTTATGATATCCCATTCCTTTTGAAAGAATTTAGTAGTAAAACCATCAAGGGCAACCACAGAATCATAATTCATATTATGAACAATCTACTTAACTTCCTACAAAGAAGTTTGGCAAGGGAAATGTATCATCCTTAGTAATGATACATGGAATAAGGTAAGGATGATCAATGGGAGAAGGCTCAAAATTTTTATTAAACAAATTTTTTAAATGGTTCAATGAAGAATTAGCAATTCCATCACATCTTCAATATGATACCCATCAGGACAAGAAATTTTGTGAATGAAACTTTTAGATATATTCTTCTTAATAAAGTAATTAAAATACTTTGTGTTGTTATCCCCTTCAATGTAATGATTAGAGGTAGCTTTTCTTATTTCCAGAAAACTTCCTCCTATTCTTAAAGCTCAAAAAAAGGAGTTTTTAGTATCTTCAAGAATTCTAAAATTCTCATGAGAATGATCAAGTTGGCAAATGTGCTCTATAGAATTAATTTTATCCCCAGTAGCTAAAATATTAGAATTTTTTTTTAAAACATTCTTATTCCAACAATTAATTTTTTACTTAAGTCTTTTAAGATTGATCCACAATCTATTCATGCCCATAATAGAATTATGAGGGTGTAGAGGAGTATACCAATTATCCTGGACTATATTTAAAAAATAATTATCTAAATGCCATGTATTTTGAAATCTAAAATTAGAGAAAAGTCCATCCTACCATAACATAATATCTATAAGGAGAGGGGAATGATTAGAGAAAGTTCTACGAAGGTGCTCCACAAAGTTATTTTTATAATAACTAATCCAAACATCATTAAAAAGTACACGATGCAACCATTTCCACATATTAACATGATTCCAAGTAAAAGATGTGTCAGTAAACATATGTCAACTAGGTTACAATCCAAAATCATATTACTAAAATCCTCCATAGTTTACTATACAAGGTTATAACCACCATGTCTTTTAGTAGGATTAGAGATGGTATTGAAGTCGCCCCCAACAAACCATGACAAATTAATTAAACCAAACAAAAAAAAACTGTTAGATGCTTCAATAATTATTTTCTAATAAAATGAGAAGATGAAGCATACAAAAAAGAAGTATAACATTTAAACTTCATAAATTCAATATTTTAATGCTTGACTTGGGAAAAATCACCAATAACATCATTGACAACCAGATCCTTCTAGATGATCCAAATTTTGTTAGAAACATTTGCTAAACTATCATTAAAACCTAAAAATGCATCTATTTTTAGCAGCATAATTAAGAAGCTAAAGTAAATCTAAAAACAAAGTATTATGGATATGGCATAAATTCTTAACCCAAGTTCTAGAGGAAGGGCAACTAATACCCCTAAAATTCCAAATAATCTACTTAATCATTAAGATGCAACTTAATATAAGTTTGAGAGTGGAGACTTCTAGGAGAATGCACATTCAAAATTTTAATTATCTTATTTTTCTTTCCTTTAACTAAGGTGAAGTCATTATCATTATACAAAAAATCGTTAGAAACACCTTCATCAGAACTTGCATCATGAATGAAAGTTGAAGAATCCTTACTACCATTACCATTATCATAAACCTCTCTATCATGCTTATTAGGGTCACAATCCTACATATCATCCTGAGGAAGCTCCTCCTCTTCCATGTTATTGTGTAGGCGTTCTCCCTCTTCTACATTATCCTGTTAAGTCATATAAGGTTCATTAATAGCTTGATTAACATATTTATCACTATCAAAAACATAATCAAAATTAGATAAGTTTTTGTTAACACAACTATGTAACTGTAGAAAGGTTAAACTATTATTATGCTCAGAAAAAATCACATCCATTTTCTCCTCTGAAATATTATCAACATTTAAAACATAGCCTTGATTCTTAAAGGCATTATTAACTCCCATTTCCATATAATTTTCAAGAATTCCATTCAAGTTTCACCATAATCAAAATTACCAGATCTACCAACTTCACTATCAGTAATCACAATAGAATGAGGATTATGAAGCGATCCTTTTTTATAGGATTACTCTTAGTTGGAATAACATTTTCCTACATAGGAAAATTATATGCAAGAGGTAAAGAGGAAACAACTAAATCTTTTTCTTTGCCCTCCTTTGAAGAATATTTTTGCTTGTCAAGATAATGATGCAAAATAAAACATTATGTAATACTATGTCCATGCATATGATAATGATTGCAAAAAATGGTGAAATTTTCAAATTCACCTTTTTGAAGGTAAGCACCATTCTCTGGACAAAGCCATTTTTCCTTATGATGTTTCTTAGAAACATCCACTTCAACCAAAATCCAAGCCACATAAGGATGAGAAATAGATGATGTAGTTTGGTCTGTTTATAGAGGTCTACCAAAAATCAATGCTAGAGCAAATAGAATGTGAGGTTTAAACATATCCAACTCCAAGTTTAGAAATGAAACCCATACAGAAGCAATAGGTAATTCTTCTTTAATTTCTAAGAAAGGTGTCCATTTAGGCAAACACATTTGATAATAACTAATGTAATAAACTATTTGAGCAAAGATACAACTATAGTATAAGTCTTTCGTAAGCTGATTAACAATACGCAGCTGATCCAACAATCCAATTGAGAGCGTTCCAAGCAGTTAGATTAGTAAAGAAAGCATGGATATTGTATATATTAGGATGACATAAGATAAAATTTCCAACTGAAGTGAACTCAAATAGAGTAGCCAACAGAGTGATCACTTTTTTGTCAATCATTAAAGCATGAATTCCATTGAAGAAAGTTTGAACTAACATAATTAGGGGAAAGAGGTGGAAGAACCACTATCAACTGCATCTTTGAAGAAGCAAGAGTTACCGTTATCAAAAGTTCTAGACAATACCATAGATTTACCTGAATTAGAAGGTTTGTGGACGATCCATGGGTATGATGACATTGGAGTCATCATCAAACAATAAAGGAAAAGTGAAAACAATGGCCAAATGAATAAGAAAATCAGGAAGAACAACATGATAGAACCCAGAAACAAGAGAAAATCAACAAGACAAAACCAAAAGCTTGAACTATTTGCTAAAAAAATGAGGAAAAAGAACAATTTCCATCATATATTTTAATTTAGGATTTTCAAATTTCTAGGTTGATCACCTTAGAATTAAATCAATGTTTATAATTAAATTGTTTGAATGTGTTAAAACAATTTCTTAAACATAGAATGCTAAGAATTATATTATTTGAATCACCTTACATCAATTTCAGCTCTTACTTATGAAGAATCGATTAAATATAGCAATGAGGATGATGATTTTGGTTACTCAAACTGGTTACAAAAACTAAAGCTTAATCCGAGAGTTGAAATGTTATGGTAGAGAACGAGTAGTTATGGCATTCCAACTAATGAATTTCTTAAAAATAGAAAGCTATGCTATAATAATCTTTATGCTAGAGGATGTCATGAGATTAAAAGCTATACTCATATTACGGTCAATTCTAAATTTTTTATTAATATCATTTTGAAGCTGAGAGAATGTGGTTTTCAAATTCTAATATTTCATTCATTGGAAAGCTGTTTGGTTGAACTTAGAAGTCTTTCAAAACAATTTCAAACATAGTGAAGGCTTATTGTATAATAGTTTTTTTTTTCTCTTGGAAAAACAAAAATGATGTCAATCATGGTAAATCTACTCTTCCAATTTTGGTAGTTGAAGCTAATGTTTTATTCAGAGCTATGAATTAATCAAGTTATCCAATGCTAGAAAATTAGGGTGTCGATCTCCATCTGAAGTTTGATAATGTTTGGCACCCTCCACTGCTAGGTTGGATAAAAATAAATGTGGATGCTTGACTTTTGCAATCTAATCTTGCAGGTATTGGGGGAGGTTTTAGAGATCATAAAGGATGACTTCTTCTTGCATTTGGGAAGAAAGAATTCATTAGGATGTAGCTCAACTTGAAATGGAGGCTGTTTTGATAATAAGAAATTTTTTTCAAAGTTAAAAGATTGAAATAACATTTGTAATAATTGAAAGACACAGTCTCAACATAATCAAGTTTATTCATGACTCCATGAGGAAATCAAGATGGAAAATGGACCTATCGGTCATAAAGGATTTATTCTTTTTAAACAATTTCAATAAAGTGGTTTTCATCATATCTCTAGAGAATGTAATAAAGTAGTTGATTTATGTGCTACCTTGGCTTTAGATGATAGTTTTTTTGTTGATAGTTTTCTTTTAGTAACATTCCTTCTTCTTTGCTTTTTGTTAAAAAAGGAATGTGAGCCTTTTATTACTTTGTAATTAGTTTTTGGTTATTAATGAAAATGCATCTTACAAAAAAAAAGAATGAGTTATAACAAAGTTACATTCCTTAATTGCAATAGAAGAATCATAATAGTAGCAAAATATGTGGGGAAATATAACAAATATAATTTTTTTTTTGCATTTTTTATATCAAGTTATGTATATATATTCAAAGTCAAAGGTCATGAATGTATAATATATAATTTTAAAAAATAAAGTCACTGATACTAAAGGGTTTTGAATTATTTTTTCATATGGCATGTCAACTACCATCATTTTTTATGGGTGGTTTAGGCATCCTTATTAAAAATCATAAATCAAATTATGGCAGGTAAACTGAATCCTATTTCAATTTTTACGAATTTTGAATTCTTAAATTATATCTCTTCTAAACATGATTAAATGTAATACCTCTCATTTTAGTAATTTTCTATCATGTAACTCTTGAAGTGTGATAGATATGTTAATCCTGGTTATTTTGACTAGTTAATAATGAAATTTTATCAAATGATTTTGCTTATTGGTCATTTTAATGAAATCAATAGTATAATATTTATTACAAAATGATCAACAGTTAGTAGATATATTTAGACATGGAATACACAACATGCATATGTTTAGTATTCATTTGATATATTACACATTTTATATATGCTATAGCTATATTACAGGAAAATTGATGAGTATGCTAATAATTATTTTTGGTTTATATGATATTGTTATTTTTTATATGCTATGTAATATGTATAAAGCAAGGCATGGTGGCGAGAAATGATTGAATGATTCATGTTGGTTGAAAACATACTACCCTGTATATGAGGGTAGGCCAATAGGCTTTTCTTTAAGTAAGATTTGAAAAAAAAAAAAAACTAATATGAAAAGGGAGTTATAAGGATATTGATTTATATAATACGTTATGCTAATGAGGAGGAAATAATGACTTCTTACATGAAAGCCAACTAATTGATGACTTTTATATGAGACTGGTTTTTAAAAAATGGGCTAATATGATTGAGATTGATTTCCATAGAACCATCCTGTAGGGCTTGGTACAAGAAAAACACCTCATATAGCCAAAATTCAGTCTTGCTTAAATTATTTACACATGCATATGACATTAACATACTTAATATATTATACAAGTGGCATTATATGATATGATATGTATATGGTACAAAACATGATTGATACATGCAAGTGATATGATTGATATATAGATAAAAAGGGCTTATAATTTACATAAATTAAATGACATTACATGATACACATTACATATAATATTGTTATTGCAAACCATGCATGCATATGCGACACTACAGATAAGGATACTATGATCAATATGACTGATATATGGAATAACACACATGATAGGAATATGATATATATTCATTGTGTAGTTATTGTATCATATGCATGTGATAAATGCAAGTGTATTGATTTTATAGAGTGATATATAAACTATTTACAGGTGTAAGAATGATTAAATCTACTAGTCCTTTCTATTGTTATTGATTAATGCTTGTTGATACATACTATTATAGTAATTTTATTCTTCATTTGATATAATTCTATTCATATTGACTACTACCTAGTTTTACAACAGATATTCATTTTGACATGTTCATATTGATATTGATTGAATGATTACAAACATATTATTTTTAGTGCCTTCCATTGCTTATAATTGTATGCTTTGGTATTCTACTAGGGCTATTAGCTCACTCTATCATTTTTGTATGTTTTCAAGAAGCGGTTCAAAATCCAATGGAGTGAGATAGATCAAGCTTTCCCGTGTTTCCTTATATATATATATATATATATATATATATATATATATATATATATATATATATATAATATATATATATAATATATATATATATAACGTTATTCTTTTATTTTCAAGAGCTTAGAAGAAAAAATTGATGTATTGATTGATCTCTTAACTATTATATATGAATTTTGAAATAAAATGGGAAAAAATGTATTTTGATTAACATGATTTAGAATATCTTCTAATAATGATTATATTAATTAAAATAGATTAGTGGCCTAAGTAAAATATTGAACATAATATTGATGTAAACTAAAACTGAGTTATCTGCACATGCTATGTATGCTCCTCAACTAGTCAATACTATTGAGGAAGAATGTTAAAAAAATTTTAGAGGTTTGAAGGATGAGTTGTGGCATCCACTTATACAACTTATAATCCCAAAGTTTTTTATGTTAGCGGAGAGAGACAGATTGGTGGTAAATAATTTAGCTATTCCCTGGTTAAGCATTGAAATGAGTAGGAACAGAACAGGAAAAGAGTAGTGAAAAGAGAAGTAGAATTATTAATGTTAGGAGAGGACCTATGGTACTAGCTGGTAATGTGCAAGAATGTCCTAGATATGGGAGGAGACATATAAGATAGTGTTATCTTATCACTAAATTATTTTAGATATGGTCAATATGGGGACATGATGATGAATTTCATGTAAAGAAGATTTGTAGAGAGAGTTAGGTCAAGGATAAATTTGTCTATACAAATATATGGATAGAGACCTACATGATCTAGAATGTTTAGACAATGCTTCATAAAAAGGATTGATAACAAGCATGTAATCTTGACTTACTGAATCGATTTCTGACATGGATACTAGATTTACTCAAATTGTCACCTCACTACATGTTTTAGGAAGAGAACTCACAAATTATGAAAATGTTAATAAAATTTTGAGAAGTTTGCCTTCTTCCTTTGATACTAAAATTATTGCAATTTCTGAATCTAAAGTTTTGAATACCTATTTGATTAATAACTTACTTGGATCACTCATTGCTTATAAGTAATGGGTGAATAAAAGAAACCTTGATGTAGGTGAGAAAAAGAAGGAGAAAATTATGGCGCTAAAGGCTAACGACACGGACACTAACTCTTCCGGGTCTAAAAATGATGATGTTGCCTTCATCACTAGGTAATTCAAAAGCTTTTTAAGGAAGAACAATAAGTATTATCAGAAGTGGAAAAAAGGTAAGGATACCAAAAACTTTAAAAGTTCTTCTGATCCTATTTGCTATGAATACAGGAAGCCTAGACATGTCAAATTTGATTGTCCTACACTTAAGGAGCACCCAAATAAGGTGAAGGGTGAGGAGAAACCAAAGTTCAGAAAAGATAAGGATAAGAAGTAGTACCAAAAGGGTTCTGAGCATAAA